>OY804603.1:2568883-3168883 GCA_963680895.1 Fragum sueziense
GACAATTTCAAGTGAATGAAATTTAAAATATTTTGGTGTTTTGGCATAGAAAACATTGTGGGAAATGAAGAAATTGCTTGTCACATGCAATTTCTTCATTTTCCGCACTGTTTTTCAAAGCTGTTATCTTTTAGGGAGTCAATGTGTAGTAATGGGTTAAGTCCCGCAACAGATAGATGCTGGACGATGGACGATCATTAAAGCTCATATAATAGCACCTTGTGCTCAGGAGAGCTGAAAACAGGTGTAAATGATACTAATGATGCCAAGGCTTTAGTTTTATGGAAATAAGGCAGAATTTGGCTGGAAATTCTGTATCGTAGGGTTTTCCATCTTAGATTTCCACACAACACAAAATTATCATGGATATGATCTTTTTCATCTCTCTCTTTAAATTGCCGTAAAATGCACAATTTTGATTTATATGACCTTGCCAGATAGTTTTCACTGGTGGTGAACTCGGCCAAAGCGTTGGACATTTTTTCGCGATCATAGTATTTCGTCTGTGTTGTTTTAAATATTGTAACTACGGCTTGGATTAAGCTGTAGTTACGAGATTTTATAACAACACAGACGGTTTGTCTATACAAATTGCTACATCCGGTCTATTTTTAGAACAAATTCATTGTTATTAGAAAAACTATCCAATCAGATCTTTAAACTCACATTTAACTGAAATATCTGTACCTTGTGGTAGCGAAAAATGTCCCTTGCTTTGGCCGAGTTCACCACCAGTGGTTTTTATGTTTAACTTGATTTGGTAGTATAAATAAAACTCAAACACAAGTGTTTCTGTAAATAATGAAGTTTTATTAAAGAATGTTTAAGTAATTGAAATTGTTGTTTACAATAGCATACAATCAATACATATTTTCATTACATAAAAGTTGTTAAATAAACAACTTGCAGAATTCATATTATGCATGTACATGTATTACTTAAAATTTTCAATTAACCCTTTCCCAAATGGCATTGTTTTAGACTTCCAATTTAAAAGCTGCACCAGAAGACAAAATGGAAGGTGATGAAAACAGGTTTTGCACAATATAGCAAAATAAAAATAAATGAATAAATTTATGAAAAAAATGAAGCAAAAGAAGAAAATGCTGATTATCAGCACTCAATGTTTACAGAAGCCTCTTAAATTAGGGACGTCATGAACAAGCTCTTATTTGGGAAAGCGTTAAGTTTCATTACAGCTTATTCATGTTTTTGACAAAAGTAAAATGTTAATTCATCTCAACATTATCTGTTATTCAAACCTTTGTATAACATCTAAATTCAAAAAGCATATTGCTACTATCTGCTGATATTAACCCAGGACAACTTAATTTTTGTCAACAATGTTCTCTATAACTAGGCTGGGGCTCTGAAATGACTTGCCAAAGGCCATACCCACATGGATGGCAGCTTGAATGTAATCCAATCACATCACCCGCAACTTCTCACAAGAAATGAGTTTGGCATTCAAGCTACCATGTCAAGCAGGACCCCATTGTTTAAAATAGAATATGATCATATTTCATGTGTTTTGATCATCATTCTACCCTTTACAGACCGACAAGCCTTTCTGGATTGTCTTGATCTGTTATGAGTGACATCTTCACTATAAATGTACATATATGAGTTTTAGACCTGTAAGCTTTTATTCCAATGATAAAACAAAGTTTTGCAGATTGTACAGCTATATATTAAAATGCCTTTCCATCTATTATATGAAAGAATTGTTCTATGCCATACAAAAACATACTTAAGTGATTATTTCTAAACTATTATAATTAAATTTAAATACATACACATTTACAATGATGTTGCATTAATCCCTTTATATGAATATTTGACTGTCATAATGATATCAGTCCTCTTGTTATTTGAGTAACATATAATAAATAGTTTGTTTTTCTCTCTTTCCCTTGCTATCATCTGTCATGACTTTCATATGATTTATATATAAATGTGGTTATTGTGATATTCTTTGTGCAAAGCACCATTTCCACTTCTAACAAAGTCTATTTGTTAATCTATGACATTGCTATATATATTCATTAAGTATCTTTGAAATATATTCTCCTTTTGGATCAGTACTAGTCTTTGTTTTGATTTTCTAATCATTTCAGAGATTTATTCTAAAACTCGCATAAAACACTAAACTAATATTTTGAATCAAACAATGAATGGTACATGAACTTTTTCAGTAGATCAGCAGTTTTAACAAAAGTAAGACAGTGCTTTACTGAGCTTAGAACAAGTATAATCAAAATAGGAACAAGAGCTCCGCAGAGTGGCGCATATACACCCGAGAGGGGCTTGTTTGTAAAATTTGCCATTTTTTCAATTCAAGGGCAGATAATTCAAAAACGAAACAGGTTATCTGAATTCCGTAAGCGATGTGCACAAATAGACACAATGGAGAATCATTGTGGCAAGTTTGATTAAATTCCAATCAAAACTGTAGGAGAAGTTGCGCACCACAAGAAATTGCTAACGGACAGACTGACGGACAGACAGACGACCGGGGCCATAACAATATGAACCTTCAGGCGTATAAAAATATAAATATTTGCTCTATTTGTCACAATAATCTTACCATTGTGCATAATTTTTCACCCTACAGGTCATTAATTTTTTGATGAGTTTTCTTCTCAATACTGAGGTTGATGTGAAATACAAAATTTGTGTAAGTTAGTGTGAACACATTTCGAAATTTAAAGAACATACTGCAATAAATATATATGAGATGTTAATCTACAAATCTCATTTAACTTGTTTTTATACGTGATGAACCATTTGCTAAGCTCTGCACTGCCTTCAGAAAAATTATGCAGAATGGAATAGTAATGTGAGTAAAAAGGTACAGTTGAATTAATGTAAAGTAGCAAGTTCATGTGTAACAGAAAGTAACAAATAGGAATCAATTCTATTAATTAAACAGTGACATAATTTCCGACAAACAATAGTATTTCCTCAGTGTAAATCTAAAAAATTTAACTTAGTCCAAATTCAAAAATGTTGCAGATGACAATTTAAAATGAATGAATCTTACATGTTTGGTCATCTTATGTAGAAAACATTGTGGGAAATGAAGAATTTGGTTTTCACAAGCAATTTCTTCATTTTCCACATGGTTTTCCATGGACATTATCTTCTGGGGAGTCAAAAGGAATCACTGTATGGTAATGGGTTAAAGGTGTAAAATGATCAGTCAACATGTGACTGCAGGCTGATCGTTATGTTAATCTTCTGCCACACAGTTCAGCATATGACAAGGCTTACAGTAGAAATTTCTCTCTTTCTTATTAGATGCTGAAATATGTGTTGAACATGAAGGAAAAAAAATAAGAAAAGAATGTTATATCGCTTGATCATAATTATGTGACCCGCCAAGCTTAACAGTACCTTATGGAAAGTGTGAAAAATATCAAACCTAGCCAGTCTGTGCAAACTAACTAGGATCAATTTTTTTCATTCTAAGGCAATTTCTTGGATATATATATATTTCGTTTCCTTGTTTGTTTTACATGTTCAATAAAATTCCAAATATGACATCTGGTTGATATCTGCTGAATCTCATGTATCTCAAGATTTGGTTAAATGGAAAAACCAGAAGGTCCCTTTCAGTGTGACAGGTCACATATCTTTGTGTCCACCTTTCTGCACCTATAGTGGCCACCCATACCTATATGAACCACCAGCTTTGTCTGCTGAAATAGCAGACAAAGCAAAAAACAATGACGGGTGAGATTTCAAACTGACCTCTTTCATTCAAAATAATATGTAAACTTGTCATTAGCTTCACACAACTCAATATTAATGATTTTTTTTTTAAACTTTATGAAAGATTGACACTGTGATTTGGCACAGCAGAATACACCATCGAATGATCAGACCAGACACATTCTATGACATCAGTGAGAATCAGTGGTATATTACTGTAAATATGATCAATTAAGGAGCCAGAATAATGGGTTGTTTTTGACACTTGTTGACTGCAGTTGAAGAAATCCTGCATAAACCTCTGGATAGTTGTATTCATATCCAATAAATCAATGTTGATATCACCTTGAATAATGAGGTGCTTCCCTTTGAAATGCTTTAAATTTTCAGTTAGAAATTTCTTCAGGTCAGTCACCGAAGATTTAGGAGAGTTGTACAATGTTGCAATGACTATTTCTTTATCTTGCACCAAGAGTTCTACAACAATCATTTCTATGTTTTTCTTTACCACAGAAAAGCTATGAGAAATATGAATGTTGTCCCGCACATAAACGATAATTCCTCTGTGAGGACGAGCATTGCTTACTTGTTTCCCATCTGCTCTACACAAACAATTTGATATCCAGTTCTCTGCACTAAATCGATGGAATCATCTGCAGTTAACCATGTTTCTAATAAGCATAAACAATCTGCAGCTTTGACATTGGGATCTGAAAACAATTCATCCTTATGGCTTCTGTAAGACTGCATATTGTTGAAAAGGCATGTGAAATGAGTGTCACTAGTCATGTAAACTGGAGTGTAACATAGTTTCAATTTCTGTGATTCTCTTAAACGTATCATTTCTTCTTGAACTTTAGTTGACACAGAAATCTTGCTTTCATTCAAGTTTAGAATGTAAAGGCCTTTCAGGGATCTTGATCTACTTATTGCGACATAATGGGCATGGGAAAATACACGTTTTCCATCCATATCTATTACAACCTGACTCAACGTGTCTCCTTGAGATTTATGTACAGTTTTGCTGTTGACTGGCGCAGAGGGATTTGTATTCTCACAAAAGTTTTTCTCAAATACACAAAGTTCCTCTTTGAATCAAAGATAGGTGTCCATAATGGATTAATAGCACTATGATACAAATGTCTGTACTTTGAACGCCATGATGTTCCGATTTTATCATCATTGAAAGAAACCCACACAATACTTGTCTAGTAGTATTTTTCTGTCTGTATTCAATTTTATTTATCATACAAGAAGACCCATTTACTAATCCATCATCTACATCAAGGTTAAGACATAGGTCATAAATCATTCCAATAGCTATTCCTACCATCTGACTAAGCCCTGCAGTGTGTGTGGAATCATGTGGCAACTTTGATATTAGTTGTTGTTTAACTGTCACATTGTCATCTCCTAATACATGATCAAGAGCAGGAATGTTTACTTTTTCATTAGTATTATTAAGAAAGCTCCTGACATTGAAATTGTTCACTTCTCATTGGTATTGAATAAATGTGTTGTATTTTGTGGATAGTCTGTACTAGCAGTATCAGTCAATCTCTTTTTAGATTTTCAATGTCAACTTGTGTATGATTTCCTTCTCGTAATCTGTTCAAAAGTTCAGCAAATTGCTTGTCTTCCTTTTGCCTCATGATCTCATCCAATTCATGCATTACAATAAAATCCTGCCATAAGTTTGTAGCTAAAGGTCCAAAATTTGTTTTCAAATTCTCAAATATCCAACCATCCATCACTGGTTTCAACTGGAAAAGGTCTCCAATGAATATCATATGCAAGCCACCAAATGGAACATTACTGCCCTTTATTTGTTTTAATCTTTCATTTATGAGTTTAAGCATGTTATTTCCAACCATGGACACTTCATCAATCATAACAACAGACAAGTCTTTATATTTTGTTCGAAGGGTGTTTAAAGTGTCACTATTAAGTGGAGTACAATCATAACCCTGGCTTGCTGGAATGCGGAAAGCTGAATGTAATGTTACCCCATTTATATGAAAAGCAGCTTTACCTGTTGGTGCACAGAGAAGAACTCTACAGTTCTCAGGATTATCACCAGGATTAGATGTCAAGTAACGCTGCAAAGCTTCAAACAATGCACTTACAAGAACAGATTTTCCAACGCCTGCACCACCAGTTAAAAAAACTTTCAACTTTTGTTCATCACGCTTAACAGATTGGAAAACATGAATAAAAAATTCTCTCTGTTTCGTATTCAATGATTTTATCAATTGCCTGTAATCTATGTCTGACATTGTTTTCCTGCGTACACTAATATCTACAGAAGCAACACTTAAACCAACATCTCCAGCAATATCACCTTGTCTCTGATTTTCAGGTCTATCAGGATCAAAGAATATGAAACTTTCACTTTCTTTTGCACCAATATTTGAGTCATCCTGCTCAGACTGCTCTGTGCCTGGGGCAACATCATCAAAATCTTCCTCATTGTGAGCACGCTCCATTGCATCATCTAGTTCATCAGCATTCTTTTCATACTGCAAGGCTTTGTGCTCTATGAAATTTTTAATGGATCTGTACCTTGATAGGTAAGAGTCATGACCTTGTTTCAAATCAATACTTTCATCTCTCCATGAAGTAAATAGAAGCAATCTTTCTCTACAGAACTGTTCGATGTCAATTTTTTTCGAAAATCTTACATATCTTATGACTTTTCTTTGTTTCCTTTCACTTATAACAATTCCATTTTTGAGAACAATTCGACCCCCAGGAATAGAATATTGTCTATCCTCACTTGAATTATAGTCATTTGTGTCTGAGTCAAGCACCTCATCCTCGTTACAATATGTATCCATGTTTTCATTGTTTTCACCTTCATTGGTTTCTTCATTTAATGTTTCAGAAATGTTTTCACCTGAATTTCTTGCAGTGCCTTTGTCAGTGTTGTATTTGATATCAAGCTGGGACACATAGTCTGCTAAACACCAATTTTCAAGTTGTTTTGGTCTTTTAGAATATCTTTTAATGGTATTATCTGCTTCAATATCTGTAGAATTTGAAGATAATTTTTCAAGAGATTCCTTAGACTTAAGTAGGAATGTTCTCTCTTCAGGCAAAGAAGTGTTAATGAAAACAACATCCCTTGAGGCTTTTGTCAATGGCTGTTGTAAAAGTAAGTAGCAGGCTTCCTGGGCACTAACCTCAACACTATTCAAGAATTTATTTCCAATATGTCTAACCTGTTGTCGGAGATCCATATTTCCTCTTCTAGCTTCTTTACATGCCTCATTCATAAGAATACTCATTCCTCTCTGTGCTTTACTAATATATGAAACTATATATACAGCACATGCATATGGATCCAATACAAATTGTAAGTCATGGTTTGCACCCCAAGCGTTTAGAATAGGTTTCATGTATGCATTAATTCTAACCTCACTTAATTTTCTTTTCAGAAAAACCTTTGGACCACTCAATGAGCTTTGGACTGCTTTGATGTAATCATCCTTGCTTACTTTGATCTCAGTAAGGAAATCATCTACCGTAATATTTGTTTCCTTCAACTCATCCAATTTCTTTTGTATTTTGACAAATAAATCTTTGTAATTTTGCTTTTCTTTACAGTCATTTAACGGTTCCAATATAGTTGTGCTTTTCATTGGAGGAATGGGAAAACCAAATCTACAAATAGATTTCTGTTTCTTTCTACAAGACTTGGAATGTTTATGTATCTGTAGTTCTACAAGTTGTTGATCTGGATTTTTCTCACAAGATACATACTTATCTATGAAGGATGTTACTTCATCTAATGAACTTTCATGATATCTAGGAGCCTTTTCAATCCATATTAACATGTGGATGTGAGGTGAACCTCTTTGTTGGAATTCAACACGATAAAAGTAATCTATTATTTTTCCTAATGGGTCATGGGGACTTTTAAGTACAGTGTTTATGAATTCTTGTACTCGGTTGTCAAAATACCTTACACATGTAACTGGATCTTTTTGCACAAGTTTTGTTTTATCAATCCAAGTCAAGTTATCCAATTCTTCCACAGACATTGTTTTTCCATCATTTATCTGAGAGAGCATATTTAGTAGATCATGCCATCTGGTATCTGCCGACGAAAGAGATGTAAACCAAGTAGGTAATCCTAGTTGTCTAATCATTGCAAAAACATCTTTTTTACGGGCTTCAAAATATGGTGGTGAATTCCTTAAACTTCTGAAAATATAAAATCCCTCATCCAATCTCACAACACCTTTAAGATGATTTGTATCAAGCATTTGTGAGGCAGTAAATGTTTTACCTTCTGTTTTACATCTACGCAAAGCAAGATGGACTTTATCAGAAATTTGTTTCAGTTGAACTTTCTTTAACTTAAAGAAGATATTGGGAATATTTGATGCTACTCTGCGATCAATATGCCTCAGTTCTAGCTTGCATGTATCACTATAGTGAATGTGAACATGTTTTTTATCATTTGGACTTCTTCTCTGTCCACAGAAAATTGTAGGAAAAGACAAATATTCTGCATCAGGATCTTGATAAAGGCTGAGTGGTGTTTGACCCTCACCTGGAGCAAAAGTATAAGCGTTGTCTTTATTTGGGTCTGCAGCATCCAGCATAGTGTCACTATTACCAATAACCTTTTCTGTCTCGTCAACTTCACTAAAGTGATCAGAGTCATAATTCACATCATCATTACAATCTAATTCTTCACTTACGCTTTCACCTGTCATTCCAAAGAACTCTTTTACTGTATCACTACAATCTGAAGTAATTGATTGCATCCAGTCATCATCTACTTTAACACCAGATTCTTTATACAGTACACTATGGTTCACTAACCAATGAAGAGCACTTAAAACATGCAGAGGTCTAATATTTTCAGTGAAATCACATTTATTATATGAAAGTTTCTTCTTAAGTTTAACAGGTATTGTATAGTGACTATCTAATGTTCTTGGTAAACTGTGTATAACAGGCTGAATGTCAACCGGGACATTGACAACATTCCCTTTGATGGACAACTGACCTCCTCTTGGTAATTCTCTAATCTGCATAAATGGGATTCTCAAAGAAACTAATCTTTCCTCTAGCTGATGTAAATTCAGTTCCTTTGGCAGTACAGGAAATGCATTTTGATTGAAAACAGACATTGGAGGGACTTTGTTAAGTTTAATTTTTTCATAGCATGTTTTACACAGCCATTCACAATCATCAACAGAGATGTAATTTGTAGAAAATTTTTTAACTGCATCAGAAGAGCATTTAGAATTTAGTTTGTTGAATAACACAACAGAATGTTTAAACCATGTTTGGTTACAGCATGAACAAACATAAACAGGGCCTTTTGAAACATTCTTCTTAAATTTTTCAATGCAGTCGTCTAAGCTGGAACCATATCGCTTTGAACTTTTGTAGCTCTTTTCCTTAATTTTATAATCTAAATTAGACCTTAGACTCTGGCGCTTAGTCTTATTTCTTTCATTTTCTACTATCATATTGAATCTTGATGAACGTTTATTCTGTTTTTTCATCCTTTCTGAATCTTTATACAATTTACTAGAGCGGCACTTGTGCATTGATTTAAGAGTTAACATTCTTTCTTTCTTCTTTCTTTCCTCATTTTGTCTAACTTTTTGCATAGAACCCTTTGTCATTGACCTTTCTTTGACTTGCCTTTCTGGATTTTCTCTTGCTTTTTTCTTTGAAATATTTGTCATTGTCCGTTCCTTGACTTGCCTTTCAGGATTTTTTCTTGCTTTTTTCATTGAAGTATTAGTCATAGTCCGTTCCTTGACTTGCCTCTCTGAATCTTGTCTTGCCTTTTTCTTTGAAATACTAGTCATAGTCCGTTCCTTGACTTGCCTTTCTGGATTTTGTCTTGCTTTTTTCATTGAAATACTAGTCATAGTCTGTTCCTTGACTTGCCTTTCTGGATTTTTTCTTGCCTTTCTCTTTGAAATACTAGCCACTAATCTTTCCTTAGATTGTCTTTCAGGATCCTGCCTAATTTTCCTCATATAACTTTTCATATATTCATTTCTTTTTAATCTTTTACGTTCGTGTACAATTTCATAATCTGACCTAACTTCTTGTTTGCGCTTTTGTCTCTCTGCTTGATCCTTGAAATATATGTCAATCAAAGATAATTTCTCAGGTGGACAATTTGTAAATTCAATTTCATTTTTCTTGGATTCAGATTCATGGATTTTTTCTCCTATAACAAATCTAATTGGCATCATGTCAAATTGTTCATTTAGATCGATGTTCATACTTTGATACATTGCATACATGAACATTACCAAATCATCTATTGAAAGAAAAGAAGCTAATAATGATCTTCCATCATCATCTACCAATCCATCAACACCATGTGAATGAGAATCAAATAAACAATATCTACCATCCTGCCTGAAAATTGCAGAACAAACTGAACCAATGATAAATAAAAGATAAGAAGTTGTGTGAAATGCTTCCTTCAAACAACTGTGAAGTGATGACATATGAGTGTTGATAGAACTTTGAATAAATACACCAGATAAAATATTTCCTCTCACAATAGAAACATGTCTATCAAATGCAGTTACAGAACCTGGGATCTCTTCCAAATTCAAAAGCAAGCTTTGAAAGTCATTCCTCGCTTTCAGTCCAATCACTATTTCTCTATGTAATCTATCTCCTTCTATTAGAATTTCATCTAGATTTTGTGAAGATGGCAGATGTCTAAGCTCTGTGTATATCATCGAGCATAAGGCATTGGCTGTACATTGTAGATTTCGAGAGGATGGGTCAAACATTTGATTACCTTGATGAAAAGTTCCGAAAATCATTGTGTTGGATTCTGTATCTTCAGCAACAACTTCAGTAGCAAGAACAGTATTACCATCAGCACTAGCATCAATAACAGTGTCAGTAAGTATATCATCTGCAGTATTTGGTAAAGTATCATGAACAGTATCAAGAACAGTATCAAGAACAGTATCAAGAACAGTATCAAGAACAGTATCAAGAACAGTATCAAGAACAGTATCAAGAACAGTTTCAGAACAAATTCCAGACACAGATGGTTTTTGTGGGTGGGCAAGTCCCCCATCTGATATTCCAAAGACGCCCTCCATAGACACAGATGGTTTTTGTGGGTGGGCAAGTCCCCCATCTGATATTCCAAAGACGCCCTCCATAGACACAGATGGCCTTACATCTGTTTCATCCAAAACAGATGAAGGTAAAGGGTGGGATAGGCCCCCATCTGATAGTTCAAAGACACCCGTTAAATCAGCTGTGGTTTTCGTGAGTACATCTCTTCTGGCTCTACTCATTCGCCAATTCTTCTTGCGAGGCATTTTCCTTCTGCAATTAGAAAATATAAACTAAAATGGCAAATTTTCCAGACATTCAAAGACAACTTTTGACATTGTCTGATGACCAGGACCCTGTTTTACAAATGAATTGAAATGTTCATAAAATCATAAGAAAAACAGGGCCCTGGACCATAAAAGCTGCTACATGTGTATGAAGTGTAAATTTGCAAGCATGTATCGTTTTGACCTTGATAAGTCACTTTAACAATGTTATTAAGGGATTCATACCAATGAATTATGAACTGTTTTAATATCAAATTTGAGCACTACATCTTAATTTCTAACTTACAAGGAAAAAACAGACAAACTAATGGACAGACCAGATTTTATATTGATCCCTTTCTGATCTTTAGGTGCAGATAGTGTAAAAATTCAAGAGAAAGTAATAAAAAGCCAGTTCTTACATTAAACGGATAAATCAATGGTAAATCCAAGTCCCTTTTTCCTCTGTATCTCTTTTCTTTAACTTCGTCACACTGTACTCTATATCTTTCAGCAATCAACACAAAGTGATCTATATTAAGGTACACAACCTTAAGTCACATAGGGTAGAACTTATGTTCACAATAATTCCAATATATACTCCAATTCACTGTCACAATGAACTCACAGCTACATAAAAATCACAAAACTGTATTTAGAATTAAATCAGTGTTGCACAAAAATCATAAAAAAATGTTCACTATTAAAGTGTTCACAATTCACTGTTCCACACAAGAATCATAAAAATGTGTATAACATTTCCAATTTTGGAAATAATAATAAAAGTTCACAAATGTTCCAAGTGATATTACGGTAAGTCTTTTTGTAATATTGATAAATTTGTCTGAAATAAATAAGAACAGTTGTTGAAATCATGATTGATAGAATAGTTGAGTGACAAAATGTAAGTTTCTTGAAAGACAAGATGTGTTTGTGAAACATGAATGCCCGAAATGGCTATTTTTCTACAATGTTAAGTTTTTTAATTAAGAGTTGATAAGGGTTACATGGAACATATAGATATCATTGAAAGGAAGTTAGATACCAAATTTCAGCTTTGTTTGTCAAACACTTTTGGAGAAAATGCAAAATGTTAAGTTTTCTGACAGACAGACAGGAGTAAAACAATAGAAATCATGTTATTTTGCTAACCTATGTAAAAGATCTGGAAGTAATTGCGATTAGCAATTCTAAATTATTCACTGTGTGTTTAGTTTTGAGATTTAAATCTAAATTTGTTCAAAACGTTATAATAATTTAAATATTGGCATGACACTGTACATTACTAAAGACTAGAAAATCAAATTCAGTTTATTGTTGAAATATCATTTCCAAAACTTAAATAAATGTGTATCTCTGTTAAATTGATAGAAAATAATTTCCACTTTCTATGAAAGTGGTAAACTATTTTTTGTGATAAACAAGGCGGTTATCCCAAAAAGAGGCCCTCTTCATAACTGGTGATAATCATGTATGCAATTCAAAGAAAGCAAATAACAACTGTCTTTGAAATACACAATCCTACATACTCAAAAGATTCCTGCAGCATGTTTTGGTCACCAGCACACTTACCTGGTATAGGTTAACGTCTGCAATAGCCCCTAAAGAACAAAGTCTATCTAAACTTTTGATTTAAATAGAATTTAACAAAGTATGGGTTACAAATTATCAATCATTCTTCATAATAATCATAAACTGTTGTTTTTTTTTCTTCATTAACACAAACACTTGTCACGGGTCAAGAGGGTCTGAAATGAGAAAAAGAGTATATCACATTTTGGCATCAAACTTAACCATTTTCCAAACTCTTCCAATTTGAAAGGTGTTGCAGACCGCAATATCAAGTGCATGGAATTTTAAATTTTTTGGTGTTTTTTTGTTCAGAAAATATTGTGGAAAATGAAAAAAATTGCTTATCACAAGCAATTTCTTCATTTTCCACAATGTTTTCAAAAGCCTTTATCTTGCAGGGTGTTGAAAGGCGTCACTGTGTGGTAATGGGTTAAACAGTGGACTCTTAATAATTATATAATCCTGTTATAAGACATTCATTGCAAATTAGCAATTTCCTGTCTGCAAAAACTTAAAATTTTGAGAACAATATACTCCCTTTTTAGCTTTTTTCTGTTAATTGCAATAATTATCTTGACAAATAGACATTGCAGTTAAAAAGAATCCACTGTTTAGTGCATTTTCTCTTTTCTCAAACGATAAAAATTCAGACTGTCAAGATTTGACAGCTACTGCAGGTGATGAATTGGGTTACAAAACTATATGGAATTTGTGAACATTACAGAACAGAAAATACTGAAGGAAAAGGAGCAAGTGCTAATAATCAGCATTTTGTCTTTTCTTTCAAAGTTTTCTGACACTAAATTCCTTCAGAGACATGAAAACATGGTCTTGTTAGGGAAAGGGTTAATGAACGTTGAATTGATTTTCATGTGACTAAAATTCAACACAAAAGTTCTAAGAAGGGTGTCTCAAATAAAAAATGGTCTTGGAGATGTTTTGAAAATTCAAAGTAAAAATAAAAAAATTGCAAAAAGTCACCTAAGGAACATTCTGGCAAAGTACACTCATAATATGTCCAGTGATTACAGAAGCGGCAATCAATGAAAAATTTTCTAATGATTTCTGATAAGCCCCATCCTGCCATGCACCCATTTTTGGACAAAAAACAGTTTTTTTCTAACATTTGACCGCTTGACCTAGTTTTCAACCCCAGTGACCCAATTTCAATCCTTCAATGATTTCATCAAAACAATCACTCTGACCTCTTTTCAGATTGACTGGGCAGAAAATATGACCTCTGAAGGGCATACAAGGTTTTTCTAAGATTTGACCTAATAAAGATTTATGTTTAATTAAAGAACTTTTTCATGGTTTGTCATATTCTGATAAGCCCTACCCTGCCGCACCCAAATTTATAGACCAATTAAAATTTTACTAACAAAGTATTATTGAATAACAAAGTATGGTCGAAAGTAACAAAGTATGGTTGATTTTAAGAATTTCTCGTGATTTCTCCCATTCTGATAAGCCACGCCCTGCAATGCCCACATTTATGGACCAATCAAAATTTCATGAACAAGTTAAGTATAGGGTCACTTAAGGTGCATTTCTACCAAGTTTAATTGAAATTGGCCCAATCGTTGATTTTTAAAGAATTTAACAATTATTTTGTGATTTTTCTAAGTCAGATAAGCCCGGCCCTGCCACACTCAAATTTATGGACTAATAAAAATTTCACGAACAAGTTAAGTAAAGACTCACCCGATGTACATTTCTGCCAATTTTGGTCAAAATTGGCCGAATGGTAGATTTTTAAAGAATTATTTTGTGATTTCTCTAAGTCTGATAAGCCCAGCCTGGCCACGCCCACATTTATGGAGCAATCAAAGTTCTTTAAACAATTTAAGTATAGGGTCACCTAAGGAACATTCCTTCAAAGTTTGGTCAAAATTGACCAACTGGTTTGAGAGGAGAAGATTTTCAAAGAATTATTTTGTGATTTCTCGAAATTTGATAAGCCCCGCCCTGCCACACCCACATTTATAGACCAATCAAAATTTCGCTGACAAGTTAAGTAAAGAGTCACCCAAGGTACATTTCTGCCAAGTTTGGTCAAAGTTGGCCAAATGGTTGATTTTTAAAGAATTATTTTGTGATTTCTCTAAGTCTGATAAGCCCCTCCCTGCCACGCCCACATTTATGGACCAATCAAAATTCTTTGAACAATCTAAGTAAAGGGTCACCCGATGTACATTTCTGCCAAGTTTGGTCAAAATTGGCCGAATGGTTGATTTTTAAAGAATTATTTTGTGATTTCTCTAAGTCTGATAAGCCCCGCCCTGCCACGCCCACATTTATGGACCAATCAAAGTTCTTTAAACAATTTTAGTATAGGGTCACCTAAGGAACATTCCTTCAAAGTTTGGTCAAAATTGACCAACTGGTTTGAGAGGAGAAGATTTTCAAAGAATTATTTTGTGATTTCTCAAAATTTGATAAGCTCCGCCCTGCCACGCCCACATTTATAGGCCAATCAAAATTTCACTGACAAGTTAAGTAAAGAGTCACCCAAGGTACATTTCTGCCAAGTTTGGTCAAAGTTGGCCAAATGGTTGATTTTTAAAGAATTATTTTGTGATTTCTCTAAGTCTGATAAGCCCCGCCCTGCCACGCCCACATTTATGGACCAATCAAAATTCTTTGAACAATTTAAGTAAAGGGTCACCCAAGGAACATTCCTGCAAAGTTTGGTCAAAATTGGCCCACTGGTTTGAGAGGAGAAGATTTTTAAAGAAAAAGTTAACGGACGCACGGACGCACGGACGCACGCACGACGGACACACCGCCATGACAATAGCTCGCTGGCCTTCGGCCAGTGGAGCTAAAAATTAGGGTGATCCACTTCAAGAACTGCCACAAAAGACAAAATGGAAGTTATCAAAGATAGAATTTGTGTAAAATATGACATAGAAAATATTGAGACAAAAGGAGCAACTGTTGTTTATCAGCAGTTTCTTCTTTTGTTTCAATGTTTTCCAACGCCAATTCTAATAGGGACGTCAAAACCAGGTCTTGTTTGGTAAAGGATTAATGCTCAAAGATGGCAGAAAAGTCTTTATAATGGTTAAAGAAAATGTTTTCAAATCTGTGTAAAAGGATCATATTACTCAGACAAACAAGAGTTGTCCGCGGACAACGTAGCTCGCCTATACGAAAGCTTGTTGCAAAAAAATGTCAATGGTCAAGGTCACTAGGTCAAAGTCAAAGGTCATGGTCTCAAGGTCAAGGTCTTTGCATGAGGTATCCATATGTGCAATATCAAGGCTCTATCTATTATAGTGCATGAGATAAAGTCCATATTAAAGTTTTTTTCAAAGTAGGTCAAACTCCAAGGTCAAGGTCACAAGGTCAAATGTTATAATTCCAAATCAAAGGTCTTGGCAGGAGGTATCCATGTGTGAAATATCAAAGCTCTATCATTAATAGTGCATGAGATATTGACAAAGTCAAAGTTTTTTAAAAGTAGGTCAAACTCCAAGATCAAGGTCACTAGGTCAAAGGTCATAGTCTCAAAAGTAAGGTCTTGGCAGGTATCCATGTGTGAAATATCAAGGCTGTATCTCAAATAGTGCCCGTGGTATAGACTAGGTTAGTTTTTTCAAGTAAAGATGGGACACGATGGGACGGGACGGCACGCCGACACTAGGGCTGTGACATTAGCTCCCCAGACTTAAAGTCCAAGCTTGCTAAAAATGAAAACTACTTACTGCAGCATCAACGTTGGCAGGTGATTCGTCATTCGGCTCAGCTAACATAGAGATAACACTAACAATGATAGTTTCTACTGTATGAATAGGCAGCCATCTCTCCGAAGCTTTCTCGTAACCCCATTTGTCATCACCTGGTTCGTGTAGAATGGAAATACACACCAACCCGTCAGGTCCAACTGAAGAGAACAAAATATACATGTAACAACCATAACATGCACTATAAACAATGAGGTCATTTCATTATTGAAATAAAATCTGAATTTGGTTTAATTGGGGTTTTACGCCGTTTTCAACTACTAAGGTCATATCGCAGCGGCTGAAGCACTTAACCATGGATTCCTGTCGTTTCTCATACCAGTGCTACCACAACACCGTTACAGAGCCTCCAGCTGCTCCCCCACATAGGTTCACGATATCAAGCCATTGATGGGTGACATTTTTGTCAGTAAGGGTATTTGCTGCGGCCGGGTATCGAACCCGGGACCGTTCGAATGAGAGGCAGATGCGCTACCCACTGCACCGTTATTTAAACACCAAGATGTATTAGATTCTATGCAAATAGTTATTAATTCTATGTTAAAAAGTAAATGCGGCAGCTTTATATCATAAATTGTATTGAATTTTTACTATGCAAATAATATTTTGCTAGTTTGGCTGTTTTTATGATCAATCTTTTTCTCTGTTTTTATTGAAACGATGTACTAAAAATTTGTTAGAAAGCAATTTTTGGTTTGGTAAGAATTAGCATGATAAATTTATAAAAAGATAAATCTACTTACTATTTGGATGCCACATTTCTGACATACATTTCATTTCTGGAGCATGGTTCATACAAAAATTTGATGAGAAAATTCAAGGGTTATTTAAGGACTCAACAATGAAATTCAAGGGCTTCTAACATTCAATAATCTAAGCGCAAACATGGTTCATTTATCAGCTTGTCCAAATTACATTCTCGGACCAATGCTTTGTATTTGGATCTGTTAACCAACTTTTGTTAAACACACACTTTTCATACTGAGTTTATCTCTTCGTTATTTCTTTGCAGACAAGCAATTCAGTTATTGTTAATCCTTTCCTATCTATGTCTTTTTACAAATGGATTTTCCGATTGCATAAAAACAATTTTCCATGTATGTAAAAAGACAGTCACAGCTGAAAATTATTAACGTACAAAAAAAGAAAAAGAATTCAAGGGTTTTTTAAGGGCTCAGACTTGCTTTTTAAGGGTTTTATAAGGCTCACATCTATTTTCAAGGGTTTTATAAGGCTAAGGTCAAATTCAAGGGTTTTTCAAGACCTGTGCGAACCATGTGGAGGTTTCTGCAGGTAGTCTTTTGTGAAGTTTAAATGCACATTGTTTGTATAATATATTTTAAAATAGTTAACCCTTTCCGAAACAACAAAATTTTGGACTTGTCCTAATCTATGCTAGTTGCAGGCAACAATATAAATATGTTTTGAAATGTGTGAATATTAGACATCATAGCATGGGAAGCATTGTGGGAAAAGAAGAAAATGCTGGTATCCAGCATTTTCTTCTTTTTCCTTAATGCTTTTGAAAGCATTGATGATTGATGATTCTCAATTAAGTCAAAACCAGGTCTTATTTGGGAAAAGGTTACAGGATACTTACTATTTGGGTGCCACATTTCTGACATAAATTTCATTTCTGGAGGTTTCTGTGGGTAGTCTTTTGTGAAGTTTAAATGTGCTTTGAAATATCCACCCTCACTGAAAAACAGCAAAACAAAAAGTTCAATTACCAAGTAAAACAGACAATAAATTATTGTGGGAATACCGAATCTCAGTACAATCTTTTTCCTGTTTTATTAACAATCTTAACATATTAAGAACATTTTCTGGGACATGTACATTATTAGAAGGATTGGAGATAGAAGATTTTTATTGAGTATCCATGCCAAATCACAAAATTTCCCATATCTTGCTGCCCTATAACCAACAATTCGCATTCTAAAGAAGATGTTAATAAATATTGCCATCCATTCCACATTTCATCCTTTCAGAGACAAGCTTTATACCTCTGACTCTGAGGCTTCAAATTTGAAACGGGACTGCTGGCAAATCGGTTTTTAAAGTGACATTTCAGAATTTTTTGTCATAAATTTTACTTTTATTTTAATCTGAAAGAGCATATTTCCTTATGAAAATTCTGAAAATTTCAAGCCAAAATATTGCACCGTTTATGAGAAATTTATATTTTTTTGTTAAAATTAAACAAATTGTTGTGGACAACAGTTCGGATTTATATGCAATTTATCGATTATGTCTCAACTTTAAATGCGTGTATCTCACTTATTGGCAACAACTTCAAATCAAAGTACTGAAAGTACTGTTGGAAAGCAAATTTGCTGATTATGTCTAAAGGCCTTTCTAGTTGTTAGCAATATGAATTACACGGAGTTGGATAAAAGTAATTAATTGAATTTGATTCATTAGAAAGTTACAAAATACAAATTATGAAAGGATAATGTCTGTTCCATATCAGCAAAATATACTGAACAAAAGAGAAAACTATACGCTGCAAGATTTCTTGTTTCTGAAAAAGTATCGAACTAAAAGCCTGATTTTATTTTTACAATATTTCCATGGCATTTGGCAATCGTTTTGTCGAAGTTTCATTGCCTTGTCTCCTTTAATGTCAGAGTTACGGCCCTTAATGCATTTACAGCTAATTTCATCTAATGCCACATACGCGCGATAAACGATTCATTATTTTTACGGAATTGGTCATATCCGGGTTGCCAAAAAACCACAAAACATCTCTCTTATCACTTGTAGCAAGCTCTAAAATAAAGGTCTAATCTGTCAATTTTGTGAATTACCCCCCTTTGACATAAACAAATAGGGAATTTAAATGTCGAATTCTCCCAGCCGAAAACGACTATAAGGCATTCTAGCACTCTATATGTTCTCCTATACCCAATGTCATGTTCTGAAGTAGGTTTTCTTGTATAATAGACTAGTGCGACAGGTCACGGTTCATAAATCTATTTGATGTACAGGCCCGTAGGAATAGGGGGGGGGGGGGGGGGGCTAAGCCCCTCCAATGTTGGCCAAAAATGCCGAATTTTCTTGACTGTAAATCAAATAAAATAACCATCTTACCGGCTATCAACGAATTCATTCAATTTCGTAGTTTTTGTTCCACTTAAAACTTCTCTTTATCACTGTATATTGAATGCACGTGTGCTTAATCGCTGTATATTGAATGCACGTGCGTCGTCATCGATTTCTCCGCATTTTGTGGGAGCCTCGTTTTGAAAATGTCGATTTGTTACTATTTTTAGTAACAATTCACATGTATACAATGTTAATTTCCCATAAACCCATTGTTTGCCTTCGGAAGTTAATCAGAGTCTTCTCTGATGAAAATTCGCTCTTCGATATTTGGATGTCGCTATTTACATCGGAGCGCTGTCCAATTAAAAAACAAAAGAAAATTCCGACACAAGTTATGTCGCTGTGTCGGAATTTTCTTTTGTGTTTGACTGGGACAGCGTTCCGTTGTAAATAGCGACATCCAAGTATCATCGAGCGAATTTTCATCAGAGAAGTCTCGGATTACCGGAAGTGTTCTGCGGGTACGGACTAAAACATAAATGAAAGGAGTCTATACCCTAATTAGAAAGCATTTGATCTCTGAAAACTACATGTCTTACTTGCTAAAACATGTGTTCCGTCACTACTTTATCCCTTTCCCAAGTAAGACCGGGTTTGACAGCCCGAAAAGAAAATGTTCGGGGGAATATTGGGATGAAAGAAGAAACTGCTGATAATCAGAATTTTCTACTTTAACCTCGATATTTTCTTTGGTATTATCTACAAATAGTTCAAATTTTATCTAGGTATGTACCAATTTTGTCGTCTGCTACGGCTATTTTTTTATTTTGACCAATCTGAAATGTTTCTATTTGGGAAATGGTTAACATACCAACAATGTAAATTGATTTGATTCTATGTAGGCCTATTCATCTAGATCTAAATCCACGGTGGGTAACTCACATGACTTTAGGGAAGCGTTAACACCGAAAAAATCGTCCGCTTCAAGGTATGTTTTGTTTAATTTCTCAGCTTATACCCTATTGATTTTGATGAGATAAAGTGTACGGAACGCGCCCTTGAGAGGGCTATTCCCGGCTCTAACTCACTCTGCTCCAAATCCAGTGGTTTCTTCAAACATTCGAGCCAAAGTGTTTGTAAGTGCAAAACGAAAGTGGGAAGCATTCACATGCACCAAAGAAAACTTTCGCTTGAATGTTTGAAGAAATCACGGGATCGGAGCAGAGTTACAAACGGGAATAGCCCTCTCAAATGCGCGTTCCGTGCACTTTATCTCGTCAAAATCAACAGAGTATAAGCTGAGAAATTAAACCAAACATACCTTGAAGCGGACGATTTTTTCGGTGTTAACGCTTCCCAAAAGTCACATGGGTTATCCACCGTGATATCTATAGATTAAAAAGTTAACACCGTTTTTTAAACCAAGTGGTGAAAGGATTGCTAGTCTGATTTCTATGCATTTTGAGCATACCATCACATATTCTGGTTTCCCAGATTTCTACTTTCGCTTTGAAATGCCTATAGCTACACGCGAATACTAGCAAGGCCTATTAGACAAGATGTCTATGTCATTAACCTCAAAATAACCACTTAGTTGATCAATCAATTATTGTGAACGCGATTAAATGCATGGCTTATCGAATATCATTGTTTAGTTTCGGACATTAAAACGTGTAAGAATTTGGGCATAGAAAGATTCTAAAAATAGACATGTCCTAGTTCCTATTTTTAGCGCTTGAAGTGGGTCGCATATTTCATAGTTCAGTAAACTTGACTGACCCATTTTCAACGAAAGATATTGGACTGGCTATTGAACCGTAATGAAAGCAAATTACTACGTGATCGTTTCTCCTCTTTTAACACATGTTTAATTGGATGTTTTATCATCGGTCACACAATTGAATATCTTGTGTACAACTATAGAATTCAATATTGAATATTCGAAAGGTTGTTCTTGTCATTGATCTTTGCTTTTGATAGAACTATTTATAGTGAGGAGGACCGGGAGATGTTGTGTGGTATGCAGAGAATGTTAAAGTGCAAAGAAGCACGACTGGAAAGAAAAGCAAATTTTGCAAATTTGCTTTCCAAAAACTAATAGTATTTATACTCATTAGAATAACCAATCTTGGCATTAAAGTGACATTTCAGAATTTTTTGTCATAAATTCTACTTTTATCTTTATCTGAAAGAGCATATTTCCTTATGAAAATTCAGGGACTGTCCTAAGGGCGACTTGGGCGAAATACTCGCCCAAAATAAATAGATCTCGCCCCGTCTTGCCTAAAAAGCGAAATTGAAGTCGCCGTGTTTTTGGAGGTGTGAAGGGTTTCAGATCGGGACTGCATGCTGATTATCACTTTTATCAGTTGAGAATCCAATAATTAATTGGCCACAGTCCTTTATTCTAACAGTTGAAGTAGCCATATGTCATAAAAAGTACACAATATGCATGTAGATCTTAATTGAATACCCCCAGTGTGTTATCAGTCAACAGTTAGAAAGGCAATCGCTGATCGTAAATATTCACAGCTATGGATTTGTAAACTAATTAGGGCTGTATATCAAAGTAATCCAGAGGGTTCTTCAGAAACTCAGTTGGTTCTTGTTATCTATTTGATGTTTCATTGTTTTGACCGATTAATGCTTTTGTGAAGCAAAGAAACATAAACAAAAAACTTAATGTCATGGGTTTTCGCGATGTAAACAAAGAAGTTGTCAAAATTGATAGGAGGGAAATTCAAGGCTGAAATGGTTGTAAATAACATTTAACCATATTTTCAAAAAAATTCTTGAATCATTAAATCTATTAACATGCATTACTTACAGCAAAACTGTTGTAAATCTTAAGGTACTTAAATTGGTTTTGCAATTACCGATATATCTATTCTATGTCACAAGTCTCCCTAAATGTCATGAAGTCTCCCTATATCTGCAGGAGGGAGACTTCAAGTCTCCCTAATTTTTTGGGCTAGGACAGTCCCTGAAAATTCTGAAAATTTCGAGCCAAAATATTGTGCCGTTTACGAGAAATTTATATTTTTGTGTTAAAATTGAACAAATTGTTGTGGACAACAGTTCGGATTTATATGCAATTTATTGATTATGTCTCAACTTTAAATGTGTGTTTCTCGCTTATTGGCAACCACTTCAAAAAACCAATAGTATTCATACTCATTAGAATAACCAATCTTGGCATCAAGACATACTTTTAAAAATTGAAATTGGAATGAAATGTCCCTTTAAGACATACTGTAAAAAATTGAAATTGGAATGAAATGTCCCTTTAAATGTTAAAGGCTACCAAGCTTGGCAGTTTATTGCACTGTATATTGGAAGAAAATCATTAAATTAACGTGTTTTATAAAAGATCCGCCAAACTCGGCTGTTTTAAAAGTTTTATTTGCTTTTCTTTACATCGTCGGAAAACTGATTTTCGAGAAAATAAAGATCGGCAATTTCCGTAAAATTGCCACGGATTGACGTCATCAATGGCTTGACTCCGCCCCCAATTCAGAGCATGAGGTGTCTGACAAAGATAATGTGTTCGACTTTTCTGTCATATAGCGAAGTCTCATTTTTTATCCATTTCTCGATCGTAAGAGTAATACAGACAAACTTAAACCGTTTTAGGCACATTCCTTAATTCACTTACGACCTATTCTTTGACTGTTTTAACATTTTTTCTAACATTTACTGAGAACGAATTCCGTGTTTTGAGTATCGATTGGGGAAGTCGCTTTATGACAGAAAAGTCGGACATTTAGCTTTTTCAGAAATTTCAGACTTTCCGGGAAATGACCCATGACTGCCCGTTTTTCCCGCCATGACGTCATTCAGTGGCAAGTATGACGTCATAATTTCAAGTCGGAAGTTTAGCGTATTTTCTTCGGCAAAGATCGGAAAAGACCAAAATATCCAATTTAAGAGACGAAATAAAAACACTTCTAATGTTGGAAAATTGTAGAAACTTTGATATTTGGTTAATAGTAAGGTGTTCTTTCGGCACAAGACTTTAATTTTGCCAATCATCGGACACTTTAAATTGTCAACACATGAATAACAGTACATAGAGAGAAAAGAAGAAAATACTGGTTTTCAGCCATTAAAATTTTACCCACTAAAATTACACAACAATCTGTACAATTGGCAAAGACATGTGTCTTATCCAATCAGATGGCCTGTAGTGTATCAATTTGGATTTAGACCATCAATTTTGAAATATTAGTGAATATGGTCCAGGGTTTCCATCACCATCACCACCCCAAATTTCACCCTCAAATTGAATCCTGTACCCCCAAGTTCCCCAACTTTTGCAAGCAGCCTTCTTTGTGTCTTATAGAGGGGGTACAAGCATGCTGTAAAATGATGGTTTTAACCCACAAATTTGAAAGTCAGTGGAAGCCCTGATGGTCCCAGTATACAGACCCCAGAATACTTACACAAGGGTGTCTTGCAGCTCTATAAACTAATCAATGTACCTCCCATTAGTAGATTTTGTTGTTGTTGTCCATTTACCCTTTCCCAAACTAAATTTTAGACCTGTCAAATGCTAGTTATCACCATTTTCTTCTTTTCTTTGTGTTTTTCTAAGCTTTAACTCCTTTCCCAAACAAGACCGGGTTTTGACGGCCTTATTAATCCATTACCACACATTGACGCCTTCTGATTCCCCACATGAAAAAGGCTTTGGAAAACATCATGGAAAATGAAGAAATTGCTTGTGACAAGCAATTTCTTCATTTCCCACAATGTTTTCTACCACAAAAGAACAACAAATACTAAATTTCATTCACTTTAAATTGTCGACTGCAACATCTTTGAATTTGGATCAACCTAGATTTTTGTCGTTTGGTAATGGGTTAAAAAGGCTTTGGAAAACATTAAGACAAAAGAAGAAACTGCTGATAACCAGCAGTTTCTCCTTTTGTCTCAATATTTTCCATGCTTTATTGTACACAAATCCAATGTTTATCAACACTATTTTTGTCATCTGAAGCAGCTTTTGAATTGGATCACCCTAAAATTCTGCCATTTGGGAAAGGGTTAAATGGCCCTGGAATAGGCCTACTTACAAGAGGGTGTCTTGCGGCCCTATAATCAACACTTCCCATTTGTAGATGTTGTTGTCGTCCACTAGCCCAGCAGAAAACCCATCAACGGGATTTTTGTTCAAATCTGAAAGGAGATAGACTGACAGTTAATAAACAATTAACATTTTAACCGTTTCCAAAACAGCAAAATTTTAGGGTGATCCACTTCAAAAACTGCGAAAATGACAAAATGGAGGTTATTACAGATAGAATTTGTGTAAAATAAGGCATAGAAAACATTGAGACAAAAGGAGAAACTGCTGGTTATCAGCAGTTTCTTCTTTTGTTTCAATGTTTTCCTAAACCTATTCTATTCTATTCTATTAAACACGTCAAAAGCAGGTCTTGTTTGGGAAAGGGTTAAATATTCAAAAGAGACAAAATTGAATGATTCTCCACATTAATTGCAATTGTTCATGAATCATGTTTTTCTCCTTCTTTGAATGGATCTCAATACCAACATCTGTATGAAAAACGTTTTCTAAATTATTGAGAAACCAACATAATCATATTTCCTTATTTGCCTGTTAACCGACCCGATCCAGATTTCATTCTTCAACTTTTGATTTTCATTTTATTAGTCATCGAGAGGAGTTTGAGTTTATTGGGGTTTTACGCCGTTTTCAACTGCCAGGGTCATATCGCGGCAGCTGGAGCACCTACCCATGGATTCCTGTTGTTTCTCAAACCAGTACTACCACAACACCCTTACCAAGCCTCCAGCTGCTCGCCCACTTAGGTTAACGATTTCAAACCCATTGGTGGGTGACAATTTTGTCAGAAAAGGTATTAGCCGCGGCCGGGTATCGAACCCGGGACCTCTCGAACGAGAGGCAGATGCGCTACCAACTGCGCTAAGGCCACGGCCAGTCATCGAGAGGAGACTCCTTTCAACCTGGACTTATTTTAAATAGAAATTTTCACAGTATCAGGAATGCCTTGCGGAACTAGAAAGCAAAAACTGTGGACTAAAAACAAGAAAGAAAAAATGTCACCATCATAAAAAATGCAACTGCTGTAACTAGGAAACAATGGGAAATATTTTCCTTTCTGACCCCCTAGAGTTCAAATCAATATCAACAAAAATAATGAAAAAATGATGGGATTGAATGGTTGAATCACCATGAATAATGCTCAAAGATCAGAATAATTCTTTTGTAACCTTCGCATATGATCAAATTATCCTTATCATCAAAGAAGTGGAAAAAGGACAAAACATGTCAAAAAGAAAAAAAAGTGAGTGGTCCTCACGAAGAAGTGTCCTCGCATCCTGTTTGGACTCAAAACAACTTTTTACCTGCAAGTTGTCGCCGCAGAAGTAAGGCAGACTGATCAGCGGCCATAGAATCACTTCAGTAGAGAGAGAAAAGACGGAAAGAAATGAAATCTTCTAAATTTTCACTAGTTTTTGTGACGCAGGCGCAGCTGAGTTCTTTTCTGGCCGAAAACGTTCGAGTTTTCCAAATCCGTCACAATACAAAGGGAGGCTACTCTAAAAGTCGGACCGGAGGGGTATATTACCAACCATGAAATGTTGCGCGAAACACGAGTAGACACGCCCACTTTCTTTAGACGTCGAGAAAGAGTTATATCCCTTTGACCATCAACTGAATAAAAGAAGATGATTTCTGACTGGAATAGATCTTCTTTATCTTTAGATCTTTTAACCAATCTCATTTAGAAAAGATCTAATCAAACCTTCATTAAACGATAAATTTTTCGCTATTCAAAACTAAAAGGAATTACAGACAACTAACCGATTTCGACCAAGAAATGTGTTTCATAACACAGCAAACAACGAGGGAAAAGGAAAAAGTGTTAGGTACTGTGATTGTCGAATTGAAATGGGAGGCTGGCGACAAAGTTAGGCCCATTGATCATACATGATAGCATGGTGATTTATAGGGTACATCAACTTTGAAAGCTACCATAGATGACATAATATAACATGCAAGCTAGTAACTTGTATTTGAATGCAGACGGAACTTCTGAACATTGTGATTAAACTGTGATTTATAGAGTTACAGAGACAAAATGAGAAATTGTCAATTATCAGCGCCCCCTCCCTTCCCCCCTTGTATGAAAGTTTTTTACTGCCCTTTCCGTGAATGATGTGAAAGCAGGTTTTGTATTGGAGATGGTTACACGATTGATAGGACGACTTCAAGCTTTCGAAGTAAGCATTGGCTCTAATGCTTTAGATAAAGAACTTTCTGTTCAGACTTCAGCCCCGGTTTTTTAAAGAACGGACTAAGAAAGGTCGCTCACCGTCCAGCCCCAAAACAGACGAGGCCTAAAGTTAATATAGGCCTACCCACATTTGACATTCTTGCAAATATCCCGGAGGCTTATATGCCTAATTAAAAAATTGACAAGAAATTGAACTGAAACCTTTCAACAATGTCGTGAAACCTTGCATTGTCTGCTGCGCCAGCCGTTCTTTAATTATATGTGGCTCGTCATTCTGAAATAAGATTTGCTTGAAATTTTAAAAAAAAAAAGCAAAATGAAAAAGGTCCAATGAGATACAGGCTTATATAATTAGAAAATAGACAAGAAATTGAACTGAAGCATTTCGTCGCTTTTCCACGAGAACCTCGTATCTGCAGCTTATTTCAAGCTGCAGATACGAGGTTTTTGGTGAAAAGCAGCGATTTCAACATTGCTATGTCTTCTGCAACAGACGTTCTTTGATTATATTTTCCGAAATAGTGTTTCCTTCCAATTACCGCGCTAGATAGGGTTTAAAACCATTGAAGGAAAAGGAAAAACTGGTGATAATCAGCATCATCTCCAGTGGCGGATCTAGGATTTCTGTGAGTGGGTTCGAATATCGTCCCTTGACAGCCAGAAGTGGCTATCAGCAGTTAAAAATTAACTGCTGATAGCCACTTCTGGCTGTCAAGGGACGATATACAAATAGAGGGGGTTCGTTTTCCTGTTATTACACAATTTTGACTGAATTTCTGCATGAAAATGAAATAATCAGGCTACAGAGGGGTTCGTTTGACCCGCTCCAAACCTCCTCTAGATCCGCCACTGATCTCATTTTCCTGAATGTCTTACGTGATAAAACGGAAATTTCTACATTGGTTATTATTATGTTTTTCGTCTGCAGCTCCTTTGGCTGAAATTGACTAGTTTTAACAGGGTCGTTTTGAGAGAGGTTTAAATGCAGCACTATACCATTTTGTATGATTTGTTAAAACTTCAAAAATGATGGGCGTTAGTCCTTAGAAAACTTTGGTCGAAATGCGAAGACAGTTCGAAATGATATAACAAGGATATTTTGTCTTTTCCTAACTCAAACACGCGATTTTATTTCAGTCAAGATATGAAAAGGTATCCCTTAAGGCATATAATACGAACGCGAATCCAGATTTGCCTGCGTATAGGTTACACAGAGTCTGGTCAAGACCAATGTGGCACTCCGATAGTGGCTTCTTCATGACCTGTACATAGGATTGATAGCAACCTTTGGAGGATAGCACGAATCCCAGTCAAATTCTACTCGGGCAAAAGATGGTCAGGAAACATCCTCGGAAACCCAGCGGTCATGGCTACGCTACATGTCATGTAGCGTAGCTATGACCGTTGGGTTTCAGAGGATGGTCTTGAAACACGGTTGTCTGAAATTATGCATGAAATCATTCCCACACATTGACCCATTTTTGACTCCCAAAAAGATAAAGGCTTTGGAAAACATTATATAAAATGCAAGGATTGGATATGTGCCATTTATTGTACATGCCAGGTTCTCATGCAATCAATGGCATATTTCAGGCATCATTTTTAGCCTAAAGGCAGAGAGTGCTAGCCGAAAATGTAGCAATTATTGTAAATAACATAGAATATACTACGAAAACATTTATCTAGATCTATTAAGAGAAGATCTACTAGTACTTAACTATTCCGGCTAGTCACACCAGAAAAAAAAGTTGTCAAAGAAATGCTCACTTCATGGAATGCGAAAGGTTTGATTTTCGGATCAGTTTTTTATGATCATTTAAAAAAAGTAATAACAACAAGCAGTGCTACTATAGCCGCTTTTCAACGAAAACCTCGTAACTGCAGCTTAAAACAAGCTGCAGTTACGATATTGTCGTTGAAAAGCGACGCTATGCTTGGTCGTCTAAAATACTATTTTCTAACAGATCGATTATAGAAACGTCGTTGCAAATCCCCTTATCTGCTATTTCATGGTTTTGCTGAAACAACGGCTCGACGTTGAAATGGCGATTTGACCAACTCTCAACACGTGTGAATTATTCGTTTCTATGGTCATCCATGAGATAATATCTGATGTCAATCTTTTATCCCTTTCAAATTTTCAGATTTTTTTAGCTTGCTCCAAACTGAAAGAAGTTGTAGAAGACAATATCAAGTGAATGATTTTTTAAAAAAGAAAATAGTCTTTTTGAGTAGAAAACATTGTGGGTAATGAAGGAATTGCTTGTCACACGCAATTTCTTCGTTTCCCATAATGTTTTCCAAAGTATTTATCTTTTGAGCAGCCCAAAAGAGTCATTAAGTGGGAATTGGTTAAAGAAAACATGACAATTGACACGTGAATGTAATCATTATCATTCTCACTCAAGAATTAAAATTAACTTGTTCCCTTGCCCTTCAAAACTTTGCCGCGAGACAAAAATGGCCGCCATTACATCATTCTTAATTACTATTGGCCATAAATAAATCACATGGGACAAAACCCCGTTCTAAACGAGATCGGACGAGATTAAGTGGACTACTTCTTTCGTTCACAAGTATTCATGCCCGGAGGGCGGTTTACACCTCCTACCAAAATAGTGACAGGTATGGCGAAAAAGCTTCATTCATAAATGTTCAATGAACGTTAAAATCGTGCGAAAATTCGCAGTTATCAATTGCTCCCTTTTCAACTACATTGATGAGATGATTACGGGGTTACGTCTAAAAGAGTAACTTAACTTTTCGACTCGGATTTTGTGGGCAAGCGCGGAGTGGGCTGCTTGAGTCAACAACATTCCTTACAGAAACTGACCTCTTTCTTTCATAACGTTATAATCTTATACGAACCCTTTCGGAAAATAGTTTACAATAAAAAGGGCGAAAGACAATCGTCATCATCATCTGGCGACCTCAACAAAGATTGGACTCGCTACACCTTTCTAGTGGGCCTACTGTTTGTCAGTCATAGCTACTAGGAGATCTTCATTAGGGATCGACGTATCCTGCTTTATCCTATCTGGAAATGTGAGCTTGCATGACCGATTGTCTGGTGATAGATGTTTTCAGAGTACAAATGATGACACAAGTTAATCCGTGGCACATGCACAATGTCCAGCAACCAGAGGCGCGTTCTTTAGAGCGAGATTTTTTAAGATTTCTGAAGGTGTTTTGGATAAAGCGTTTTTAAGACCGAGACTTTGACCGAGCTGTTCCGAATGCTCCATACTTTATACAAATGACGTCATGATGACGTCATTTGTATAAATATGGAGCATTCGGAACACCGCGGTTTATGAATTATGGAATGTTCGGAACAACTCGGTCAAATCTTTTTTTATATTGTTTGTACAGAGTTGACCGAGGGGGGCCGCGCGAAGTTTAGGGTAATGGCGCCTCCCATTGAGCGTCTTAAAATCTTGCTCTAAAGAACGCTTTATCCTAAAATATCTTAAGAAATCTCAAGATATCTCAAGAAATCTCGCTCTAAAGAACGCACATCTGGACACGTCTTTTACAGACTAGCCTATGCCAGATACTCTGGGTAAGTCACCATATATCATTGCTAGAGTAGGATGGTTCCTCCATGACAGATTGAGTGCTATTCTCAAAATACGTGTATAAAGCCCATCCAAGCGGCGTTGCTGTTTTGCTGATACAACATACATATTTCGCGTATTCGTACCTAGCCTGGCTCCTAGGTCGTGAGAATATATAGGCTGATATATTTACAAAGGTACTTCACTCCTGTTGGAAAAAATCATTTACTCAAATTACTGCCCTTCTCCTTATAATCTCACTGATCCACATTTACAGAGAGTATGGCAGTGTGGTGAATTATAATTTATGTACATTACTTACATATATTTTATTAAAAATCAGATCAGTCAGACTGGAGCCAGTCTAATTCGTACCATTAAATTGTCGTCTTCATTATTGCTGACTGTGGTTAGGTCAAGAAACATGTTGTTTTCTTGATCTTTAAATTTGTTTAATTTTTACACATTTTCCGAGAAAATCTAACCCTTATGTAACATCTGAAGTTGACTTTTCGTCTTTCCACAATAGTTTAATTTTCACACAATATTTACCGACAAATCGATTGATGTGGTTATATAGGAGCGAATCAATACAGGGACGAAAGGCCAACTGTTTGTTTAAAAAGTAGCTTATCTTCTAAAAACACTTCCAGAGTCTTCAAAGGAGATTAATCCTTAATTAAACAATACTTTCTTTAACCATTCCCCAAAACGGCAAAAAATCGAAAGTTACAATTTCAAGTGCACATACGACAGAAAATATTGAGGAAAGTGAAGGAATTTTTGATTGTTAGCAATTTCTTCTTTTCCCTCAAAGTATTCCCAAAATATTTTCAACTGGGAACGCCAAAACCACGTCTTTTTTTTTCTTTTTTTTTGGGGGGGGGGGGAGCGTTAAGGGCTAAATAATCGAAAATATTTGGAATAATATTGAGAGAAAAGGATAACCATGTTTTTCTCTTCTCTCGATATTTTCCTACCTGTAACTTATAGTTTTGTTTACATTTTCTATTTGCTATCATTTTTTGTATGATATTCCTTTCATCTTGGACTGGTCACCAATTATGTTGTCTGGCAAGGGTTACGCCCACAAATAGCCAAATAAAACAGTGTAATATGTAAACATTGGAACACAAAATATTTAGACAAATCAAGGACTATTGAAGTAACGTCACTTATAAACAGGGAAAATGTTTTTTACAATGATTCGATATGCAAAGTTGACCATTAAAATCGATTGGGGTCGATTCATTTTTGAACGTGCGAACCCGAACCGTAAAGTGCGTTTAAAGGCCTAGTCAGATACACAATTTCGAATCCACATCAAGGCCGGAGCACGTCCAATGGATGGTCATTCGTATAGACTATTTTTGGACGCGATGTGTACGTGGAATTGTGTGTGACCAGGCCCTGGTTTCTCGAAAAACTTAAGTACATACTCACGAGTACATGCTCAACTTCAATGGAATACTCTCCAACGTTGAAGGGTATTCGATTGAAGTTCACGTGGATTTCGTGTGATTTGAGTACGGTGCTCAGATTTGAGTCTGAGAACGTACTTAATTTTTTTTTTCGAGAAACAGGGGCCTGAACCATGTTTTGATTACGAACTTCTACTTCTACTTCTACATTGTACTGCTTCACAATCAAGCGTGATTATACTAAGCAGGCGCTGTCTGGGAATAGAGGTTAAAAAATGTTATGTGCATTTTAAAATAAGATTTACAGGTAAAAGATGTAACAGGTTTGGCTTAAAAAAGTTGGAAATAAAAGGTTAAAAGATAAAGAGATAAAAGTATGTGTTAGTTTAGGCTTTATAATATGAATGAAGCTGCCCAGTAAATATTTCTATACTGGGACTAGCTTGTACATATTCGGGGAGACTATTCCACAGACGGATGCTCCTTGGGAAGTAGGAGTAGGAGTGATACTGCGTTCTTGAGTATGGTATCAGACAGTTTAGGCCTCTTGTGGGTGTCAGGTGGTGGTGATCCACACAGACAAGGTTGTGGCTTATTTTATAGAGGAGAACAACACTGCTGATGTTACGACGTTGTTGTAACGATTGCCATTGGAGGGCATTAAGCATCTCTGTAACGCTACTGGTGTAGCTGTAGTCGTTACATACATACCTGGCTGCTGCTCTTTGGACATGTTCAATTTTGTGAATTAGATATTTTTGCCAGGGATCCCAGACAGACGAACAATATTCCAGTTGGGGCCTAACATAGGTTTTATAAGCTAACTCTTTAACTTTTTTATTGGAGGTTTTAACATTTCTTTTTATGAAGCGTAGGGAGTTGCTAGCCTTGGCAGTGATATTATTAATGTGCTTGGTCCAGGTGAGATCACTGCTAAGTGTGATACCAAGATATTTTGCAGCATCAGTTGTTTTCAATTCAGTGCCATGGAGTTTGTATGGAAATAGGATTGGATGTTTTTACGACTAATTCTGAGAATTTCACATTTGTCAGGGTTAAACTCCATCGACCAGTCAGATTCCCATTTTTCAAGACAAGAAAGATCCTTTTGGAGAGTTTGAGCATCAAGGTCTGATTTGATTGTGAGATAGACTATAGTGTCATCTGCGAATAGCCTGGCTTTACTCCGAATACTATCAGGAAGGTCATTTATGTAGGAGAGAAATAGGCATGGACCCAACACGGAACCTTGAGGGACACCAGATAAGACTGGTAGGCTATCTGAGTTTTGACCATCTACAACAACATTTTGGGTGCGGCCATACAGGAAAGATCTTATCCAGGAAATGGTCTCGAAGTTTAAACCTAGTCTTCCGAGTTTGAGAAGGAGCTTGTGGTGGTCTACTTTGTCAAAGGCCTTGCTGAAGTCCATGACTATTACATCTGTTTGTTGACCTTGTTCTAAGTTGTCATGGACTTCTTGGGAAAAGCTTGCTAGTTGGGTCTCGCAGCTATGTTTTGACCTGAATCCGTGTTGGAGTGGGCTGAGTAATTTGTGTGTATCATAGAAGGACATTATATTTGAGACTAGGATGTGTTCCATTAATTTGGAGGCAATACAGGTGAGCGATATAGGCCTGTAATTGCTAGGTTTACATTTTGGGCCTTTCTTATAAATGGGGGCAATTACTGCATGTTTCCAGTCATTGGGAACAATGCCGGTCTTCAAGGAGATCTGAAAGATATGGGTCAAAACTGGGGTTATTTCTTTATGCAGTTCCTTGAGTAACCTTGGTGATATTTTGTCAGGGCCCATTGCTTTACTAGGGTCTAAACCTTGGAGAAGCTTACTAACTCCATTTTCTGTAATTTTAACCTTGGGCATTTCTGGATGGTCTTTATTTGTGTTAAGATATTGTTTACAGGACTGAGCCAAGCTAAGTGGTTGGGGTCTTGAAAATACAGACTCAAATTGTTTATTTAATATGTTAGCCTTGGTTTGGGGGTCTGTGAAGGTTTGGCCATCATGCTTTAAAGGGGCAACTCCACAGTTTTCTGTATTATTGGACTTTATAAAAGAGTAAAATTTCTTACTCTTTCCTGAATTGTCTGAAAATATAACATTATCAAGGTAGGACCAATATGCCTGTCTGATCTCTCGCTGAGTTTGAGATTTAAGTTTTTTGAAAGTGTTTAACAATTCTTGGGTTGGCGATCTTGATTTCTTTATTCTGGAATACACTCTATCACGTTTTCTGATCAAGCGGATAATGGATTGATTTATCCAGGGTAGGTCCTTGCGGGATTTAGTTGTCTTTGTTGGGATGTGGATTGAGCTTAGTCTGTTTAGCTCATCCTTAAAGGAGACCCATGCATCATTTGGATCATTGTGGTTCTGATTTTTGAATTTCTGGGCAAAAAGATTAAAATCGTTTTTGAGGCCTAACCAGTTTGTTCTCTTGTAACATTTGACTTCTCTTTTTGGTTGGATATGCCTTCCACGGTTTACTTTCATTTCGTGAAAGACAATATCATGGTCAGAAGTTCCTAGTGGGGGCAGGGTTTGGGTGTTGTGGACATGACCTGGTAAGTTAGTAAGCAGTAGGTCAAGAGTGTTTTCTCCTCTTGTAGGGATGGTGACCATCTGTTGGAGGTTATAATGGAGAAGGTTTTCAAGAAAAGAGGAGTAAATATTTTTAAATTTGCATCCCTCACTTATGGATTCGGTCTTCCAGTTCATATTAGGCATGTTAAAATCTCCAAAGATCCATACAGTACTATTTTGGGGGATTTGTTCTAGACTAGACCAAAGATGTGTTAGCGACTCTTCATCATTTTCGTGCGGTTTGTAAAATGATGAAAGATAGATATCCCTCACTCCAGTAAGAGTGATTTTTGCCCATACGGCATTACAGGCAGTCTTAAGTTGGGGTTGTTCTTGGCTTGTCAATGATTTAGAGATGGCTAATAAGGTACCCCCTCCCTGGCTTTGTAACCTGTCATCCCTATAAACATTGTAGTCTAAATTGGAAGGGAAAATCTCTGAAGTATGAATTTCTGGTTTGAGCCAGGTTTCAGTGAGACAAACTACATCTGGCTTTGTTTGTGTTATTACATGATGTAGGTCTGGAATTTTATTTCTTACTGACCTACAGTTAATGTTGAGGACAGCAAGGCGCTCAAAGCATTTTAGCTTCTGTCTTGCATGTTGCTTCGGTTTAGGGGTTTTCGGGTTTGGGGTAGATGAGGCGATAGGTTTACTATGAATCGGGCTCTGGCTGTTGGACTGTGTACTGTGGCAAGAATTTTCAGCTTCACTTGTGTCTATCGAGTGTAATGAAGAGAAAATGGTGTTTTCACTCAGGCTGTTGAGAGATTCAGATAAAGGCAGCGAGAAATTTTGGCTTCCACATTTGATACAACTTGCGAACATTTTGTGCGTAATTTATGTAACAGCATAATTGATTGAACGAGAAAATGCGGCCAATCAGATTTTAGTCGCACGGATTAGAAGTGATCAAAACTCAACATTTTCTACCGTTCAATGTCCAAAAATGTATGAAAAGGTGTGAATCAAATTGCGTGGTCGAATATTAGTAGCATCTTAAATAAAACGTGGTTAGTTCGTTTCAGAGCAGTTCTGGTCGCTATTTATTCTACACTGTTTGACAATCACGGGGCCAGCAGGGCTAGGCTAAAATTCAAAGGGAAGGGGTCAAGATGAAGGCATTCGACTTCAAAGTAACAGATGTTTCGAGTTCGATCCCCAACAGCAGAAGTTGATCTTGGTCTACCAAAAAAGTCGGCGCGAGGAAGATGCATTTCTATGGAAGCAGGATCGAAAGGTAGGACTTCACGCTTCTAGCTTCAAACCCGCTCTTTTTATGATAATAACCCTTTCCCAAATGACAAAATCATAGAGATGTGTAATTTGGAAGGTGTTGCAGACGACAATAAAAGTTGTTGATACAGATAGAATTTGTGAATAATGTAGCACAGAAAACATTGAGGCAAAATGAGAAAATGCTGATAATCAGCATTTTCTTCTTTTGCCTCGATGTTTTCCCAAGCATTTTCTGTTAATGACCATAGTCAGGCCTTGTTTGGGAAATGGTTAAAACACGCAGTATGATTTGTTTTGTTTACTCAAACTAACAGCTTCATTATCGTCTGTATCTACCGTGCGAGAGCAGCATTGATCCCGATCAGACTGCTTTGAGATATAAAACTGATCTGGATCCATATAAAACTAATCTGGTATAAAATCTAAATTAACGTGAGAAACCCCATTCCAGAACCCTGCTCAGACGGGTCCTCAAAAAGACGTCACTGTTCGGTAACGGGTTAACTTGATCCAAGTTCAAAGATGTTGCAGACGACAATTTCAAGTGAATGATTTTTTTGAATTAATTTTTGTTTGTCTTTTATGTAAGAAAACATTGTGGAAAATGAAGCCATTGCTTGCGACAAGCAATTTCTTCATTTTCCACAATGTTTTCCAAAGCCTGCCTTTATTTTTGGGTGCCAAAAGGTGCTACTGTTTTGGAATGACTTAAACAAGACAAACCCCTATTTTCGGACGAAATCAAGTCTCTATGCCCCCTTTAACCATGACAGCACAAATAGACAAAAGTCTTCGTGTGGATTTCATTGATTTTGTGCCCTGTCATTGTAACTTTCTTATTTGAAATAAACATAGGAGTTGTTTTTCTTGGCCCTAGGCAAAACTAACAGAACTTTGTCGGCGTTTTCAATTAAAATGTTTTCCCTTTACTGTTTACCAATCCTCGGTTTTGATTCCCAATTTACACAGATGTGGTCTTTGTAAAACATTGAAGAAAGTAGAAAAGTCGGTGGTGATCGTCATTTCACTTCGATGCTTTATTGTTTCTCATAGATTATTGTAGAAAATGGTTATGATTTGCGACATATTTCTAATGAGAAGACTTGAACTTTTATAAAGTTTTGTTGACTGGTAAACATGTCAATATTTTCATTTCTTTTCACCAGATGATCGAATTGGACTGTCTAGGATTTTATCTATCTACATATTTATTGTATTTATATTCTTTTGACTCAAAACTTGATAATAATCTTTAACCCTTTCTCAAACAAGACCTGGTTTTGACGTCCCAAATAGAATAGGTTTGGGAAAACATTGAGGCAAAAGAAGAAACTGCTGATAACCAGCAGTTTCTCCTTTTGCCTCAATATTTTCAATGCAATATTTTACACAAATCCAATGGTTTTCAATCTCAATTTTGTCATCTGTAGCATCTTTCAAATTTGAGCACCCTGAAATTGTTGTTTGGGAAAGGGTTAAGTTTGTTTGAATCTACGTTGAGTCATGTAGATCTTCAGACTATCGAAGACCCGAAATCACTATTGAATATCAACATGGATCAAGATCCGCCGTCGTATACACTGAGCTTGGTCACGGTGTATAATCACGTGATTCAGAATTTCCGATAATCTTCAATATCTTTTTTAATAGTTGACCAATTTGAATTCGGTTTGAAGCAGAGAAGGCGGGAAAATGCCACGAATAAGCTGGACGTGTTGAATTTTTGAAAAATCAAATGATAAAAAAAGTTATTGAAGATAAACCAAAATTTTGGTTTATCTTCAATAACTTTTTTATGAGTTAATTTTTCAAAAATAAACCACGTCCGTGACGTCTATCCACATTCTCTGCTTCAAATCGAATTCAAATCGGTCCAGTAATTACAAAATTATTGAAGATATTCTAAAAATATTGTATCACGTGAGTATCCACCGTGTTGGTCATAGTGGTCTATGCTGACCTTATGGTTTCTTCTATTTGTGACTTGTAGCAACTGTAGAAGATCACATTGGATAATGAATACACTGTGCTTAGACACAGACTGTTTTAGAAACATTGTAATGGCAATATATTTTGTGCTAAAATAGACTAAGTTTACCGTTATGTTTTGATAAACCGTCGTTGTTGTTATAAAATCTCGTAACTACGGCTTGATTCAAGCCATAGTTACGAGATTTTATAACAACACTTACGAAAAACTCTTGTTAACTTTGTCCGAAATTACGTCACAATTTACTTCATGAAATCGTTCCCTATTTGAAATGGTATAGTATGTACTGTGACGTGCAAACTCATAACTAGATCTAGTGCTTTTCACGGTTTCTTTTTTGCCGGATGGATCAAAGTTTAAACCAATCGTTAACCTAAGTGGGCGAGCAGCTGGAGGCTCGGTAAGGGTATTGTGGTAGTAATGGTATGAGAAACAAGAGGAATCCATGGGTAGGTGCTCCAGCCGCCGCGATATGACCCTGGTAGTTGAAAACGGCGTAAAACCCCAATAAACTCAAACTTAAACTCAAAGTTTAAACCAGAAAATAACAAAATCAAGGACAAACCGGTGATCGAACTCATTGGAATTTTAAAAATCACAGTGGGTAAAAATTCCTGATTTTTTGTTCAATAGATTACTGCGAGTCCTCGATAATCGGAAGAACAACCCTTGAGGCATTGTTAACTTGCCACTTCAAATATTATTGTAAAACAAACAGTTTGTTTGAACAATTTTACTGAAAAGCGGATTATCCTCCTTTACTCTTTTATGACAATTGGCGGAGACAAAGCAAAGACTTTTTTCTCTCAGACTCTCTTTTTTTGTTAAAAAATATGTGTGGGGTATCACGGTGTATAATCACGTTACTCAGAATTTCCGATAATCTTCAATATCTTTTTTTAATACTTGACCAATTTGAATTCGGTTTGAAGCAGAGAAGGTGGGAAATTGCCAGGAATAAGCTTGACGTGTTAGATTTTTGAAAAAACAACTGATAAAAAAGTTATTGAAGATAAACCAAAATTTTGGTTTATCTCCAATTACTTTTTTATCAGTTGATTTTTCAAAAATAAACCACGTCCATCTAATGCGTGACGTCAGTCCACATTCTCTGTTTCAAACCGAATTCAAATCGGTCCAGTATTTACAAAATTATTGAAGATTTTCTGAAAATATTGTATCACGTGATTATCCACCGTGGGTATGTCAAGATAAACGCAAGATTATGGGCTTTTTGTGTGAAAAGTTAGGCCATGCACTTGCACGAATTATAGTTTAGATAATATAAAATGGTTGCACATTCTATTGATGTCGTTCATTACGGTTTGTTCTGAAATGACCATGTTGGTACTAATTTCAATGTAGGCCCAGCGGCGGATCCAGAGGGGGTTCTTGGGGCTCAAACGAACCCCCTTTGTAGCCAAATTATTTCATTTTCATGCAGAAATTCAGTCAAACGTATGTAATACTAGGAAAACGAACTTCCCTATTTGTAGATTCGAACCCCCCTCACAGAAATCATGGATCTGCGGCAGTTAAGGCTATTCGTATAATACTATTTTCAACAATACTTTAACAAGTCTATGAATTTGCACTGTCAAATTGTTTAAAAACGCTGATCAAATCATTATAATAGACCGAAGTCGCCTTATGACGAAACAGTAGGCCTACGCTATAGGAACAGTAGCCTGAAATAATTATTTTGTTGCAGAAAGGCTTTGAAACATCTTCGTTTACCTTTCCTTCAATAGTTTTCTATTCAGAGACTTCAAAGGGAAGTACAAGTATGCTGTAGTTTTGAAAAGCGTTGAAACGATTTAAAGAAAATCAAAATAAGTCTACGAAAATAGCCTACACGAAAGAAAGTATATAAACAGTGAAAGGGTTAAATCATCGACGAAACTTTTCTGAATATTTACTTTGACGCATAATAGGAGAATTTCTCACATTGAGGTTTTTTCATTGCTTGGATCAAGGTCCAACTTGACGCTAAAGTGACAATTTTCGCTTAAGTGGGTACGAACAATAACCGGGTACGAGTGCGTTAGGCTCCCAGAGTCTTAGCACGTATGTGTGGTTGCTCGGTTGTCAGCGAATGTGATTCGATATAAAATGCAAGTAAACAAATAGACGGGTCTAGATTTGAAAAAAAAGGCAAACATTTTGTCAAAAATGTCGGAAAATGTTGAGGGAAAGATTTCGATGACTTGAATTTTATTCTGTCTCACACAATTTTCAAGCTATTTCGCTTTAGCGTCCGATTTTACTTTAACCATACCCAGACGGTAAAATTTTAGACTTGTCTGAATTCAAAGATATTACAGTCCGCAAATTTAATGAAGATTCTTTCTTTGCCCAGTTTTATGTGTAGAAAACTTAGTGTGACAAACAATTTCTTCATTTTCAACAATGTTTTATAAAGCCTTCATTTCTTGGGTCGCCAAACTAAGGCGTGGACCATGGTCTGACTTGACGATAAAGTGACAATTTTCGGTTAAGTGGGTACGAACAATACCCGAGTACGAGTGCGTTAGGCTCCTAGAGTCTTAGCACGTACGTGTCGTTTGCGCAGCTATCAGCGAATGTACCTAGTTTAACAAAAAGTGAAAGTAGACACAAATAAACAAATGTGGCAAAATTTTGGAATCTGACAGACAGAACGATTTGGAAACTTGTACGAAAAGAAGAAAAGGTTACACAGCAGTTACGATGGGCAGTATTATTTTCGCTCACTATTCAACGTGGCCTGGTCCCGGTTTCTCGAAAAAAAACTTAAGTATATACTCATGAGAACATTCTCAACTTCAAAAGAATACTCTCCAACGTTGAAGTGTATTCGATTAAAGTTCACGTGGATTTCGTGCGATTTGAGCACGGTGCTAAGATTTGAGCACGAGAACATACATTAGTGTTTCGAGAAACCGGGTCCTGCACTACTTCTCTTATGTACAAAAAGTACACCAATAATAGACAAAAATACTAGTTATACATATAAAATGTTACTGAATTTCCGTGTTCTTAACTTATATTTTTGAAACAATGTGGTAAATTTAACCTGCTGCTCTACGATGATTTCCACCTTCATTATTCCCTGTTTAAGTTGATAAGATGTATTATTTTGCCAATGTCTCAAACAATGACGACAGTTTTCAGCGAATGTGGCCTTTCATTTCTAAATGAAAAAAATCGGGGCAGTCCACACCCTCCCTATACTTACTTCAAAATGAAAAAAATGCAGACGACACGATCAACTTTACCTTATAGCAAAAGTTTTGGTAGCCTATGTCTTAGCCAGGAAAATATCGAGACAAAATAAGATATTACTATTAATCAGCATTTTCTTCATTTGCCTGAATTTCCCAAAACCAACAGGTCTTGTTTATGAGTTAATTCTTGGGGCACACTGTCGGCGGTATGATAACGATTACGAGTCTACAAATGCCCCAGCTCTGATTTAAAGTAGACTCAAAGCGTTTTGATAATCCGAAATTTTATTTCCGTCATATTTTTGAGAATTTATGGGTCTAGCGCTCGAACGCCACCCAAGAATACAACGTCGCTTTTCAACGAAAGCCTCGTAACTGCAGCTTGTTTTAAGCTGCAGTTACGAGGTTTTAGTTGAAAAGTTGCGACAAGCTCGATCATTGTTCCCAAGGAATGCGCAGTTTGGGTTTTTATCGCCAAAAGCTCATGGAACGCGTCAAGCAAAAAGGGATCTTTTTGGTAGTGTGAAAAGTATCGACTCTAGTCAGTCTGCGCTCGAAAGCACCAAAGAATATAGACCTTGAGCCACCAATAACCCCTGCTCCCCCCCCAGGGGGAATTTTGAAGGGTATGATTTTCTGAAAGCTTATAACAAATGCTACAAGATGAGCGTTGTTTGCACTCTGGCCGTTGGGGCTTTTGGCTGTAACCCTTATCTAAAACCCTTAACCCTTTTAATTTTTTTTATTCAAATATACAAACATTTATTTGGTCATATCTTCATTGAATTTTGGCCTACATATGTCTAAATGGTATCAAATAAAAGCTCATGACTTGCTCTTTCATTTGTAGTTGTTTTATGCAAATTAGCTCATTTGCATATTCATGAATATTAATGATTTTCCTTAAAATTGTCAATTTTTGATTAAAATTTGGTTAATAATTTCCAAAACAAGGCGTTCTGTCCAGGGGGAATTTTGTAAACATGTTTTTTCAGTAAGAACATTTTATTAGAAACATTTTAAGCCTTGTTTGCACTCTGGCGGTTGGGGCTTTTTGGCGTGACCCTTATCTAAACCCTTAACCCTACAAAATGGTTCATTCAAATTTTGAAAATGAATTTGGTCATATCTTGGTTGAATTTTTACACACAGATGTCAGAATGATATCAAATGAAAGCTTATGACTTGCTCTTTCATTTTAAGATATGTTATGCAAATTAGCTCATTTGCATATTCATGAATATTAATTATTTTTCCTAAAATTGCGATTTTCGACCAATATTTGGTAAATACTTTCCAAAACAAGACACTTTTGTGTAGGGGAATTGTGTAAACATAATTAATCTTAAAGTTAATCATATATGAAACATTTTGAGCGATGTTTGCATTTAGGCTGTTGGGGCATTTGGCCAAAACCCTTACCTAAACCATTAACCCTATAAAATTGTTCAGTCATTTCAAAACGTTTTTTATCATATCTTGATTGAATATTGACCTACAGATGTAAGAATGGTATCAAATGAAAGCTTATGACTGTCCCAATAATTTGTCATAAATTTTATGCAAATTATCTCATTTGAATATTCATGAATATTAATGACATTACTTAAAACTGTGACCTTTTTAGCGAGTATTTGGAAAATACTTTCAAAAACATCGTGTTTCTACGAAAGGGGAATCATTTAAACATAGTTTATCTTAAAGAACATTTTATTAGAAAAATTTTGAGCAATGTTTGCAATCTGGCGGTTGGGGCTTTTGGCCCTGACCCTTATCTAAACCCATAACCCCATCAAATTTTTATTTGAATTTTCAAAACGTTTTTGGTCATATCCTGATTGAACAGTTACTAACATTTGTCACTACGGTATCAAATGAAAGCTTATGGATGACTCTTTCATGTGCTATTATTTTTTATGCAAATTAGTTCATTTGCATATTCATAAGAATTAATGATTTTCCTTAAAATTGTGATTTTTCAACGAAAACGTGTTAAATACTTTCAGAAACAAGGCGTTTTTGTTCAGGGGGAATTATGCAAACATGATTTATCTTAAAGAACATTATAAAAATAACATTATAAGCGATGTTTGCACTGTGGTAGTAGGAGCTTTTGGCAAAACCCCTTATCTAAACCCTTAACCCTATCAAATTATCCATTAAAATTTTCAATATGTTTTGGTTATATCTTGATCAAAAATTGACATACAAATATCATAATGGTATCAAATGAAATCTAGTGAATTGCTTGTATATTGGCAATTTGCTCATTTGCTTATTCATGAATATTATTGATTCTTTAAATATTTGGAATTAAACCACATTCATTGTGGAAAATCCATAAAATGTATTCCATTTGACAGTGCTAACGTACATGTATATGTTATATAGTAACCCTGTAATGTTAAGTACATAGTAGCCCTGTTATGTTTAGTACAATAAATGTTGATGATTCTTTGCATTAAATAGACATTCTAGTGTTGATCAATGTCGGTTTCCATTATTGTTACCTAGCCAAATTTCCAGAGTGTAAGTAATTCCAAGATTGACACCAAGTGTGATGTTAATCATTTCTGGTCAAATTGTCCTAGAACAGTGCAAACAGTAAGTGTCTTAATATGGGATTTCATATGCTGATCTAAACCAGGTTTTAGTTGTAGCATTTAAATATCAGGAAAGTATTGAACTGAAGATATCTATGGCTATCGAATGCCATCCTTGAAAACATATGCCATATTGAAAGATAATGTATATGTATCGCAAGGGAACTATTTCAATCCATTGTGAGGTTATATACTATGCTGAAAGCACATATAAGACATATTTATAAGGTCGGAAGAATTTTAATGTACATTCAGCATGGGCTGTCGGTAGTATGGATCAGTTCACAGTTCACATCTGTTCTGATCTGATACAGACAAATAAATGCATCGTAAATGACTGCAATAATTTTTTGATCGCAATCGTTTATTGTCTGTACTCTAGCAACATACATACAGCAAGTACATTTCTTGATTTATGCATCTGATACGTAGGCTTTACATATGGCACCCCAACTTAAATTATCTGAAGTTAAAATACCTCAAAAGAGCATAAAGGAATGGTAACACCAGTGTCCCTGATCTGTCAGCCACATATCAATTACACTTAAGGCCAATAAATTGACTTGGCTATGAGGAAAACACAAGGAAGGGCTGTCCAGATGGAACAAAATCATGCTGTTTTCTCAATGCGAATGGCAAAAAATGGAGCTTGACAATTGCTTAACAATGTTATTCTGCTATATTTATGCAATTTGTATACATTCCAGGATCTCTATTCAGTCATAAAAATTACAAAAATAATTGAAATAATTAATTTTATATGTGTATTAGAATAAAGTCCCGCTGGTTAGACACCTTTGTATCATCATATGGCATTCAATAAAATGTTAATGTTCAAAGTCCTATTTTGCGGCAATTTTGGATTCATCAAAGGATAACACTTTGTCAACTTAACTAGATATAAGCAAGAACACCAGTACAATACATGGAATCAATTAAACTTATTTGCACTTAAACAATAAAGATTTAAAAATAATCAAATGGAAACCAAATACATACATTGATAATAAGATTTATAGGAACAAAATATGATGGGTTGCACACTTTAAAATCGCAGTTACTTCCAAACAAAATATCAAATAGATCTCAAACAAGGCTTAGATGTTGTTAAAAGAGTGAACATGGATATCAGATGGTTAAAAACTCACGAGAAAGATAAAAATCCCACCTTTTGGTAGGTATTTAACTTGAAAACAATCACAAATTGTAGACAAATCATTAATATACATGCATATGCAAATGAGCCAATTTGCATAAAATAACTGCAGTTTAAAGAAAAGGTCATTAGCTTTCATTTGATACCATTCTTACATCTGTAGATCAATATTCAATCAAGCTATGACCAAACACGTTTTGAAAATTCAAATGAAAAATTTGATGGGGTTAAGGGTTTAGATTAGGGTCAGGGCCAAAAGTCCCAACCGCCAGATTGCAAACATTGCTCAAAATTTTTCTAATAAAATGTTCTTTAAGATAAACTATGTTTACATGATTCCCCTTTCGTAGAAACACGATGTTTTTGAAAGTATTTTCCAAATACCCGCTAAAAGGCCACAGTTTTAAGTAATGTCATTAATATTTATGAATATGCAAATGAGATAATTTGCATAAAATTTATGACAAATTATTGGGACAGTCATAAGCTTTCATTTGATACCATTCTTACATCTTTAGGTCAATATTCAACCAAGATATGATAAAAAATGTTTTTAAATGACTGGACAATTTTATAGGGTTAAGGGTTTAGGTAAGGGTTTTGGCCAAATGCCCCAACAGCCAAAGTGCAAACATCTCTCAAAATGTTCCATGTATGATTTTCTTTAAGATTAATTATGTCTACACAATTCCCCTGCACAAAAATATCTTGTTTTGGAAAGTGTTTACCAGATATTGGTCGAAAATTGCAATTTTAGGAAAATTAATTAATATTCATGAATATGCAAATGAGCTAATTTGTATAATATATCTTAAAATGAAAGAGCAAGTCATAAGCTTTCATTTGATACCATTCTGACATCTGTGTGTAAATATTCAATCAAGATATGACCAAATTCATTTTCAAAATCTGAATGAACAATTTGGTAGGGTTAAGGGTTTAGATAAGGGTCACACCGAAAAGCCCCAACCGCCAGAGTGCAAACAAGGCTCAAAATGTTTTTAATAAAATGTTCTTACTGATAAACCATGTTTACAAAATCCCCCTGGACAAAAACGCCTTTTTATGAAAGTATTTATCCAATTTTCACCAAAAAATGGAAATTTTAAGGGAAATCATTAATATTCATGAATATGCAAATGAGCTAATTTGCATAAAACAACTACAAATGAAAGAGCAAGTCATAAGCTTTCATTTGATACCATTTAGACATCTGTAGGGCAATATTCAATGAAAATATGACCAAATAAGTATTATAAATTTGAATGAAAAAAATGATAGGGTTAAGGGTTTTAGATAAGGGTTACAGCCAAAAGCCCCAACGGCCAGAGTGCAAACAATGCTCAAAATGTTTCTAAGATATTGTACTTTATGAAAAACTATATCTACAAAATTCCCCCTGGGGGGGGAGCAAACATGTTTCTGGCCCAGGGACTAATACAAGCTCGTAAATCGTTTCCAAGGAATGCGCAGTTTTTTATCGTTAAAAGCGCATGTCACTCGCCAGGCTGAAAGAGATTTTCTGCACGCGCAGATCAAGACATTTTTCCAGGGTGAGACATGTGTTTTTCGGGCGTAGGGGGGTGCATTTGCACATGAAAATATTCCCGAAAATTCCTAAAAAATCACTTGGATGAGTTTTTTTTTTTTTTTTTTTTTTACAAATTCGAGGTGGGGCGGGCCCTATCCCTTGATCAGCGCATGTTCTGAGAAGTGTGAAATGGTATCGAACCTAGTCAGTCTGCGTAATCCGCGCAGACTGGCTAGTGTCGAAACTTTTCACTTATAAGGTGATTTTCTGGATGTAGATTGTTTTTCTTATCTAATAATATGTTCGTTTGTGATAATGCAATGTTTGGATGACGTCTGATGGCTGATTCGTTTTCGACATTTGAATTTATTAACTCAGAAATTCCCCTTTAGCGTGACGGCTCCCACATGATATAAAATGCTGAAGTGTTATTAAAAAGTTTATGTCAAGATTATACTATGATTAAGCTTTGAGTTTGTTTTTATTCCATTGATTTTTGAAAAAGTTTAACCTCGCATGAAACCCTAACTGGCATCAAATGTTTTGGAATGCGATTGCAGAAAGTCATAGCTATTCGTAAAATGCAAAATAAATTCCTAAAGAAAAGAGAAAACTTGAATTTGTACTTGCAAAATGAAATGTAAATGTATATCAACGATTTATCACCAAGAATTTGTTTCCCTATGGATCCGTAGAAAATGCGTATAATTGATCTGTTGTGAACCAGTTTGCAAGTTTAGAAGCGGGACTTGTTTGGGAAAGGTTAACTTTATTGGTGTATTTCAAATTCACGCAGTTTTAGAGATAAGCTTTTTATTGTAAACGATGTAATTATTGTAAGTTTCTAGAACTCATGTTGATTCACACTTTCCCGAACAACAAAATTTTGGACTTGTCCAAATTCAAAGATGCTGCAGACGACAATTTGAACTGATTGAAATTTTGCATTCGTTGATCTTTCTGTGTAGAAAAAAATGTGGGAAATAAAGAAATTGCTTGTTACAAGCAATTTCTTCTTTTTCCACAATATTTTCAAAGCAATTATCTTGTAGGGAGTCAAAAAGAGTCATTGTGTGGTAATGGGTTAAAAGTTGTTGCAGACGACAAAATAGATATTGATAAATATTATGGTGTTGTTTAAGAATATAGTGCATCAAACATTGAAACAAAAGAAACATTAGTCATCGTCATTTCTTCTTCTTTTGGCACAATGTTTTTCCTATCCGTATCTATATGGTGTGCAGAAATAAAGGCTTGTTTTTGGAAAGACTTTGGGAAAAGATATCTTAACATTATTCCATTGTTAGTTTCTGCGAATATTGCGTTACCACACACGTGAAATGAATTTATTACATTTTGCATGCTGGGCTGAAAAGTTGGTCTCTTATGCAGCACACCCAAGCTTTTCTTTAAAAAATCTCGTAACTACAGTTTGTTTGAAGCTGTCGATACGACCTGCCATTGGAAGAAAAGTAGAATAGAGAAATTCAAATATAAAATATAAGACAGCATAATACTCTACGATTTTGCTTTCCTACTTTGTTTTAAATATATTTATATCAACGGGTTCACTTTTTTAATTGCTTTCCATGCTACTTTCCACAAAATAGATGAATTCTCAACCCAATATGTATTTAAAACAAGAGTAAGTTTAAGGTAGTCGACCCTAATGAGATTCCCGCGACGTCGGAATTATTCAGGCGACGTCGAAAACATTCGGCGGTGGAACTTTCCACCCCAAATGTGTACGACTGCGCACAACTATCTTCGGATACATAACGACGTCGCTCGAAAAAAACCGACGTTTTATGAATCTCAAAGTGGCCACATTTCGGGTATTCTACCTTAAAAACAAGTCGTTGTTTTTCTCCAGAAACCCCGTAACCACAGCTTCAAACAAGCTGTAGTTACGAGGTTTTTAGAATAAATGTAGTGAAAAATTCAGTCGGTCTGCTCAAGCATCTGTTTCACACAATTCGATGGTGGGGAGTCAAAACCTCGTAACTACAGCTTGAATAAGTCAATAAAATGACAACATCTTTATCTGAGATTTAAATTCTTAATCAAGTGTCAAAAGTCAAACTTTTCATTAGATTACATCTTACTAAACATTTACAACACATACCATGAGGTCGTGGGTGAAAACTTGGGAAAATATTCAGACAAAAGGAGAAAATGCTGATTAGCAGCATTTTCTCCTTTTGTCTCAATATTTCATTTTCCATAATGTACATATATCATGCCTTTGTACACATTGGTGTTTTTGTCTGATGCAACTTTCGAAACAGATTCACTGTTGTGTATTTATTTGAATTCCTAATCAAGTGTCAAAAGTCAAAATTTCATTAGATTATATCGTACTACACATTTACAACTCTGACCCTGAGGTTGTACGGGAAAACTATGGAAACATTGAGGGAAAATGAGAAATGCTGAAAATCAAGTGAAGTATTAACGGCTTTGCAGTGTTTTGAAATTCTGATCAAGTGTCACCAGTCAAAAGTTACATTAGATTACATCTTAATACACATGTGCATCTCAGACCCTGAGTTTGTGGTTCCACCCATATAGTTTAAATCCAGATCAGCTTACAACTTGGACTAACAACCTTCTGTGAATCCCTGCCCATGTAATCCATGTTACTGACGGCCTTAACACCTATCTAAACAAAACCTATGGATATAAAACTTTCTTGAGCACGAGGGTCGATTTCATACTCAAAGTTTCAGTCTCACTAAAATTCCGGGCTTATAAAACTTTCTGAGCACGAAACTCACACCGAATTAAGCCGTTGTTCGAATCCTGCTCAGAAAGATCATTCATGCTCATTGTTGATTCAAGGTGGCCATCACAGACAAGATTTATTTGGTAAAAAGTTTAAGTCGATGTTTTCCAACTAGGATTGGTGAAGATTTTCATCGTTTTATTTCAATATTTTCTGTTCTATAATGTACATAGACCGTGCCTTTATCAACACCAATGTTTCAGTCTGCTACAGCTTTGCGAAACAATGTGCAATTGTCTCTGTATATTTAACGGTTTTAATGATAATCAAGTGCCACAAGTCAAAATTTTCAGTAGATTACATCTTACTGCAAGTTTAGAACTCAGATCCTGAGGCTGTAGGTCTACCGATTAAGTGTCGATCCAGATCGGCTTGAAACATTGACTAACTACCAGTTGTTTGTTTTCAATAATAACCCTTTTGCTATAATCATGAAAATAGCGATTATAGCATTTGAGGTCAATACGTGTCCAGACCAGCCTGTAAATTCGCACGTATGTCGCTGATCCAAAATTTCTGTGAGGGGGGGGGGTCAAAAATACAAATAGGGAGGTTCGTTTGTCTAGTACCGGGGGTATTTCATAAATTTGATCGAATTTCTGTATGAAAATGAAATAATCAGGCTTCAGATGGGGGGGGGGGGGGGGGGCTCGTTTGAAACCGATTGGATCCACCACTGCATGTTCTGGTCAAGATACATGTTTATTCATTACTTTAATCAATTCTCGGATATCAACATGGATACTGATCGGTTTGTTTTTAGACGCATCGAATCCTTCATCAATTTTATTTCTCAAAAGCTGCGACGGTCTCTTTTACTGATTATGTCTCAATTGAAAGGGAAAATAAACAGACAATATGAAGGCAAATCTTCGTCATTTTATTGATTTTTATCTATTTTTTATTGATTTTTCCATCATTGTTTTACATATTTAAGGAGGGGCGACAACTTAAGATTACGATCGGTGTCATCCAAACGCTTGAAGGTATTTTGACAAGTTTCTTTTGACACGGATTTAAGACCGTTTAACCCTTTTCCAAGCAAAACCTGGTTTTGACGTCCCTAATAGATATGGCTTGGGAAAACATTGAAACAAAAGAAGAAACTGCTGATGACCAGCAGTTTCTCCTTTTGTCTCAATATTTTCTCTGCAATATTGTACACAACTTCCTTCCTTTTTAATATCAATTTTGTCATCTGTAGCAACTTCTAAATAGCACCATCCTAAAATGTTTTCTTTTGGGAAAGGGTTAAGGGATAAGTTTTTCGTTTGACATCGTCTGTCTGATCTGTATCTATCGATCTGATCCAGATCAAATATTGATTAAATATCGAAGAAAATAAAAGTATCAGTTATAAAGTTATTTCAATTGCTGCAATTAAATTTCGGTAAATTAATTGCGGTGATAAACAGGAAATGAAGATTATATCTTTTTCTCAGAAAATCAGCAATATTTTTCTCGCACGTTTTCTGATTCGATAATTATTAATGTCCAATTTGTGATTGTGTATCTATTTTATTTCTTTACTACCCCCCACCCACTATGGTATACATGCACTGTCGACTCTCGTTTTCTCGACATCGGATGAGTCGAACTTCCTCTTAAGTCTACGTGAAAATCTGACCCTGTCATCTTCAAGATTAGGCCTGAAATTGTTTCCCAAACGACTCTGGCTGAATTCGAAACTTTCTGCAGACGCAAAATTACCTTGTTACTTCATATCGTGTTATAACTGGAATAATCTTTAAAAATATACATTTATTTTCAATGTTTGGTTCTGTTTACAAAATGTAAAAAGTATGAAGATGATATATAGCAGAAATACATGAAAATAAAAAGACAAAGTTCTAAGAATTGTTCATTGTAAATTTCTTCTCTTTCTGCTTGATTTTCAATACTAGACACATTCCTTTCTCTGTAAGGTCGAAGTATAGATATTTGCGAGAAATATAATTTAGAACTCGTTGTACTTCGAGATGAAAGATTTATTTTAACATATATGTCTATTACTAAGATGACATGTCTTTAGCCTACTAAATAGTTAGAATAATGTTCAATCATAAAAATCACATTAAAAGCATTAAGCATTAAGGACATTAATCAAAATTATAACAAAATGTTAAAATATATTTTAACCCAGTCGTTGCCGCTTCATGGTAACGAGTAATGATTGCTGACTTTCTAAAACATTGTACTAATCATTTCCCCCCAAAAAGGACATTTAAGGTAGAATACCCGTAATGTAGCCATTTTGAGATTCATAAAACTTCGGCTTTTTACGAGCGGCGTTGTTATGTGTCCGAACCTATTCGGGAGCGTTCGTAAACATTCGGCGGTGGAGAGTTCCACTGCCGAATGTTTTCGATCGCGCCCGAATAATTCCGATGTCATGAGAATCTCATTAGGGGTGTACTACATTAAGACTGCTTCAGACGTCAAAATGGACACGTAAACAGAAAAGAACGTACATTTTATTTTATTCTGACAAGTACAAAGTACAATGTACATAGTAAATGAATGCATAACAGATTACATTACTTTAGACATGGAATTTTGGGACATCATATCGCACACATGATGTCCCAAAATTCCACAAGGCAAACAGGTCTCATTTTTCCTTTCGCTTAAATGTTTTCCCCAAACTCTTTACTGGTGGGGAAATCTTAATGTGTGTCGAATTCCGGACGTGCAGACATAATTTGGAAAGGAAAATGTTAAAAGAGAGAAAACTTGTGTATTCTCGCTATAATATTCCAATATTCTCTCGACCAGCCAATATTTACACTATTCTTATTGGTCAGAATATCACGCACTAACCCCCGCCCATTTTATCACTCATTTTACCTCAATACTGAAGAGCGGGCGGAGCCGCGCATGCGCAGTCATAGTCATAGTCTCTAAACCCATTATATTTTACAACAAATAGCATATAGCATCGAAAATCCGAACCATAACAACAATTGGGGCTTTTCTTTTGGGTGAGAAATTAAAACAGGGCCGGTGAAAAATCACAATTTAGTTATAAATGTTTACTGTGTACGGACGATATCAAAAGAAGCCGAACATTTAAGTGCTATTTTTCCGCCGTGATTTCCTTTAAGTTTTGTTTAATATTGTTTTATTGGAAAAGCATTGACTGTAGGGTTCGGATGGACATTTAAGACAGTGTGGTTATAATAATCGCAAGTGTTGGATATTTGTTAACATCTCGGAGTTTGAACATAACATACAAGAAACAAGTCTAAGTCTTAGGACTTTCAAGAGCACAATAGTGGATTTAATGCCGAAGAGATCAAAACATGATGCAGACTTTTTCATGAATGTTTAAAAATGTTATGAATGGATTATTGATACACTGTAAAATGAAACGTTGAAGGATTGAAGTAGCAAGCTACTTTCGTGTGCACGGATATTTTCTTCTGTCACAAGATTCTAACTTTGAACCGCCAAGCTGGCGATCGAGAACGGAGCACCGACGATGCACTGTGCGGGCTGCCAGGGCCCGATCATTGACCGGTACTTGCTGAACGTGCTGGATCGAGCCTGGCACATTCGATGTGTCCAATGTTCAGACTGCGGCTCGGCGCTCAGTGACAAGTGTTTCTCCAGAGAAGGCAAGCTGTACTGTCGGACAGATTTCTTTAGGTGTGTATGGTTTTATCAACCCTTTTCTAAATGGCCTTCATTTGTTAGACTGGTCAAATTTGATAGCTGCTGCTGATGACAACATCATTGTATTAATGAAACGTGTGAGTGTTATAGCATAGAAAATATTGATACAGAAGAAGAGAAACTGGTCATCAGCATTTTCTTATTTTGTAGCAGTGGTTTTCGGAACATTTTCTTTCGGGATCGCTGCATGCATATTTTTTTTTTTGAAAAATGTTAAGACATAATGACCGGATTACATTTAAACCCGGCCGAAGTCGAAAAACATAACCAATCGATGCTAAAGATAGAACGAGAATTATAAATTATTTATCAGAAACTTTAAGAACGTTTTTCGGAATGACGGCAATGCTGGTGACCGGCATTGCCTTCATTTCGAACGACGTTTAGAAGAGTTTATGAATATCTTCTATAGATATTCAAATAACTAGGAAACACTTAGCGACAGTCAACACTTTCTTCTATTCTAGAAATTTATGGTTTAACAAGCGTCACGTTTTCATCGTTAGCAAGCATGGACTATTCTTTTATATTTCATGTATTTCGAGATATTGATCACTTCTGCTCTTCCGAGGAATTTAAGTGACATTTTAACAATTCGTTTAATCATTCAAAGTTACATATTTGTGTGGGGGGGTATTTTTTGCAGATGTAACAATAATGTACGTTGGAAAAAAGAAAAAGCATTCTTTTGCGTACTTGGGAGCATTGACTTAAGGATTTTTTCAAAGTCTCTATGATTCACATTAACGTGTCCTTTGAATACCATTTTGGAGAAATGTACCCGGTATCTGGGCAAATGACCATGAATAAAATTATGTAACCAATATTGAAATTTATTCTTTTCGAATATGTCATTGTGAGTGCTTCCTGATAGTTACGACGTCCTGAATCAAAAGTTCTTTTATAAACATTATACTGCTTATTGCGATTTTATAAAGATCAACGAGAAGCGCAAATAATGCCAATGTCGAAGCAAATATTCATGTCAAATAACGAAAATCTCCCCTCGTCTACGATTCCAAAATTTGAAATGATGTAACGATCTGGCAACTTAATTGACTAATCCATAAACCCTTGACCAAACGACAATTTTCTTGAAATTGTCGCAGACGACAAAATAGATATTACCGAGATCAGAGTTATTTGTCGTCACTTTTCAACGAAAACCTCGTAACTGCAGCTTGTTTAAAGCTGCAGTTACGAGGTTTTAGTTGAAAAGCAGCGAAATATAGCTTTAAAAATGTTGAGGGAAAATGAAAAATTACCGGTAGCTAGCATTGACTAAAGAGGAAATTTCAAGTTTATGGTTTAATGGAAAAATTATTCAGTTGGTACAGTTTAATGATTTATTTTGCAATTGCATTTTAAAAACGCTATGATGTACATAATAGATAAATTATGCGAGATTTATAGATGCGATGCAACTTAACCCTTTAACAAACCACAAAATTTTAGCCTGGTGCAAATTTACAAAACTTTAAACGAGTAAAATAATGTGTTGGATTTTTCATTCTTTTTATCAAATATTTCATGCCATTTGGGAAAAAAGAAATTGATTATTCTCAGAATTTTAATGATAACTTTTTTTATAAAACGCATATCTAAAATTAGGGGGTAAAAACCAGATATTGATTGGGAAAGATGTTTGTTTAAAATTGTATTTTATGCATTTGATTAAACTTTCAAACATATGCTTGTATTCTTAAAATCGATAGATTTAAGAATAGGTTGTTGGCATGCTGCAAAAGATGTTTTGAATCATTTTGGATATTTCAATGGAAATATCTGATAAAAGAAGAACACAATTGCTCCACTTCCCTCAATATTTTCATCTTTCAATTCTTTTAGGCTGAGTAAATCAAATAATGATATTATTCGGTTAGTGGGAAAAAGCAATATCTCGTGAGAAAACTTATACAAAACTAAATATCCTTATTGTGAAAATAATATGTGAATAAATCAATATTTTTAATAAAAACATATTGTCCATCGTATATTTTAGAAAACGAAAACATCTCGATCGATAACTGAACAATGGCTAAATTTGGACAAAAATATATTTGAACCGCGATCTTCAAAAAGGGGCATTTATTGCATATGAGGACAACGTGGTTCTTGATCAGACTGCGTATACACGCAGTCTGATCAAGATCCATGTTGTTCTCAACTAGTTTCCTAATGACATGTTTCAGTTCCCAGAGAACAGCAGGGATCTTGACCAAACTTCACTTATGCACAGTCTGATCTTGAACCATGATGGAATAAAATACTATAAGGTCCCCTTTTCCTGTCCCATCCTCATTTTCAATGACTTATCGCGAAATTCGGACAAACCAATTCAATGAGTTCAGATCATTTCGCAAATTTTCAATGATTTATAATGTATTTTATTTCATATATACATATAATAAGCATTCTTGATTGACCACAAATCAAATATATTTGCTATTATAGGTAAACCGTACATTAACAACATCCTTAATTTACTGTTTTACTATAACACGATCATTTTTATTTTGTGAGAGTGAGAGAAAAAAATAAAACGAGAAAGAAAAAGAGAAAAACTGAGAAAGAGAGTGAAAGAAAAAAGAAAAAAGAAATATGGAGAGGGAGATCGACGAAGGAAGGAGAGATGGGTGGAAGGGTAGTCAATAATAGTTTGAACATAATAATAGGCCACAGAGTTCTCCGCAGAATATTTTGAAGCTGTAGTGGCAAATTATATAAGAATCTGTAAACCTTGAAATGCATAGTGTTCATGCAAATAATTGTGCGTAAAACATTATGGGAAAAGAAGAAATTGCTCAAAATGAGCAATTTCTTCTTTTCCCATAATGTTTTACGCACAATTATTACTTTTGCAATGATAAAAATGCATTAAAACATTTTTTGGCATAAAATACCCCAGAATACCTCTACTTGGCGACAATTTTTACAGAAATTAGGCTGTAGGGCACTTTTGAAGCTGTAGTGGCATTACACTGATTACATGAAGTTGTAGTGGGGCCGATACAGCTTATTGGGTTGGGGAGAACACTGGGCCACTGACAGAGACAGAAAATGTGAGACTTATAATAATAACAACAACAGCAACAACAACAAAAACCAATAGCAAAAACTTGCTAACGCATCAAAATTTTCAGCCGTTTCTTACGTATATAAATAATTTCTCCCTTTTCAGTGCAAATGTGGAACATAAACCATAAAATTTCGCAATATTTCCGTAACTTGCAAAATAAAGTACGCCCTCTTTTGTACCTAAGAACATAACAATTTGTAAATAATGCATCGCAGTTTAGTCACCTATTCAAAAACATACCCATAAAATACAGAAGTGAAATCTTAATGTCAACATTACTGTTTTGGACAATAATTATCCATAAAAAATGTTACACTATTTGGATCGTTTAGCTTTAAGATAAAATCTTTATAACTCGCGAAAACCCATTCACTTGCAAACGTGCATAAATCATAATACCGAAATTGGTGAGAGATATGCGGTCTTAAATGGTTGGTATTTAGACCCGTCCAAAAGCTGTCCCGCAGTGACGGAGAAACGAAACAGTTTTAAATGTTTTAAGTCGTAAAGAAAAAGATCAATAACAAATGGGTTCTTTAACTTTCTCAATCTAATGCATGGTTTTCATGTCATTTATATATTATTTCTTTATAATAATTAAATAATTTGGAAAGTTTACTAGGAAAGCAGAAAGCGAAGACTACCAGCATTCTAATTAGCAGCAATCCCCCATCTCTCCTAGTGTTTTCCATCCTATTATTACATTACCACAATATTATCTTAAAGTTACTGCAACCACTTTATCATACCAATCAGCATAATCATTATAATAATTTATCATAATATGCAAATTATGAAAAGAAATAATAAAAACCAAAGCGTTTTTAAGCTTTTCGGCAAAATTTACCAGAATAAATCAGTGAAACCAGCATTTATAACCCAATTGCAGAGCTTATAAACTTTTTTAAAAAAAATAAAATCAACCATATTTTCAATTTTGTTTTAATTACAAAGTGCTGTAGCACTTTAAATATCCAAATTGAGCGCAATACATTATTAAATAATTTCGATGTTCCTTGTACATTTCTACGAATATAAGCATTTTCAAAAATCAAATACTATAGAAATATGCCCGTATCTGAGCATCTTGAAAAATAATCTTTCATTATAATGATTATTTAATGTATCAAAAATCTATTTATGTTGCAATAAATTTTCCGAACATTTAACCCTTTCCTAAACGACAATATTTCAGACTGCTCAAATTTGAAAGCTGCTGCAGATGTATGTTGATTAATTAGAAAACACACCAAAGAAATTAATTGTGTATAACATAGTACAGAAAATATTGAGGAATGAGATGAAAATGCTGCCTATCAGCATTTTCTTCTCTCTCCTCGATATTTTCGTGTTAAGTTTCTGTTGGAGATTTTAAAGACGTGTATCGTTCAGGAAAGGGTTAATGGGCCGTTTTCAGTGTTTAAATGCAAGATGAAAGAAAACGGTTGCATATGCTTTCATCGAAATGTGTTTTTCTCTTTATTGTCAAAAATCATTTTAATTCCATTTTTCACATTTTCATAACCATAGAGAAAGAAAAACATATTGCATATTTATGTTCACTGCAAAGCAATTGTAAGTGTATATGAAATTGCCAGCAGTTACGATAGTTTTGCAAAACCCCATCAATTTGTTGTAGTCTTTTTGTTAAAAGAAAAACTCATTTTGTTAGCAAAATGTCTTTCTTGCACGGGGGATCAAATAAAATAAAATACATTTTTGGTCAATATTGAAATTATAATGTCTTTCTGATATCAAAAAATTAAATTGAATGGCATCGATTTTTATCTGAAATATGATGTAATTTTAGCATTAAACAAAGCAAAGTTCGAACAACAAGAATTAATCATTACAATTAGTTTTTCTAAATCAAATTAATGTCGAAACCTTTCCAATGAGAAAAATCGTTTTCGCTTGATGGAAAGTCGGTATATTTATCGCTATTCAAAGTAAATGTCTTGGAAACAAACAAAAAGGGGTTATATACTTTGTGTATGGTCTTCTTCGGTTATAGATCAAGGCAAAAGATTCAGGAATTCATATGTTGATATGACAAAAGAAATCCACATACTCAAATGATAATCTAATTATTATATTCTTGAATTGTATGTACATGTATTCAAGACGTTTGATTTCTGAAAACTAAAAGAAATGACCACCACCATTAAAAGGGTAATGGACTGAATATCTCAATTTTCCCGTTATCATTCTAATAGTCCCAGGGGCCGATAGCATCAACACGCTGGTATTATTTACAAGAAAAACACGTTTTTCTGGAGGGGCCGCTGGATAATTATACCAGCAAAACCCCAGTGGGACTTGTAAGACATTTTTCTTTTCCTTATTACCATTTAACAAGCAAGGATGAAGCTAGATAGTGCCATTTTTTAAATCTTAATAATATACCGAACAAAATGTAGCCGAGAATAATATTTAATAAATAATCATGCACCTGGTGCACAATGAATCGCGTTAACACACAAGAATAATGTAATTTTGAGGAGGGCTTTTTTAGAAAAGAAAATACAGAAAACATTAAACTATCGCACACTCAGTAGCCATTTCTGGACAGAATAAAAGATACAAATGGTCGTAACTATCTGCATTAATTCCATGTGCAATAAAAAGAGATAACAAGAGAGAACAGAAAGAACGAAATGCTTCTACAATAATATGCATGCATATGAAATATTGTCCTATGGAAAATGATTAAAAGCCCAAAATGCTTATCAGCCCATGTAATACTTCAGGACTTCAGACACACAAACGGTATGTAAAACTTACTAAGTGTATTTACATCTAAACCCATTGACACACAATGACTCTTTTTGACTCCCTGCAAAATAATGGCCATGGAAAACATCGTGGAAAATGAAGAAATTGCTTGTGACAAGCAATTTCTTCATTTCCCACAATGTGTTCCATACAAAAAGATATAAAAATTCAAAATTCCTTTCACTTGAAATTGTCGTCTGCAGGATCTTTCAATTTGGACCGCCCTAAAATTTTGTTATTTGGAATAGGGTAAATGACACAGTATGGGCCTTTTCATTTCGGCTTTCAAATCATCCGCAAAATCTTGTAATGTGTCAACTCAAATTTCTGGCCTTTTTCAAAATAAATACTCACTAACGTATAAAATGTTGTAACATACGTTTATTCTTGTTAGGAACTTCTGTTTTAATGTTACCAGACTCTGCCAACTAACTACAGAAATCAAGCCACCACTGCTGCTACGAATCTAATGTTTCTGCAACTTCCATACAATATGTCAGTTGATTTTATTCCGAAATTCAATTTGATAATACTGAATTAAATTAGTATCAAGTGAGTTTCTTATATGCACGTGTATTTAATGATATGAAGGTCTTGATACCAAGATACTCGATCAAACAGACATTAAGACAAAAATAAGAAAGGTATAGCTTCCGATAAATGACCTGGTAGAGCATCTCTAGCTAATAGCTAGAGATGCCCTGCAAGGTCATTTATCGAGACATATACTCGTACATATAAGTACAAACATGCGTCGTTTTTTAACAATAGTAGATGCACTGACAGAGAGACGCATGAAAATAAGAATGGATGCAAAATATAACGAAAAGCAAAAATAGAAATGCAATATAATACAATACAATAAAGAATTGTATTGTATTGCATTTCTACTTTTGTATTTCGTTATATTTTGCATCCATTCTTATGAGAAAGAATAGAAAGAATGTTTTGAGATAAAAAAAAAAAAAAAAAAAAAAAAAAAAAAAAAAAAAACGAAGACGAATTTCACTATCTATTGGAATGTCCATGGTTTCTCCGTTACCTAGGGCAACAATTAGAAATCATTTAGAGTGATTATTAAAATCTAAACCGCCTCTGGCATTGTTTTTAAAATCAATTAGTTCGCCGTGCCAAAATTATACACAACAATTAGCTCAGACCTTGAATTTATCTCGGACCCTGGAGCATTCGACCCTCAAAACTCTTCGTCCCACACTGATATTACTAGATATTGTACCATCTTTTTAAGGAACCCTTTATAAGCTTTCCAACACTTGCTTAAATACAATAATCAATGATGTATGTAAAGTTCTTACACTAACAATACATTTAGATGATGTATGTGTCCATTTTCATTCTCTTAGATATTTAAGTGGCCAAAAGACACAAGAAGTGAAATCGCAAGGACTCTCGAAATTTTGAATTGTGAAGTGATGGGTATACTTAGCCATCCTTACACCATCTACGGATGGTCTGTCCTGTACATCATATTTTTTAAGGTGTCTTTAGAATTTGGATGTACTAGGAATTGCTATGAAAATGAGGCACCTTTGACGCTTTTATTAAACGACAGACATTACATATGAAATCTACAGAATATATTTATGTAGATTGGACCACCATATAGACTCGTCCTTGACTTTTTAAACACAACGGTATGTCTCCAACGGTTTATTGTATATATATGTACGTACATTGTATCATATAGCCTATTTATTCAAAATTCTTTCTTCGCCCCATACCAATACACATTATAATATTTCGACGAGACATAAAAATTACCGTTGATTATATTGTAAAATAAATATAACAGTCCAACTGGGGTGCCTCAGGGTGATGCAAGAAGACAAGGTGTGTTATCGGATCTGTTTTCTCTCCCAAGCAATCTCTGCTTTCAATATCCACAGTGGTAAACTTCAAAAGACTTTAGAAAATATTTTGACAAATGAAGAAAATGCTGATAACCAGCATTTTCTTCATTTGTCTCAATATTTTCTGTCTTGAATTTGGTTGTATCCTTAAATGAATATAACAGTTCACAAGGGCTGTCCCAGGGAGAAGGCGTGTTATCGGATCTTTTTCAACTGTCCATCTTATCAAGTGTCATGCCACTGTCCTGGCAGATCCTAGAATGATAAAAAAGATATTTTATGTTAAATAAGAACAACAATAATAACAACAACAACCCCACCGCTGCCGCCAAGACCACAGCAGCCTTTTGTATAGGATGATTTGGCCTACCTACATCAACTGACATTGTAACAACCATAATGGTACTCTACATGTACATATACATGTAAGCATACAGTTATATGAGTTGGATATACAAACAGTTTAAAACATCTAATCATTTAGCAAGCTTTACAAAGCAACCACACAAATAAGTCTCAGTAAGCTGAACATATAGTTTTAATTGCATTTAGTAAATAAGATCTTAACCCTGAATCAAAAATGACGACATCGTATTTAATTTTACATAAATCTAATTTAATGACTCATGATCGACATTTAATAATTTTACGAAAGTGAGAATTTTTCAATTAAGACGAAGCAAAAATCTGACAAAAATAAAAAGGTTGAGAGACATACTGACACAGAATTATCCATTCGTATTAATCAAGTTCTATATTTGATCATGTGAACTTGTTTTTGACTGAATCCCACTTTTTGCACGACTAAGTTTATAATTTTGAGTGTATACTTGTATGTTGTCCATTATCTTCAAAAATATTCAAAAAACCTTCAGAATGTAGTACATGTATTTACTCAGTTATACAATAAAATCGTTTTTAGTCTAGTTTTGAAAATCGAACTTGATCTAATTGGCAATTCGTTATCATTTCATAATTTAGAAATGTTTAGGCAAATGAAAATGGTTGTCACGGCATTTCTTCTCGAATTGATTCAATGTTTAAATAGTTACTTTTTCTTTGAAGAAGTTCTTTTTTAAGGAACGGGTTTAATAAGAAACTACATGTATACTAGGACGATATCTGTTTTGCAATCAATTTTCTGGAATGTTAATTCAGTAGATGTCTTGTAACAGTAAATTCCAATTTCACAAGTTTTGTTTCTCTTTTAACATTAAAGGGTTCAACATGTGGAATAATCATTTAAAATCTGAGGCATACAGAAAATTTTACGCTTAAAATAAAACACACAGAAGCTAATTTTACAATCTTTTCTGTAACAAGTTCCACAATCGACGAAGAAAATAGAACGTTAGAAAGAAAACATGTGACAACGAAATAATTTTTAAATAATGTTTTAATGTGGATTAATCATAATTTATTTCTGCTTGCGAAAATTAAAATAAAACACTTGAAGACAAAATGTTTAAATGTCAAATTCGAAAGTGTAATGCCTCCTAGAAATATCTTAATAACTACAAATTGTTTTTGTTCAAATAGAAAATACCTTAACCTAATCTCAAACAGTCACCAGATTTACTTATATACGTAGAAAAAGTTAAATGAAAACCTTGAGAGAGAGAAAAAAAAAAAAAAGAAAATGCTGATGCAGCTATTTGGAAACATAACTTTTAATTTTAATTACAATTTTGTCGTCTGCGATACCTTTCATCTTTGACAGTTCTACAATCTTATCATTTGAAAAGGGATAAATAAACATGATAATATGAGCTGGAATAAGAAAAAGACACATATGCTTGATATTAACATGGATCTAGATCAGCCTGTATATACACACAATCCGATCAGGATCAATATATCTCTCTTATTTATAGACACAATTAATAACCGTCCGCTTATGTTTCTTTTTCTTATTTCTTTTCAGGCGATTCGGAACAAAATGTGCTGGATGTTCACAAGGAATCTCACCAAATGACTTAGTACGGAAAGCCCAAAATAAAGTGTTCCATTTAAAGTGTTTCACGTGCATGATTTGTCGAAAACAACTCTCAACGGGCGAGGAACTTTATATTGTGGGAGAAAATAAATTCTTGTGTAAAGAAGATTACTTACAGAATAAATTAGACGGTGAGTAGAGAGTTGATTTTATTATCTTTCTTTTGCCGGTTTAGTTTGAATCTTTTTTTGAATAAGTAATATGGTAGGGAGTAGAGAGTTTGTTTGTAACAAGCATGTTTCTACTTGATTTTACGCATCCATATTGCTCTCAAAATGCACAGACTGCTCTAAATATGATTTCAGAAACTTTGAAGTTTGCTTCGCTGAAAGTCAGTCAGCAGCAGCAACAACAACAAAAATAAACAACAAAGACAACAACAATATAAAAACAATGACAGAGCAAATTCCAATCAATGCCGGTTAAATTATATAAAACAATGGTTCTATGTCTCCAACCAAACCCCACCTGCATTCTTTCACTTTTGATAGAAATATAAATTGGTCATTAAGCAAGGAAAAAAGCAAAGAAAGATATGTTTTTGAAAGCAGTGACCACATCTATTGGTCCGAAATGTGATGTTTACACATTGTTGACATAACCCAGGACACATCTTGGGGTCAAATAAAGCCCGGGACCGTGATTGTACCGGGTATCAATAGGCGGCCAGAATATAAATATTTGTTTAGAAACACGCCGTATTTATATACCGTATACATCAGAAAGAGAAGATTTGACAATGGACGAAATAAAAGAAATGGGTCGGTACCTTGAAAAGGGGCCTTGTAGCATATGAGGTCATTACGGATCCGTGTAAGCCCCCACGTACACGTGGTGCCAAGATCAATTCCTCTCTCTAACAGTTTCTGTATTGTGGAAGTCCATGTAAGTCAGTCGCCTGGATCCGTATTATTTCATCTAAGACCCCCCCTTCCCCCGCACACAACAGCCTGCGAAAGTCGTCCTTGGAGTCTTAAAATGCCGCCCAAACGTTTAGTATTTGTTATTTTTAGTAACATACCCTCAACCCCAAAGCGTTTTGGTAACAATACTCTGGAACCCAAAGAGCTTTAATGTTGAATGCACGTGCTCTTTATCGCTGTATATTGAATGCAAGGTAGACTCAAATGCTATAGGGGACCTTTTGCTAGATATCGGCCCATATGTATATATAGGAGAAAGAGAATATTTGACAATGAATGAAATAAAAGAAATGCTGCGGCTCCATTGACGTGGAAATTCGGCCAAAAAAGAAACGTACCCCGGTCAACCGCGACAGTACCTATATATGCTGTGTCACACAAAATGGGGGGGGGGGTCTGTTGGGACACTGTCAGTGCAAAAGGAAGTTTAAAAGGAGATATAGTTCTAAGCAACTGACATAACTACCATTGATCGTGCAAAGGCTCGAATAAAAACAAAAACGTTGATCCTGTCAACCTGCACTGTACGCGCAGGATGACAGGATCAACGCTTTTCGCAATAACACTAAGCCCCCTTTTCAGTTGATGGTAGACTATACATACATGTATATATTGTCGACCTTTGGAAATTTATATCAAAAACATATAAAGAAAGTACTATTTACCCTTAGTTTGCACCGATTTTATTGACATTTCTTGCAAAAACACCTGTGTTCGTTGAATGAAAAGATTTTGTTGAAAAAAGAAGTGATTCATCGAGGTTCGACCACTTTTCGTTGGTCATAATATGAAGTCGTTTTTGGGGTAGGGTATGTAAAAGAGATGGAATACGTTTTCCACATTATTACTGCGATTGAAATTGATTCTCTGAAAAGAAAAAAAAGTTTCAAGTGAAATGAAAGAATTCGATTTTTTGGCCCGGCCGAAAAGCATCGACAACACCATTTCCAGTAGATGCATTTGGAAGTCGTCCATTTTTTGCAGAAATTAAGAAGATATATATTGAAAACTTTAGTCATGTCTTTTTATGCCCCCGATAGGGAGGCATCATAAATTTGACTTGTCCGTCCGTCCGTCTGTCCGTCATTCCGTCCAAAAACTTTAACATTGGCCATAACTTCCTTATTACTTAACATATTCGCTTCATACTTTACCACAGCATTCCTTGGTACATTACCTTTCTGTAGGCACATACTTTGGTGACCTTGACCCCTGGATGACCTTGACCTTGAACATAGATTGGCCATAATTTAAAATCAAAGCGGTGTCGGGGGCATTGTCATCTTACAGTGACAGCTCTTGTTTGAAATCGGTTAATGAAAACCACAAAAAATTGCTCATTTCTTATGTCACACCAGCAAAAATGTCAACTAAACGTTCATGTAATATTGAAATTCCAGCTTTAAAAGTCTGCTGTTTTCAAGCATTTGATTGAAATGTCGTATTGGGTAGACGGTTTGTACAGTAAATACGTGAATCGAATGACACTTCCGGTAGTGACACAGAACATATAGAACATATAGAACATTATTCCCGTTCACACTGAGTTGTGTAAACAAGTGAGCATTGTGACGAAGACAATATGGCCGACCACGGTAAACAAAGCAGACATTCCGAAAGAGTAAATTTAGTGACAGAAAATCGTAGACATCTAACATGTACCCTATACTTAAATTTTCTTATAATTTCTTTTCCGATAGCTTATATTTGGTGCAAAACCAATTGCAAGTTCATCTTTGTTTATATTGAGTTAGACAGGTTTTGCTCCAAACCCTCGAATTTCTATTTGAAGACCAAATTATAATGTATCCTTCGTCAGTTACAAAAATAGCGGATGTCCTTCTTCTGAAAGAAAGCGTTTACATGGCTTATTTTAAAAAAAGCATTTGACGAATATTACGATAAATTTATGCTTGTAACTTAGCATTTTTGTTATCAAATTGCACAAATTACACAATAAGCAGCTGCCTACATCCACAAATAATGCAAATATTCTCCATTTCCATTCTTCAAGACTATTCAAACATTAAGGTCACAGACCTTTTAAAGGATACATGTACATCATATTTCTACATTATTGACCAAACTGCATCAATTATTAACCCTTTACCAAAGAGCTAGATTAATATGCTCTGATCCATTTCAAAAGGTGCTGCGAAAGCTGCTGCAGATGACCGAATGGATATTGATTAAGATAGGATTTATGCCTAATAGAGCCCATAAAATATCTAAAAGGCAAATGGATAAAGTGCTGATCATCTGTATTTTCTTAGGATTTATGCCTAATAGAGCCCATAAAATATCTAAAAGGCAAATGGATAAAGTGCTGATCATCTGTATTTTCTTCTTTCGACTCAACATTTTCAATCTTGTTTTCTATGATACTATTCAAAAACCATATTTAGTTTGGGAAAAGGTTAAATAAATCATTCCACATCAGAGCAGTAATTCATCCCACTGTGAAATCCATTCATCATGGCTTGATAGCTTTACTCATAAACTATCGCTAAATATACTAGTACATATTCCAAACAATCTTCTGTGTTGACGAGATGCATCAAAAATATAAATGGTGATGATTTTCTTCCTTTCCAACAGTATTTTCAAGTTGATTAAGTACATGTTTAAGAGTGAAATCCATTTATGATGGCTTGATAGCTTTACTCAAAAACTATCGCTAAATATACTAGTATATATTCCGAAGAATTTTCTCTTTTGATGCATCAAAAATATAAATGGTGATGATCTTCTTCATTTCCAACAGTATTTTCAAGTTGATTAAGTACATGTTTAAGAATGAAATCCATTTATCGTGGCTTGGTAGCTTGACTCATAAACTATCGCTAAATATACTAGTTTATATCCAAAACAACCTTAGAATTATTTTGACGAGATGCATCAAAATATCAAAGGAACAAAGAAAATCATGATGGCTTTCTTCCATTCCAACAATATTTTCCAGCAGATTAAATGAATTCATAATTGGGAAAGAAATCCACCTATGATTTATCATGGTTTGATGTGTCTACCTATAAACCATTGATAAATATATCCCAAAAATGCTCATGTATTTCGTCGCTTTTCTACGAAAACCTCGTAACTGCAGCTTGTTTTAAGCTGCAGTTACGAGGTTTTCGTAGAAAAGCAGCGATTTGTAGAGTTCTGATGAGAGAGCTTTGGAAAACATTGACAGAATTCAGCCAGCACACGTTTTGACCCATTTTGGTAACGAATATTTAACTCTGCCATTTGACCTCGTCAATTTTGAATGAAAAAAGTGACTATTTCACCTCGTCATAATTTTCTGCTTCATCCAATTACTCTTGAAAAGAAGTTTCACCCTTCCCCAAACGACACTATTTTTGACTCGTTTAAATTCAAAGGAGTTGCAGACGACAAAACAGATATTACCCGAAATAGGAATTAACAGACTATACCGTAGAATAATTTAAGATACCCCCTGTTATATTTATACTATAAAAATCCTTGGATGAAAAGAAAAAAAAGCTGATTATTTGCAAATAATGGGTTCCTATTTTCTAAATTCTTCTAAGTAAATTGTATTCACCAACTAGTCTAAATTCAAGTTTACCTTTGAAATTACACAACAATCCATCCGATTGGCCGAGACATACGTCTCGTCCAATCAGATGGCTTGTAATGTAATTTTGATTTAGACAATATCGAAATGGCGAATGCAGTCCAGGGCTTGTCCGGGAAAGTGTTAGTGGCGTTTCAAGTTGAGATTGGGTTTCAAGTTTTGGTATCGGTTTACTAAAATTTCCACCAAATCAATTGACAGGCGGTCAGCAAGCGCTGCTCAATTGTAACGAATCATTGTTAGGACGACTCTCATCCATAGAACAGTTGCAAGAAACGGGTTGCTTTGACCCTTACACTGACAATCAGTGGTTTTGACGTCCTTGATAGGAAAACAAACAAATCAGACACCAATGAAGAAAAAATAAGGATCGACTTGTATTTTTTAACATTAATTTTACACGAAATCTATTTGAAGGTGGTCTGTAAGCGATGCTCAATTATTTCAAATCTTCTTATCTCATCTTTGGAATACTTAAATGAATCGGTTCAGTTTAATTTTAACCCTTTCCCAAGAAGTCCCTGCCCTTATCTACCTCCTTCTGCTATTAAAGTTTTGAAACATTTTACGAAAATTAGGAAAATGCTGGTAACCAGCATTTTTCTTATTTCCCTCACGGTTTTCCATCTATAACTCAAATGGTGTTTTAAATTCCTATTTATTTTCCAATCTATTATGAGAGTGGATTTGGATACAAATATTGAGGTTAAAGTTTGGGACAGTGTTGTCGGATCGCACTGATCGCTGGTTAGCCGTACGCGACACGGCGGTCTCACGCGGTGCACCTTTGTTCTGATTGACACGGACAGCTGTTAGTCTTCGTGCCTGCAGTTGACAATGAGAAACTTGTAACCCTTACCAGGTTGAATATTTGAAAAAAGGCAACAATTTCATCAACGTCCCTTGACAGCCAGAAGTGGCTATCATCAGTTAACTTTTAACTGCTGATAGCCACTTCTGGCTGTCAAGGGACGGTCCTGGAATACCATGTAAGATTAAAATAAGATGAACAAGCAAACAAACAAGACATGTATTAACGAGTACAATAGTATGACCATGCAGTAGGCACTTCTTTTAATGCCGATTGTCGTCTTCACTCAGATGTTATAAGCCAATTTAACAGATGTAATCAAAGATTCTCCTATCATGGCAAGTATTTGTGCTTGTATCCGAAAACGGGAATCTTTTAACCATATGAAAGACTGTGCCTTATGACCAGTTCATTATAAAGATGAACTCATGGCACCAAGTAATCTGTACTTATGAATACATACTCGTATAAACGTAGTAAGAGCTAAGCATTCTCTCAATATTCATATAGATCGTCTTTTTACAACACGTATTGCAATTGTTCAAAGGATGCAGAAAAAAAGCAAATATGAAATGCATTTGGCATTTATAGATTCGTAACACTTTATCCTAACACTCATGCAAATAATCATTGCATATCGACACTTTAATGAACAACGAATACAAAATACTGCCAATCAAAATGGCGACCATAAAAGGGTACCAGGCATGATACCGGTGAACTGTACGATTTTCACATCGTGAAAATCGCTCCGGGAGTCCATATTCATGTTGCACACACGGGTCATGTGCGCGATTGTAACAAATACCACTGACAACATGGCCATGCTTGGACGTTATAGCCTTTGTCCAATGATCTCCACCCTTACAACTTCATTCAATCAGAATTGGATGAACTTCTGGTTCTTAACCTTTGTCTGATGATGGAAATATTCGTTTGTCTAAATTAAAGTTTTAAGTATTCGCTCCTGAAGAAGTTTTCGTCAATACGTTTGTAGGAAAAGGCAACTGTTTTAAAATAACAAATTGTAACTGCATAAACTATCATTGATATAAATGCAATATTGCTGAAAACAGCATTCATGTATTTGATCTTCAATTTACGAAATGAACATACAAAAAATAAAACGTGCAAGTATTCTTGAACTTCCTATTCTGTTTCGTCTGACTGTTACTGTTTAAAATCCGAACACATTAAAACGGGTATCCGAAGTTTTAAAATATACTAGTCCAACCAGAGATAATTCGAAAGTAAATCCTGAAAGCTACTCAAAATTTTCCAGTTGTCGCTCCAACATTGAAAGATTATATTCATATAGTTACATGTATTTGCAAATTCTAGTAATTGTAAGTTGTCTAGCCGCTTTCTTGTAATCAATCCAATACATGATTGAACAAAATAGATATCATTTCCATAAGATTTCATAGGAACATATGCAGAAAAAATGAAGAATAAATTAGCAAAAGCTACATTTATTCGAGCTGCTCCTACAAAACTGAAAGACGATCCCCACTCGTGACAGTGGGAGAGAAGTTTGTTACAAAAAGTTGAGTGATATCAAGTTCTTCTATCTTGTGTAAACCTTTCTTTTGACGCAATTCAAAACCCGAACAAAAGACCGCCACATACCCGCGGGCTCCTCATAGTTTTATATGTCAAGTCTTGTTTCGTCAAAAATTTTCTGTCGTATATAGGCCTTACAAGTCTTAAAAAGTAATAAATTGAAAAAAAAGTTTTGAGTAAAATCGTACTCGCGAAATATAGGTTTTTCTTGTTTATTCTCTTTCTCTCTAATACTAATACCTTCTCCTGCCACGGAATATTGCAAGAGTTGGTGACTGGACGTCTGATGCACGAACCATTACAATTACATTTCTTGGCATTTTTTCTGTATTTTATGATCAATGTCAATATAGGACTAATGCTTTTACATGCATATTCTTCCCTTTCTCAAACAATAATTTGTTTGCATCTCTCCATTATCAAAATATTTGGAAGCATATGAGGCATTAGAAGAGAATTCTTATGACCAGCATTTTCTCAGTTTGCTTGAATATTTTCAGTGACACGTTATACTTTATCATTTTTTTTCAATTCCCATCTTGTCACCTTCTGCAGTTTTCTAATTCGACCAATCCAACATTTTGCCGTTTGGGACGAAATAACTTTTATACTCTTCTCGTCCTTTCACCAGACGCGATTCTCCAGTTCGTTATATCCATAGAACAGAAATAAAAGAGGATCAAATTGTCAACGCCTCTCTAATAGAAACAGAAATTTATAATAAAAAAGAAATTCGGTTCAATCTGTGTAAATAGTACAAGTGGAATATTGCAATTCTTAAGATCCTTTTGACATCTAAGAGTTTAACCAAGTGCTCCAACCGGTCGCTACCGTTGTTCGATTACAATACCCAAATGACAAATCAAACACGCCAAATCGCATTTGTTTTCGAGAGGCCATTTTGAAACGTTGACAAAGTCGAACATTTTTGTCTCATATTACAATATTGAATATGAGCTTTTCAAATATTAGCCTTGCATACTGTCTGAGTGCGTTTGTTATCGGAATATTCTTCTCACAAGCGATTCCTCTTATGCTATGGATTATCAACTTAACTGAACAAACTGTTCTCTTCCCGAGCAAGCCAATTATCCATAGAGTTTATAGAAAAAATATTGGTAGCAAATGCATACAATGTATGCTGATAGCCAGTATTCACCTTCTCCCCAAATGCTTTTGATTCAATACAATTGCAAACATGTTACATATTCTGATAAATTCAGTTCAATTTTCATTTTTATTGACTTTTTCAGTACAATTCTGATAATTCATACCCTCAAGTTAATACAAACGGTTACAAAATCAAATAACTTTAAAATATGAAATTAGTTTATATCGAATTATGCAAATTGGTGAATTTATATTTCATCAAATACATGAAGATATCAAAATAAAGAACAGTAATAGAAGTAATATGGTAAACTACTTTAGTGTTGACATTGTTTTGAAATTTTGACGAGAAATATGCACAATCTAGCGGACTATTTTCACGTTGTTAATTACAAAATATAAGACTGGAAGATGTGCATTCAAAAGACAGCAAAAACAAAGCTTATTTACACGAATTAACATCTGAGGAAAAAAGTTTAAATTATGAAACATTATAACATTTAAGATTAAAGCGCAATTAGTTTTGTTTACTCATACACTCGCCCCCGACTAAATTTAGTCTGCTACGTTTAAAAATGTCGTAACTACAGCTTATTCAAGCTGTAGTTACGACATTATTGAACGCAGCCACCGATTTATAGTTGTCTATACTAATAAGCAGCCTTGCAATAGGCTATTTTCTCAGACGGAAATCGAGACAAAAGATTTATACCCCCTTTTAAAACAGCTAAAGTGCTAATAAGCTTATTGCACTTTAAAGGAAACTTTGATATTCTTCTCGCAGAAAAATATGCAAAATATTTATTACTGGGTAAAAGTGCATGTGCTTAAAGTACAAAAAAGCTAAAAGATGCTTCTAAACAAAAACTTGTAACTGCAGCTTGTTTTAAGCTGCAGTTACGAGTTTTTTTTATTGAAACGCGACTTAAAGTACAATCTTTGATTAACTGGCAGAGGCTATGTACTTTTAACATCATAAGCCATTGTTTTCTTATATTAATTTTCATACATTTATGTTGATAATGGTCTTACAAATTGGGATGTTCACACATTAATTGAATTTACAATAAGCTGTGTTTGAAAGCTCACGCCCTATTGCCTTCTATGATGTAAAAATGATAATTCTGGAACCATAAATTGATAATGTCGTAAAATAAAATTCAATGGTAAAATATCCAGATCTCAATAAGAATTTCATCGGTGTATTTTTAAACCCAAAACTCAGTCGGTGAGAATCATAATAGCCAAATGTCGCATATGTTGCCTTTTCAAAATGAAATGATTTCATTTACCAACGACGTCACGCGAGTTTTCGTAAAGCCAGCGGAATTTGTTCCAGATAACAAATTTTATTTTGTCGTCTTAGAAAGGCTTATGTAAACGAGATGTAATTCGTGGATGACTTTAGGAACATCAAACTAAATTTCGTATCTAAGTTAAGATGCAAAGCTTGGTTTAGGACTCAAGTCCATTCATAGAAACTTGTGTTATACCTCACGATAAATGACCTGGCAGAGCAGCTCATTCGATTAGCATGGGCTGCTGTGCCAGGTCATTTATCGCGAGGTATACATGTGGCGAAATGAGGTACAATGTAAATAGTAAGCAATAATAAACCAAAATGCCAATGCCTCGTTAAAATATTGTATACAATTTCTCGGTTGACGTCCAATTTTGTGGAACATAAATTTTGGCGTTAATTTGATGAGCGGACACGTTTCATGATGCGCGCGCCACTTTTGACACCCCGTTAATAAAAAGGGGCTGTGGTATTGGAAAAGGGGGCTTGTTAGCTTTTGAGACCAACATGGATCTTGATCAGACTGCGTATAAACGCAATGTGAGCAAGATCCGTGTTGGTCTCCTATAGCTTCTCAGTCACTTGTTAGAAATCTCTCAAAGCTTCATGGATTTTCATAAAAATCACGAAATTTTTTCGAAAGCACTTAGAATTGGACAGTCCCAATAATGGTAACTACTGTAAACGACCAAAGTGGTGGTGACAGAGATATGATTTGTGTATAAAATAGAAAGTGATCGAGTCCAAAAACGCTTGCCATCATTTTCTTCTTTGTCTCAATGTTTTCCAAACCTTTCTTCTACTATTCACGTAAATGCTTTGTAAGGGAAAGGGTTAAGAACTTGTTGATATGGTACCGTGGTAGTACCATAACGCACACGCCGCTCTTGACACCCCGTTAATGAAATGTTTATTTTAGACAGTTATATACCGCGTACATGTGTACTTCGACAGACCACAAGCGCGAATTGTTTCATTTCAGCAATTATTGTCGGTATGATTATGCTATAGGTCCAGATGAATGACCTGGCAGAGCCTATCTAGCTAATAGCTAGAGATGGCCTGCCAGGTCATTTATCGGGACTTACACATGCGTACTTCGACCGACCAGGAGTGTGAATGGTATCATTTCAACAATAATTGTCAGCATCCTCCATGCTATTAAGCATTTAATATACAATTAAAACACGTCTCCTATTTGTTCAATTTTAAAGCGTTATAAGCATATTTTTGATGGATTGAAAAAAATATGATAGGTTCACGATAAGTTTCACTTTGAGACGTGGACAATTCCTGTGTTCTTTGCATGTGCACCGCCTTCATTTACATTTCAAGCTACGTGGTTAGTAGTAAGCATGAACCTATGCATCTGTATATTGTTTCTAGTGACAAAAAATCTAATTATATTTTTTCTCTCTTTCAATTGCAAGTTGGTTTGAAAGCATAATACTGAAGAGAGTATTATCAATAGCATCTTACATTTCTAAAAAGAAAACAACCAAACAAACTATTCGTGGTCTTATACGCATTTTGCTTATTTCCGTGGTTTTAAAAGAATAGACATAACCTGTTTCTATTCACTAACTGTCCAAAAAGTCATATTGTCTGGTGGACTTGTAAATTTCCGGGAAATATCTGTCAAACGTATTTCGGGATCGATAAATTCGATACTGCCAGATCCCCAAAAGCCGCCATTTTGCATCAACTAAGCCTTCAGAGTTGTAGATTTGCATAATATCTCTACATAGCGATAGACCCTTTCACGCTACGATTTTTACCTTACCATTTTCTGCCCGGAAGTACTTTAAGCACATGCGCGAATACAAAGACTGGTTACCGCCCCTAATACTACTTCCTGTTTATTAAAATTCGGAGTAGTACCAGAGGATGTAACCAGTCTAATATTGCACGTGCTCTAAAAGGCTTCCGGAAGGAAAATTGTGTGGTAAAATACAAAAGGGTGAAAGGTTCTATAAATGGCAGCGGTCTTGTATACGAAATCTGGGAGGTTTTGCCGCATTCTTGGGAGCTACTTTATCCCGCGTATTTATCTTGGAGCTTCATTTGCATATTCATGCGCGATTCGTCCTTCATTTGGATGAATTCGGCATTCATGCGACAGAAGGAAGGATTACGCTTAATACCCCCACATCTTAACCCTTTCCCAAACGATAAATCTGCAGACTTTGCCGAATTGAAAGATGTTGCAGAAGACAAAAATTAATGCTACCAAAAGCCGAAGGTTTACATCATATAGCATAGAAATCCTTTACAGGAAAGACGAAAATGCTGATCATCAGCATTTTCGTTTGTCCTCTAAAGGTTTTCTGACACATTTATAACGTCATTGCATGTTGTCAAAACTAAGACGTGTTTGTGAAAGGGTTAAATCCCCATCTTTTTCATCTTTGACCTCGTTTTGTCTCTGAGGAGCACTAACATTATGCTCGGATCTGTGCAGCGTAAGAATCTGTCAAAATAGTGCGCATCTGTCGATTGTTATTCCGCAATAAATATGAGCGGTTCGACTGTAATAGGGATTAGATTGATTGTCATCACTTCATAAAATTGTGTTCAGCCCTTCTTATGCTGAATTTTAAATAAAGGCAGACAGTGCAGAATAATATCAGCCTGCTAGTATGTAAAGTCTGATCTTTTTCTATTCTGCCTGCCAAAACGATCGGGATGTTTCCGGATAAGCATAGCCTTCGTTTATTTTGTAGAGAAACGTGGATATATTTTTCTGTCGTATTTTTATTTTTGATTGTTTCTGCTTATAACGATTGACTTCAGTATAGTTTAGGCATGCTTCTACCGAATTCAAACATGATTTATTACATTTCTAATTATTTAAAGTGATTTTAAACTAATGTAATATTTGGTAGGCTACGTTTTACATGCTTCTAAAGCCCAAACAGGTAATGGGGCAAATTATCACGTGATTAAAATTGCATGTGTATTAAACATTAGGACAAATATCTCACTACTTTATTGCCTTTGTAGTTTCACGCATATTCTGTGGAAAAAATGGAAGGGAAAAAAAGAAACGATTAATGGGGAACCGTAGCGGATTATCTTTCCTTGGATAGGTGGCGCAGTGGTTCACGGTCCAATTTTACTACACTCGCCCTTTTACCTGGTAATACACAACACGGAAAACACACGATCGCCGAACTTAACTGTTGTTAAAATGTTGTAATGTCCGAAATTTTGTCAAGGATTACTTGATTAAGTGGAACTCTATTAGATCTAACATAATTTGGGGGGAAAAGAATGCAAATTTTGGGAATCGCGGTTACCCAAATATTCTCCTCTTCTTTCTCTGTTTCCCCCCATGATACAAACTTCTTAGGTTAGGTGATTCAGTTTGTTTACAACTTTCTCTAATTTCACCTGGTTTTAACACTTTCTCGACAAGACCAGATTTTGACATCAATAAGGAAAACATTGAGGCAAAACAAGAAAATGCTGATAATTAGCATTGTTTTCTTTTGTCTTTATACTTTTTTGTATGATAATTTGCGCACAAGTCCTGCCTTTATCAAGATGAATTTTGCATCTGCATAACCTTTGATGTTGGAAAACTTTCAGACATGTAGGTTTGGGAAAGGGTAAATGGTGAAAGATCTCAATTTTCTGAGAAAGCTAAGAAAGCACTAGAAGAAAAGGTTGATATCCAGTACTTTTCCTCTTCTAACAAAGTTTCTAACCAATACATACACACTGTATGCATGTAGTACTAGTTTATTTGTTTGTCTACAACACATTTGATTCAAGAAAACACACGAAAAGGTCTTTTTTTCATTTTGTTTTCAAAGGTGATCCAACTCTTTCTCAATGGCATAATATCGAGGAAAAAGAAGAAAGTGTTGGTTTCCAGCATTTTTTTCCTTTCCTCAAAAATTCAAAACTTTACCAATAAAGATTACCAAAAGGAATCGGGTTGTTTTCAAAACGATTAAGAGTAACAAAAGATTAACAACCTTATGGTGTTGATGAGCACTTTACAGCCTTTTTGCATTTAACACATCCTGTATATTTCCTAGTTAGCTCCACTGGCCGAAGGCCAGCGAGCTATTGTCATGGCGTTGTGTCCGTCGTGCGTGCGTGCGTCCGTCCGTCCGTGCGTCCGTCCGTCCGTCCGTTAACTTTTTCTTTAAAAATCTTCTTCTCAGAAACTACTGGACCAATTTTAATTAAATTTCACAGAAATGTTCCTTGCATAGCCCTCTTTCAAATTCCTTCAAAGAATTCAATTCCATTGAAAACTCTGGTTGCTATGGTAACAAATACGAATTTTTAGAAAAAACTTAAAAAATCTTCTTCTCCCAAACAACTTATCAGATTTCTTTGAAATTTGACAGGCATGTTCCTTTGGTGACCCTTTTTCAGATTCCTTGAAGAAATTTTGATAATTCGAAAAACATGGCCGCTGTGGGCGGGGCTTATTTTCCATATATGGCGCATAGTGTAATTTTAAAAAATCTTCTTCTCAAAAACTACTGGACCAATTTTAATTAAATTTCACAGAAATGTTCCTTGCATAGCCCTCTTTCAAATTCCTTCAAAGAATTCAATTCCATTGAAAACTCTGGTTGCTATGGTAACAAATACGAATTTTTAGAAAAAACTTAAAAAATCTTCTTCTCCCAAACAACTTATCAGATTTCTTTGAAATTTGACAGGCATGTTCCTTTGGTGACCCTTTTTCAGATTCCTTGAAGAAATTTTGATAATTCGAAAAACATGGCCACTGTGGGCGGGGCTTATTTTCCATTATTCGGCCAGTGAGCTATTGTCATGGCGTTGTGTCCGTCGTGCGTGCGTGCGTCCGTCCGTCCGTGCGTTCAACTTTTAGCTCACGTGAAGACAAAGTACTCAAGGTGAGCTATTGTAATCGGTGAATGTCCGTTGTCCGTCTGTCTGTTGTCTATCGTCCAACAATTGCTTTAAAAGTCTTTTCCTAAATCACAAGGCCAAACGACCTGAAACTTTGCAGGGATCTTCTTTGGGTTAAGCTCTACCAAAGTTTTAAAAGGAATTTTATTCCTTTTGAAAACACAGGAAAAGGGGCCTTATTTACATTTTCACTGTTTCACTCTAGTGGCCACAAATTTGGCTCAATCCTATTGAAACTTGGTCATAATTAAACTGGTCAAAATAATTGTTTAAGCATACAGAGATCTTAATGACATTTCCAATGTTTATATACTGAAGGCCACAAATTCAGCTCAATCTGAAAAAACAACTGGTCAAAATAATTGTTTCAGCATACAGAATGAACCTTTTTGAACATGGAAAGGTTTTGTGTTAAAACATGGGAAAAGGGGTCTTTATGACATTTTCTTACACTGAATTTGATTGAGTCAAAGTGTTTGTCACTTAAAAAGAGAAGCTTGTCTTGAATTGGGCAGATCTAGACTAAGAAAGGGGGTCTTAATGATTTTTCTGTTTACATTCTGGTTGACATTTGTCAAAAAATGTGGCCGTGGCAGGGAGAAAGGGGCTTATCAGACTTAAAGAAATCATAAGAAAATTCTTTAAAAATCAACCAGTGTGCCCAATTGAACCAAACTTTGCAGGAATGTGCCTTTAGTCGTTCTTTTTAAAATTTGTTCACAATTTTTTATATTTGTCAAAAAAATGTGGCCATGGGAGGGAGAAAGGGGCTTATCAGACTTAGTGAAATCATAAGAAAATTCTTTAAAAATCAACCTTTGGGCCAATTTGAACCAGACTTTGCAAGAATGTTCTTTGAGTCTCTCTTCAAAATTTATTCACAAATATCAAGATTTGGCTGCAGCTGTGTAAGGCTTACAAGAATTCATGGGATAATTCTTCCACCTGAACCAGTGGAGCGATTCAGGCCCTCCTGGGCCTCTTGTTTTACGGGGATGTAAAGATCGTGAGAACAAAAATGTTTTGGATTTTACGAAGCAAATTGAGTCTAAACATTATATAAATCCATTTCTAGAATAAAAACATGAAAACTTACAAATTTTGCGAATTGAACGGCGATTGAATTGTGATTCATGTTGGTTTCCAGCTGTCTACTTTCGTTTTCATGCTGCTCTACTTAATCGCCTTTTCTGTCTGAAACTCTAGAATTTCGTTTTCATAATTCATTTCTTAGTTAAGGGTTCATCATTTAGCCAAACTTCTATTCCATTTTCTGTGTTTTACGTTTTAATTTAGGAAAATAGGTTGGATGTAAGCATTTAGTATTTACGTTCTGCATGTAAACAAGGGAGAACTTCCGGATGCTGAAGGACCGGGAACAACGACGCCACCACACTACTCGCAGGGGCAATTAACCCGCTACGGTTCCCCATTTCTCGGTAATTTGTTACGTTCCAGTGACCGTATAATTCAGCCATTCATGAGAAATACAACCTCTGGTTTATCAGATAGTATTTTTTGTCGCAGAGGGCCGTTTGATGATACTCGCAGAATCGAGATATTAAGGAGATACACGCTATTTTATTGATAATGGAAACATTAATATTCCCGTTTCGACAGAATTTGAAATTCAAAATGGTTCTACCGTTTTCCGGTTGTCAGCACAGGTCCGCAGAGAATTTTGACGTGTTTACGGCTGCCGTAAAGCGGTGGGCTTGTTGTCGCAAATTGGAGGACGAGTGTGATTGACAAGAAATGTAACAACTTTTGTGTCGGATTTCCTCAAGGGGGATTCTTGTCACCAGATCCGTTATCATTCTTTGCTTAACTTCAACTTACCTATCGTTAGTGGGGAGTCAAAATCTCGTAACTACAGTTTGAATAAGCTGGAGTTGCGAGGTTTTGACTCCCAACAGACGCTATGTAAGGACTTTTAGAAGAAAATTTGTCAATGCATTAGCGAATAACAAACAATTTGACGAAGATCTAAAAAAATCAACAACAACAACAAAAAAAACCGTCAATCTAGAAAGGCATACCAACAATTACATAGGGTGGCGGCATTCCGAGAGTAATGTGTCCATTAACAGGCGTTAGGAACAGTTCATTATCTTTTTATCACTTTTAAGGTCCAAAATGTGAAAAAAATCGTAATATGTATTATGACATTAAAGTGACATTTCACATTTATTTCAGTTTTTAAAAGCATGTCTTAATGCAAAGATTGTTTATTCTAATGCGTAGAAATGCTATCAGTTTTTTTGAAGATGTTATTTATAACCTTCAAAGTTGAGACAGAAATGACATATTCTATATAAATCTGAACTGTTGTCCACAACAATTTGTTTAATTTTAACACAAAAATATATATTTCTCGTAAACGGTTCAATATTTTGGCTTGAAATTTTCAGAATTTTCATAAGAAAACATGCTCTTTCAGATAGAATAAAAGTAAAATTTGTGTAAAAATTATTCTGAAATGTCACTTTAATATATACATTGAAAGACACACAGGCGGACGTACGAACACACAGATGGTTGTTCAGCACTTTTTTCTTCTGTAAAACATCTTTACACATTTTTGCAGCAGTAACAAGAACAACTCAGACATAAGGTGATTATCCCGAAATACACGGTCGAGTTGGGGCGGTAAAACAAATTGCAAACGGTGCTCAAGACATGTTTGACGCTACATAAACATCATTTGACAAACTGTGCTTTTCTTTGCCCCTTTTCCTAAACGATTTTATGCTGCTCCGGATTCAATGGTTTTACAGGTGACAAAGTAAATGTAATAGAAATGTGTAAATTTTATGTTCAAGCTTGGAAAACGATGAGCCAATAGAAGAAAATGCTGGTCGTCAGCATTTTCTCCTATTTACTCTACGTTTTCCAAAACGCTTTCTTACATGGACGTCAAAGCCTGGAATTGTTTAGGAAAGGGTCAGGCGCCTAAATTCTGCATGTCTTTCGCTGAACTATTTACCACACAAATTAACAATATACCCGGCTAATATCATGGCATTACTAATCGGCTATCTGAATTTTTTTTTCTTGTTGGATTTTTTCTATGATTATATTTACCCACTTCAAAGGTAATGAGCAAATTAAAAAATCAGATTTTGCTAATTTCAAAATTGGAAGCGCCTATGGACATGTGCATTTTTGAAATTCATATGGAACATATTTTAGCACATTCATGCGGGAAATAGATAAATAAATAAATAAGTATAATGAAAACAGATATATTATTACAAGACAAATGACTTTTCATTTCAAATATTAAGTCTCATCTTCATTATTAAAAATAGGTGATATCAATCAAAATAAGAGCTCTTATTCTTCCATTTCATGTATTCGAGAACCTTATCATAAAATAAGAAAGCGACAGTAGAGAAATCAGGGCGAATCAATTTGTTCCGGTCTTTATAAATGCATTACACTAAGATATGGATTTAAGATATTTGGAAAGATACGCCCTCACTCTCTCGACATACACATTTAAAAGTAATGTATCATTCCGAATATTAGCCTATTTCTTTAGGAATATTTTTGTAGTTCTTTTTTCGTGTAAAATTGTCATTTATGCTCGCCCCATTGTGTTCATTGTAGAAAATTACCTAGAAATATTGAAGCAAAGAAAGAAGAGAATGCATATAAACTAACCATTTTCATTTCTTCTTTATATTTTCATTTACTTTCAATAAATGTAGAAACATTCTGAATATTGGATAAAAATACCATTATAATATAATGTCATATAATGAAAATATCATTTTCAAAGTAACAAGCCACGCAATTAAAATAGCTCCACATTGAAATCTGTAACACACGTAATGAATGCTATTTAAAACAATTGTAAAGATATACGGTATACCATAGAATACAGAAAAAAAAAACATTAGAGCAAAACAACATCTTACAGCGCTTTCTTGTTTTCCAACAATTTTTTTATCAGATATTCTGTAGAGATGTTTTGGAAAATGGTTTAACGTTCATACATCATCTTTGTGTGATGTTCAAAAGCTCTATGGTATAAACATACAAGCAACCAGTTCAGTAAAATATCTAGGTGCAATTTTAGATCAGCATTTAACTTGTGACGAAATTGCTAGGTCGCTTGTTTCTAAGGCCAATGCTCGTTTGAAATTTTTGTTTCGCAATAGACATTTTTTTAATCTCCAAACTCGTAAGCTTTTAGTTATGTCTTTAATTCAGTGCCATTTTGATTATGTTTGTTCTTTCTGGTATCCAAGTTTAAGTCAGTATTGGAAGAATAGACTCCAGACTACCCAGAACAAATTAGTTCGTTTTGTCTTGGACCTGGGTAGTAGGTCTCATGTAGGAGCCGAACAATTAAAATTGCTAAATTGGTTACCAGTTAACAGACGTGTCGAACAGTTAACTCTCTGTCATGTCCACAAAATTCACAAAGGTTTTGCCCCTGAGTACATGAGGGAACATTTTAAACCCCTTAGTCAAGTTCATGGCCGTTTAACAAGATCCAGGGTAACTGCTGTTTCTTCTTCTTTTTTTGATGGTGAGGTTGCATTTAATGACTCTGGTCGGTATGCTTTGCCAAAAGTTAAGACGTTTGGTAAGAAAACATTTGCTTATCATGGTATTGTCTCCTGGAACTGCCTGCCGCAACAGCTCAGAGACATTGAATCCACCAGTTCCTTTAAAACTGCTGCGAAAAAATATCTCATGGACATAACTGAATAATCCTTTATATTTCATTTCATTAATTTTAGTCAGAATATATTTCATACATTCATCATGACCCCATTTCTTATGTTAAATGACTCTATTTATGATTTTTTAATTTTTCAGTAAATCAGTATGATAAACATTACCTTATGGACTGTCAAAATGTGATACTATTGCCTGTGATATTCAAATGTGAATTACTATTTATATTTTCATTCTTTTAATCTTGACACCAAATCTTATGCTAAATTATTTAATTGTAAACATGACTTTCTGTGCCATGCCTCCATTATCTGGGACCACAATGGAAATAAGACGAATTAACTTTCGTCTTTTTTGTGTTATCCTTGGTAATGGAGCGCATAACATGGTTGTTAAAATTTTTTTCATAACTAATTATGTGCAATATTGCTGTAATGTGTTTTTACTATACCATGTTTTGTACTCTTTTACCAAAATAAACTTATTATTATTATTATATCTACATAAGGTAACACGTAGGTACTTTGAAACATAGCGAACCACGAAGCCTACGTCGCGAAACACTTTCCCCAAAACAATATTACAGACTGCCAGAGCTTGAAAGCTATCGCAGAAGACACACATGATATAAAATTTATTAAGATGAAACTTGTGTATATGTGATACTTTTATCATAGAAAATATTGAGTAAAAAGAAGAAAATGCTGATTATCAGCATTTTCTTCTTTTTTCCTCAATATTTTCCCAAATAATTTTTTATCATGGACTGGGCGTGAAAAGAAAAATAAAAGGAAAGGAAATTAATTGGGGAAAAGGAAAAACACGGCAAACAGGTAAAATCCATGTGTGTGTGTGAGTGTAAAAATGGGAGGCACATAGTTCTTTTTCCTCAATATTTTCCTAAAAGGTTTTCTATCAGGGTCTGGGCGTGAAAAAGAAATCATTTTGGGAAAAGGGATAACATGGTAAACAGGTAAAATCCATGTGTGTGAGTAAAAATGGGAGGCACATAACTACTTACAAACATTCCAACATGCAGCCACCCCGCGGGACGCCCAGGCACGTAGCCAGGAATTCCTCGCACGTGCTTAACGTGATTCACGTGCCTACATGCGACTGACCGTGACCTGCTACCCACGGCGAAGAATATTGTTTCGTGCCTAGAATCATCTCTTACCTTTTTCCAGACGACAAAATGTTTGTCTGTTCTAATATGAAAGAATTTACAGACGATAGAGTGCCCACAGCGAAGAATATTGCTTCGTGCCGAGAATCGTCGCTTACCCTTTTCCAGACGGCAAAATGTTTGTCTGCTCCAATTTTAAGGAAAGAAGTTGCAGACGATAAACTTATTTCTTGAAAATGCAACGGACATGCGTGTTATAGAATAGAAAATATTGAGAAAACTGTTAGCCAAATCATTTTATTTGGTATAGCTCACGATAACTGACCTGGCAGAACATCCCTAGCAAATAGGCTAGGATGCTCTGCCAGGTCATTTATTGTGAGGTACACCTCATGACATTTTTTCTGTGGAAAGGGTTAGCAAGTCTTGGTTTCTATCACTAAATGAGGAAGCTTTGAAAAACTTTAAATAAACACCTTTTCTACATTTCTATCAATTTCATGTTTAAGCATTCTTATAAAATATTTCAAATTGTTCGTTGATATTCATTTGACTGTCTGCAATTACTTTCAATTTGGACCAGTCTAAAGACTGCTACTTAGGAAAGGGTTAAGCCGTCGTTAACTAGTGAAAGGTGAAATGACAAATATGTGCCATAACAAACCGCGCATGTTTCAACATCCATCTATCTAAAGCTAGAAGGCACGATGGTTGCTGTTGTTTTTATCTGAAGCTTTTGTCTTAGAGTAAGAGAAGTGGTCTAAGACAAATTGTGCATGTGTTTGCTATTTAAACAAGGCTTTCTTACAAAAAAGCATTTTTGCAAGTGACCTACACAGACATAGATTTCACTGACACAACCTTATACAAAGTTTCTGGTAATTTTACAAATAATACGTTGAACAAAGAATAACGTGTGAACAATTTCAAAGTGACTTTCGCAGAAATTATGACAAACTAAAGAAGAAATACCATCGGTTGACAAAATGTCTCTACCCAATAGACAATTGATTACAATTATGAGCTTGCACCTGTTTATCATAGTATAGACCAGCCAAAATCTTTGTCTTACTTGAGTCATTAGGATTTAAGGTATACAGCTCATCATTAAAACACCACTTTCTAGCCATACGAAATGCACCAAATTACACACACTTGTAAATACACTTCACATAAGTTGATTCACCGTGTCGGATTTCAAGATTATGCCTTAAGAAGAAAATAATTTAAAAATATTATTTTACCCTATATTCATATACATGGGATTTTGAACATTTTGTCAAATATTTCCATAAGTATGAACTAATTCAAAATTCCAAATCGTTCAAAATGCTTATGTTTGTATTTAGAAAGGAAATATACAACAGTTTAGAAATTACTGGCACTTTCAAATTTCGCATCTGGCTCTTTAGTGGTAATGATGGGTTGCATACCTTCATTAAGACAAAGATTTTGACTGGTCTATTAGAAATCTTTACAACTAAGTTAAGTTTAATAATTTTAATCAAATAACGAAATAACTTTTTGTCTGTTTATTTTCAGGGTCGGACGTCGACGACGACGGGATGGATTTCGACAGCACTCTCGACAGTCAGGACTGCATCAGTGATAAAGATCTCTATGGGGATGAAAAATCCCACCACAGTGGTTTAAAATCAGACATTAAAACAACACCAGATATCAAAAACGAAGTATTACTCAACTCAAATCATTCTCTCAACGTTTCAAATCCATTAAATGACACATACGATTCAAAACTCCCTGGCGAATGCCCTTCGCCAATAAAAATGGAGCCAATGCATCCGTCTGATCATATTCCAATGAAAATGGAGAACGGATTTTCTGAAACTCTCCCAACTTCACCGACTAGCCCGGATGTAAACATGAATTGTAGTGCTACTTCCGGTCCCGGAAGTGACGAAAGCGTTGACATCAATGACAATGTCTCATGCGGGGATTTAAACGATAATGACGATCAAAATGATCAGAATGGGAACCATTCTGGTCCCGGGAGTAAAAGGCGGGGACCCAGGACTACCATCAAAGCTAAGCAACTGGAAATACTGAAAGCGGCGTTCAACGCGACGCCAAAACCTACACGGCATATAAGGGAACAACTAGCATCGGAGACTGGTCTTAACATGAGAGTGATTCAGGTGAGTAGAATATTTTTCTCTGCTTATCTCCCAAAAATTTCGTAACTATAGCTAAAAAATAATTTGTCGTTACGAGGTTGTTGCGTTTTTTAAAAAAGAAAAGATTAGTTTGATTCTCTCAAGATAAAAGAAAATTAGAATATTATTATGCCCTATAATCAATTGCTCGGATTATTAGTCCAGATTCTATTTTTGTACGATCCGATATCCGCCAATTCCAAATGCCATGCCAACGACAATAGCATAATTTGTTTCATTCATAAAATGACATACAATTGAAAACACGATGTCTTAAATAATGGTTTATTGTTTTCCAAACTTAGTTGACGCAATCAAGATGTTACCTTTCATTTCCACCGGGAACAAACAAAACAAACGGTCAACATTTGACTCACTGATATTGTGGTTAGGTATTATGATATTCTCCGGGTTTTGCCATTCTTTTGGGTATTCTTTTGGGTATTCTTTCGGTGATATAAGGCCACTGGTACAGCAAAGCCCAAAACACGAATGTCACTCGGCAGCTTTTGTTCCCATAACTTCGGTTCATTGGCGAAGTTAAAAAAGTTGCAGTGATTTAGTTATACGCGAATACATCTTCTTAAACCAAGCTTGAATTAATGAGGGGAAATATGAAGTGTAGTTCTTTTCACAGCATCGGTGGGGAACAAAAACCTCGTAACTCCAGCTTTTCAAGCTGGAGTTACGAGATTTTGGCCTCCCACCAACATCATGAAGTAGATACATTAATATTTGGCGTGGTAGAAATTATTCACAAGTCAAGTCAAGCATGGTGTTCGTGGGGTTGAAAGGCTTTTTACCCGGCGTATCTCATCTCTACTAGAGCGAGGCGGATTAAAAAGCTTAAAAAGCAAAATATGTTTTGAAAATGAATCCGGCATGTCCGGATTAAATGCAAAGTACTCTAAAGTTAATGATCCTCTATTTGGTGATACATGCGTCTCGTTAGGGTGAAAGGATTTGAAATATTTGGGTGGTACTATGTGTTTGTACGCCATTTTGCCTTGCTTGAGTACGCCTACCCGTTTATTCTTTGTTAGTACATCTTTTATAAAAGAAAATAACTTTTGGATGATTCAGAACCAAGGATTCACGCACTATACTGGTCAGAACCTAGAGTATTTTTTAAATTGGTCACATAATTCACATATACACGTATACATGTATATTATGCTGTGCTATTGTACGAATGGCACACTGGCCATGTACTTTGGCCCACCTAGAAATACATGCACGAAAAGCCGTGCATGTACATATAGAAATAATAAAAACAATTTATTTCTTTATTTGAAATACAAATTTCAATTAGGACATCCCGAGAAAAAAATGACAGTATCTTTCGTGCGTATTATGGCAATATATCTAATAATTATATGGAGAAGCTTTCGAAAAAGATAGCATTTTAGATTATATGTGTAAAGTAACATCATTAAACATATTAATGAATGTCTGTGCCTGAATGTTTTCTTTTTGTATTTGGACATTCAGAGAAAAGAAGCAATACTTGAACTATACTAAAGGAAAAAAGAAACGCAACAAAAAATTAATTTGGTCATGCGTTTTGTTTTTGTTTTTCTCAAAATCACCATAATTCGCATACTTTTTTCAATACATAGTAAAACTTAATCATCTGACTTTCTTGTGTCATTTTCATCAATGTCACAGGTTGTATGTGCCACCAATATGCGTCTAAACGAGAGCTGTTTGACGTCAACGTTAAAGGTGTTCTTGCACGCAATCCAAACGGACTATAACGATACCTGGTTGACATTTGATTGCTGTACTGTTCATGAATAGCATCAACAGTTCTTCTCGATAACAGAAATTGTTTCCGTAGGTAAAATAAACGCACTTTATGGTCCTGACGTCATGACGTTAGACGTTGACGACCGCTTTTCGGGCGACCGCCAGTTGTTCCGTTAGTTCTGAGACATTATCTCAAGCAATATTTTGTAAACCGATGTACACAAAAGTCAGCAGCAACTGCGGGTTGAGATGTTCCATTCGTAAACATCACGATTCCTACCGGATGACGTCTTTGAATAGGTTGCAAAACGATATTATAGATTTAATCCAAACAAAAATCTTTGCATTTTGTCGAGTTGACGTGCATCTACACAAATTAAAAGAGTTCTATGTAAAGTTTGGATTTTTAAAGGTTTGCACTTGAGAAACGTGTAAACGTCTATTTTGACGTTATCTCACAGGTAAGACAGGTTCAAACGTAAACACAAGGATTAATATCAAGATACAGTACCCTGTAATAATCAGTTACATTTTTGACTGAGTAAAATAAAAGAATTAAGAGAAATTACAAAAAATAGTTGTTGCGTTTCTTCTTTCCTCTAGTATATTTTGATGAACAACTTTATAATATTTGAGACACTGATATCAGTTCAAACTTTATAATGTAATTTACGAAAGGGTAGCGTTCGAAGTTAGGGGTAGAATGGCTAGGGTCCCAGGAAGACTCATGCTGGGTTGTGGTCCTGAATGTGCTTCCAAACCAACGTAACTACAGCTTGACCAAGCTGTTGTTACGTTAATTTGGAAGCACATTAAAACATTAACCCTTTCTCAAACAGCAAACTTTTAGGGTGATCCACTTAAAACTCTGTCATAAATGGCTAAATGGAAGATTATTAAAGATAGAATCGTGTAAAATATGGCTTAGAAAATATTGAGTCAAAAGGAGAAACTGCTGGTTATCAGCAGTTTCTTCTTTTGTATCAATGTTTTCCCAAAGCTTTTCTATTAGGGTAGCCAAATCAGGTCTTGTTTGGGAAAGGGTTAAGAAAAAATGTCCCTGAGAGAGTTTTTACGGCTTAATGATTAATGAGGGTTATCCTCGCTTGCACATGTGTTGAAATGGCGAATCATTATCCCTTTCTACGAGTAAAATACGTCCAGCAAATGTAAATGTATGCAAACATAACGAAAGATATTTCCAAAAACTGAACTTCTCACGATCAAGTGCATGTTTTGAAATCAATGTACATGTAGTACTCGGCACAACCGAAATGTTCCTAAATCGAATATAATTTTAAAATAAGTGTAAAGGAATTAGATTATGATAGATTTAACAAAAAAAATTCAACTCCTTCGAAACAAATCATTAGAATACAAAAAAAACATCATTATTTCTAATAATATAAATGTTTCTTCAACTAATTTAATGTTATTTTTTCTGAGTTTTCGTAGAGCCTTAAAGCAAAATTAGTTCTCTAAACTACAAAAGGAAACATCAACTGTAAACACAAATCATAATATTTCTGTTACATCCAAAATCTTAACAGAAAATTAAAAAAGAAAACGAGAAAAAAAGACACAACAAGAAACAATTACAAAATTGTAAATGAAATGCCGGTCCGGAAATCTGCAAAAACAAGATATGTAAATTGTTTATTCAAAAATGTTGATCCACCTAAAGCATCAAAACAGCTCCTGTTATTGATAAGGGTGGAAGCGTAGATGTTATCTTCTTCAAGCGATTGCAATTGTAATACAAAGATCATTAGAAAACATGAAAAATGAAACCAATCTGATTTGATAGAGTACCTGCATTAACCTTTTTTTCAAAACGATAAAAAAATTAAACCAGTCTAAATTCAAAGGAGTTGCAGACGACAAAAATTGTTATTGATGAAGGTTGGGTTTTGTGTATAATATAGCACAGAAAAATTGAGGCAAATGGAGAAAATGCTGACTTTCAGCATTTTCTTCTTTTGCCTCAATATTTTCCCACGTCTTTTCGATAAGGGACTTCAAAACCAAATCTTGTTTGGGAAAGCATCAACCCTTACCCAAACGACACATTTCTGGAATGGTTGGAATTCAAAGAAGTTGTAGACGACACAATAAATGTTTCTGAAAAAATAAAATCAACAATTTTTATAAAAAAAACCTCAATGTAATAGGAGAAAACGCTGGTTACCAACATTCTCTCCTTTTCCCTCGTGTGTTTCAAAACAAATAATATGTAGGGTGGTTGGAACCAAGACTTGTTAAGGAAAGGATCATCTGGAATCGTTTAGTAGCTCATGATTTATTCATTCGTCAACCATTTGATTTCTATTGTTAAACAATAAAAGGAATCGTTTTCGCGTTGAACCCTATTTATCATCATTTTTAATATTTCTAAATTGATCGTGTATGATTTATTTAGGGTTGTTTTTTTCCCATCCGATATCTTTGCTTGCGAGTTTTAAATTATCTTCATACAAAATGACGGAACTTGTTTTTGTATTTAACAAATGGGAGATAAGTAATTGACTGAAAAAGAACATATAATCAAAATGTCATTAGAAATAGCCAAACGTAAATGATTTTTTTTAAAATAATTTTTAAAAAAAAATCATGTTGTACTCGATTATAATTTTAGAATACTTTCTGTTTACTTTAATTGCTTTTAAAACATTTCTACATGCATTTACGAAACACGAAGAAAAATATTTCTTTATGAAAGCAGAAAAAATGAAATAAGTTACGACAATAAATTATGATAAAACACACTTTGAAGGATAATTCTATGATTACTAAATATCATAAGTATTTTTCCATTTTTTGCTTGATTGAAATTGCAATCGAAATATGGATTTTGTTAAATACGATAAAACTTTCACGTTTGAAATATTGATATTGATTTTGCAAATAATTTGGGTATTTTTAAATGTACAAAGTAAATTATATACGACTTTCTGTTAACGTGTTCTATGCTTATCAGAGGTCGATGGTGTGCGCATTATGGCGTGCGCATGCGCACAACGAGTTAATATTTCGTAAGTTTTTCAGACAAGTAAATGTCCTTATCGAGGAGACATTAGTACTGCTATTGCCATTGACAAAACAGTAAATGTACAAACCGGAATATCCCGGCTACTCTTGGTATCATTTTTTAAGCGCTAAGCCTTAAAATGCAGCTGGATTAAATTTGCAGGTTATTTATATTTTTCACGTGAGTTTTTATTGTAAGTACGTGACTATTCTTTTAACTATTTTATCTCCTACTTTATTCTGCATGATCATATTTCATGAGAAACGAGCAAGCGAAAATAAATATTCACACAACACACGAAGATCGTCACTTTTCTACAAAATCCTCGTAACTGCAGCTTATTTTAAGCTGCAGTTACGATGGTTTTGAAGAAAAGCAACGTGATATAACGTAAAAACCCGCGTCGAAGCTTTTGTTATTTGTTACGGCACAACGTGTGCTACATACTTCTTGACGCGTCACGTACAAAAAGGCAGCAATTTAAGTATTTTAATTGGTTGATCTGCTATTTTGCCCCAACAGCAAGACACGTGCGTGGATTAATTAACTCATTTTAGCCCCATACGCAAAATTGAAGTGGTGGGTATTCGACCAAAAATTCATGGGTTTGAAACTCAGTCCAACTGTTGCGAAACATTGTCCCAATTTTGTTCATCATGTAATAAATTTTAGTATCCAAATTAAAAAAAAAAAGAAACAGTGCAAATTTATCATCCTACTGGATCTACCTACCCAGAATAAATAACATTGTTTCGTATACCTTTACTTTACAACGAAAGTTATCATAACATGAAATTTTCGAACATTGTTACATGAAGCCAGTATGGAATACACGTGTGTGCCAGGTTCGATAGTTTTCACTGTTTACAAAACAAAAACTCCCTTTCTCATGACGGTTACATATAATAGGCGTGGCGTGAGAACCGATTGATTATAGCAACATTTGTTTCATATTTGCCGCAGGTAGACAAGATATAAATCGCTAGAAAGTTTAACCTTTAATAATGTTACAGTGAACCTTGCTTGTTTTATGGCATTTGTAGAGATTTATGTGCAGATTGCTGTATTTTTAACATAAACTCTTTAGCCGATGAAATAGACAAAACGTGATAAGAACATACCATAAAAAGATAATCCAATTGAAAAAAGATGTTTTCATGTAATAACATATTTCTGTAAACAATGGTGTTGGAATTTAACTTTGTCTCAGAGAATTTAACTTACATGTTTTTACTTTATTTTCACAAGCATAGTAGATGTTCATAGACACAATAATTATAATAATATATCCGAGGTGGTAGGTTGTAAACAGATGAATATGACAATTTCAATTTCTGAGAAAATTTTTAACTTCTTCCGACAAAATTTTCAGTTTTCAGCCACTGCTTATCTGGTGCATGTATGAAAAATAACAAGAATTGATATAGTTCCATACATAAATATGACCATTTTGTTAGAAAGAGAAGTGCGTGTTGAACAATATTGCAAACTCTATCGAGCATATCTTTTGACAATGGGCTAAGTGTTTTATTATGTCTGAGCCTAATTTACGGCGGTTTGGCAAGGAATAAAGAATTTTGCCAAAGGCAGTCTATGAGATTTATATTTAGCTAAGAATTAGGGTTTTATAGGTCTATCCCTGCTTAAACATGAATTAGTGGAATAGAATAATCCCTCATCACATGGATTATCCTACGATCTGCAAAAACAGAATCTTTTATTATATTGACGTTTTCTTCTTTTTTAAATAAGTTAAAAGTAACACAGGAGAAAAAAATACGCAAATATCTAAGCCGAGATCTTGAATAGCCTTTGTTGCATTGGATGAGAACATACAGTCCGGTTAGCTTTATGGTATAATTAATGATATCATTATCTAAATATCAAACTCTTTCTGATAATATATTTATAAATGTTGAACAATATTGAGAATATCAACTTTGTTTCAAGTTTCGCTATCAGCTGCCTTTTAGGACATTAAATTGAGCCAGGATCTGGAAAAAGGTCTCTTAAGGCTTTTGAGCACAACCTGGTTCCAGATCAGCCTGCGTATACACGTAGTCTGATCTGGAACCATGTTGTTCCCCAATAGCTTCGTAATGGTCTGTAGCAACCGTATGACATTAACATGGGTCCAAATAACACTGCACCTAGGCACAGCCTGATCTGGAAATATGGTCGTCAAAAATGCTATAAGGGACATTTTTCAGATCCCGGCTCAATTCCATAAATGTCTGTAAAGATAGCTTGCCCTGCTGTTGAAAAATACTGCAATGGATCAAGTACACTTTCTCATGTTGAAAATAACGTTTCTAGCAATGTTGATGGGTGCAATCGAAGCTGAATTTATCATCTTCTTAAACGGTATCATGCCAAAACAAATAAATACGAGACCGAATGTTATCACAAAATAGAAAGTCAGAATAGAAATTCTCCATGTTGTTATTTTAGAAGCCGGATTGGCTGTTGAAAGCAAACTCCTTTATAAATACGCCGAGTCTTTAACCCTTTCCCAAACCACCAAATTCTTCAGCAGTACTTGAAAGCTGCTATAGACAACAAAATTGGTGTTAAAGAAGATAAGAATGGGGCACAATATAGTTTAGAAAATATTGAGGCAAAAGGAGAAACTGCTGGTTATCAGCAGTTTCTTCTTTTGTTTCAATGTTTTCACAAGGATTTTCTACTAGGGACGTCAAAACCAGGTCTTGTTTGGGAAAGGGTTAACTGTCTGCAATGTCGATTAACCCTTCCCGTCCAAAAATGATGTTTCGGAACGTTTTCGAATGCATTTTTCGACAATTTCTTGATTTTTCTGATTGAAATGTCACACATATTTATCTTTCTTACAACAAAAGCGGAATGACACAAGGAGGATATTTCATCTTGGAAGCACGCATAATACTTTGTACGAGATAGTTATTGGAAAACGCTAATATAAAAACAACTTTATCAAATATAGAGCATGGTTTTAGGAAATAGCAAACTTAATTCAAATGCAGCAATTGCTCGCGAATTGTCTTTCAAAAGATGCCCATGTATATCCTTTAATGCAATGTTGGTTCTGTGAAGGTCTGGTAGGACGTGATAGAGATACAAAAGGCAACGCCAATAATGATCCAGTACATAAACAAAGTAGATAAACGTTGAATACGGTTGTACCCCTGTATACTCAATGACGCAATCGGCGAAGGGTTTTGCGATGCCGTCACGTTCAAATGCGTTCCACTGCGTGCATTGGGAAAAAACAGCAGTCGTCATTGAGATTTTGTCTGAAACGCTCAATGGAAGGCAAAACGCTTGACGACACCATTGGGAGCTTATGGGAGCGATAAAGAAAGCGTGTAGGTAACCAAGATGCTTGAATGACTGAGATCAAAGTTACGGAGAAACTTGATAATTGCAAGCGTCTCTGGGAGGTCAAAACCTCGTAACTGCAGCTTGAAAAGGCTTTTTCAAGCTGCAGTTACGAGGTTTTGACCAACCGAACCGACGTAAAATTGTTGATGAAAGGTTTGATGTAACCGTCCTCTCCGTAACGCTCTATCTGGTATAGTGTTACGTGCCTTGTTGTTACGTTATTGCGTCAAGCCTGTTACGTTGAATACATTATCAATGTCGATGACAAGCGTTGCACTGGTGGTACTCGGGTATTCTTTTCGCTTGTGGAATCCAGTGACTTGTCACATATAAATGGGAGTTTCTTGGAACTTTTGAGTGCTAAGATAACAGTTACTGCATTATGAAATTTTGGAAGTAAGATAAAAGTTATTACGAGGTACACATCAGACTTTTAAAAAAGAACAAAAAATAGAAAAAAAAAAATCTTTAAAGTTAAAAATAACTGTGACGTAATATTCTGTTAACCATCTAGGTCCATTTATCCGTGTAGCCTTAAATGTTTCTATTAAAAGGATGCCACTTAGATTCAAGTGACTGTTATCTATTGCAGAACTTCTGATAAACTGAGTAAGGGGAAGAATTAAAGCCTCTGTGAAATCTGTTGTACCATTACATGTATTTTAAAGTATATCTGGACCACACTAATTGCATAGCTACAAAATAGACATACCGGTATTTGGACCGCTTGAAGGTTCGAAGTTATAAGAAAGGTCCCTATTTTTACATGACGTCATACCAAGTGTATCACAACTGGTTTCCCAGTTCGTCTCCACGGGTGGGATAAATTTCAATGCTTTTGTACGAAAACCTCGTATCTGCAGCTTGTTTTAAGCTGCAGATACGAGGTTTTCGTAGAAAGGCAGCGATATGCATCGTCTATATTTTCCTACAGTGATCGGTATTTTGCGGCATTTCTCAGTCTCTCTCGGTATTTCAGCGATTTCACGTTGCGTCTTTGCAGTTGTATCAGGTACACTGTGCACGCATGCTGCAAACTGAAAACACAGCCCTCAGAATGTTGACAATGTTTTTGGTTGTGCATAACGATGCATTACGTAATAATTCAACCAATTTTCAGAGATATCTGTTACGTCTCTCGGTAGGCCACGATGACTTCTCTACCACAGTATGTTACTGCCAATAATTTTCTACGTGCTTGTTTTGTCATTTGTGAAGTTATATAAGCAAATAACTATATATTTCACGCTGTTTCTTTTGATTTCACCAATTGCATTTACCTTTACTTTTACGAATCTTATCAAGTAATAACGCAACGGTTTCACATGAACTGTACTATAACATTTTTTTCGATAAAAAGAAGCGTACATGACATAAAAGAGTACCCATGGTCAATTCGTGATCCTACTTTTAGAGTTCTTGTTTATCAACTAACAATGCTCCAACCGTCTTAAACTTAAAACAAAAAAGAAAGCCAATCTAAATTCATTCTAACGTAACGAATGTCGAATGTTTTTGTTTGTTTACAGGTCCTCACCAATACGAATAAGCCCAACTTGGGAAATATATTTTTCCTTTGTCACGGCTTTTAACTACGTTTAGTGTTCGACCTACTTTTTGGACCAATGAAATTGCAGTACATTTTAAAATTTCGCCGCTCTTTTTCGCATAAACGGGCTGTCGGCTAGTTTATGTGACGTCTATACATAGCCACGCCCAGTTTCCAATAAACCGCTAGCGAACACTAAGTCAGATAGAGTCTGTATAGTAGATTCTACGCGATATAAACATTCAATGCGCTGCGCGCATTTGAATGTTCATTTCGCGTAGAATCTACTATACAGCCTCTATCTAATACGTAATTCAACAGCGACCCAAACAAGAATCATCGTCGTTACATAGACTCATCGTCGCGTAACGCCTAACGAGCGTCCCTAATTATTCTAGCATCACCTAAATATATCGTCTATCAATAGAAGGTTTGGTTTCGTCAAATAGGTTTTCCTGGGTCCCCGTGCCTTTTGAAGTGGTGTCAGATCACAATTATGTAGACACACCAGAAATTCTCTCACACAGTGACTTTGTTGCTCTGTGGCTTTCTAAATAAGACATTTGGCAAATCTGGAATATATTCTTGTAACATTTCATTACTTCTTATCACAAATTGGGTAATTTGTATCTATGTAATTTAAGCAAAATGCACTGATGGAAATATGTATTCATTCCACTCAATACACAAACGAAAAAAGAGGAGAAAAATCGAGGCACAAATTGCGGCAAATCGTACAACTTTTAGACAGAGATAAAAAGAATACAAATGATGGGCAGTTGAAAAAGAAGGAAAATGCCAAATGCATTGTCATTTATTACATAAATTCCATTGAATATATCTTATTCTATTTCATAAAAACGAAAACAAAAAATAACACTGAAACGATGTACAGATAACGGTAATTCACACATCTTTGTCACGTGATGACGACACTTCCCGGCATGCAATAGCTGCAGGTGCCCGGAACCGAGTAAATACTTATTAAACTATCAAAATGTCCATCTTTACATCAAATGACCCCCAATTATCTCCCCTTGGCCACGCCCCAGTAATAGGATAATGACAGACTGCGCTGAAAGGGCGTGAAAATGGTGTGCGTTTAATCCTGTCCCAAACGACAAATGTATTAGACTAGTACCAAATTCAAAGAATATGCAGACGATCAAACAAATATTACAAAAATCATAAAAATTTAAAACTTCAGTATGGAAAGCATTAAATAAAAAGAAGAAAATGCTGAAATTCAACATTTTCTTCTTTTTGATTAAATGTTTACAATATATTTCTAAGCAATGGCCATCAAAGAGGTATTCGTTCGAAAAGGGATCAACGGTAATTGCCCATGTTAATACTCGACAACGCATTCAAAGGTATTGTAAACTTTGTCCAGGTGAAATACCTAAAAACTGAGAAATGTGTCACATAGATATTTGGTGAATCAACGTGAATTATTGTATTTTATTCTAACTTATCAATTTCTTCAAATAGAATGTACATTAGGAGCATTCAGGTGTTTTGAACCGTTGGAAATGTTGTAATTAATAATTTTAATGTTTCATAAAATTGCAGTAATGGCCTGGCAAATTCATCAATTTGAAAAAAAAGACGAGTAAACTTCGAAACATACAGGTTTAAAAGCAAAAACACAACACATTACATAAAGTTATATAACGTTGATAAACTGGTGTAATTGTATCGAAAATAAACAGTATACACGAACGAAAACGTACAATCAAGTCGATGGCGTACGCATGCGAACAACGAATATCGATGTGACGAAATACACAAGCTTTTATTTTGCATACCGCGAATACACAGGTCGTTCTGACAAGATGACCAGAGCTAGGTTAACATGCACTTTCACGCAATAATTATGTCTATATACATGTATTTACTGCATGCTTGTTTGGATTCCAGAAGTCAGTCTTTTAACTCGTTCACAAATTTTGATTCTGTCGTCCTCATTAGATTTTGCTTTTCAAACAAAGAAGTGGAAGCACATTAACGGCATACTTCTTACCATTGCAAATTTTCTTTCGTTTTGTTTGCAAGTCCTTTGCATTTGGAAGGGTATACGATTTAGTTGTTATTTGTGAAAGGGAATCAGGGGACACAATGAACTTCGTGTATGATGCGTGACTTTCAAACTTTGATCTCGTTTCTGTCTTTGGTGTTCTGGGGATAAAGGTCACAAGAATTTATTGGACATTTCAAATTGGTAGGACAGATGCAGGGGTATTAATTCTACAAGAGAAATTAACCCCAACTTTTGATTGAGCCCTCGCACACTATGTTATTAGCCATTTATTGAGGATTTATTACCTTGCTTTGTTTTAATGCTTAGCCAACAGGATTAAGTTAGATTTACAAATTTGGAATAAATATTTCCTATCACTGGATAGCCATTAATATGTCGGATCATATTTTGTTTCCAGTTCTTTCGGGAAGATAACACTAATAAAAACAAATTTGATGCGGGTTCCGAAAATTAAACAACAGTGGTTTAATTTTGTTTGCTTCACAGTTGATTAGATCTAATTAAAATGTGTTTCAAAGAGTGTTTTTGCTCGTCCAAAATTCAATTCACAAATATGTTTTACCTTGAAAGCACACGTAATTCTTGCAAAATGTTTTTTCAAATAACCTTTCTCCCAGATTAGAAAACCGAAAGTCACTTTTCTTTATACATGTCATCACGAAGTGTATTGATTTTATATTGCGAATACAAAGCGACTAAAAAATTAGAAATCATTTTAGATAAGAAAGCAAAACAACAACAAAACAAATGACAATGAATACGTCATAAGAGAACATCCTGGAGCTTGACCAGACTGCGCATGCGCGCAGGCTGGTCAAGATCCATGTTGGTCTCAAACGCCACAGGAACCCTTATTCCATATCTTAACCCTTTCCCAAACAAGACCTGCTTTTGGCGTCCAAAATGGATGTGGCTTGGGAAAACATTGAGACAAAAGAAGAAACTGCTGATAACCAGCAGTTTCTCAATTTGTCTCAATGTTTTCTATGCCATATTTTACACAAATCCTATCTTTGATAGCATCCATTTTGTCATTTGTGTACAATTTTGAAGTGGACCACCCTAAAATTTTGCAGTTTGGGAAAGAGTTAACCCATATCTTTTATAACTTACTTTAATTTGCACAATTTAAAAAAAAAAAAAAAAAAAAAAAAAAAAAAAAACATTGTTCCTATATTTCCAGGTCTGGTTTCAAAATCGACGGTCAAAAGAACGACGTATGAAGCAATTGAGTGCTCTTGGGGCCAGACGACATTTTTACAGAACACCACGGCGCATGCGCGCGTTACGAGGGGAACTGGATGACCCAGATATGATGGGGCCCGGATATGGATACTTCAATGGTAAGAGCTTTTTTTGTCAAAAGTGTAGGCCTAAAATAGATTATCCAAATTAGTTCAAAAGTCGTTTCTCTACATTTTATTCGATTTTTGGGACATCTTTTTCTGACAAACCTCTCCTATAACAATTTGTGCTAGTTTGTTAAAGTAATGTCACATGACTTGCAAAAGATGGTTTTCAGACAAATTCGCAAATTTATTTTAATTGCTATATAGTAATTAAAGGGTAGTTTGAAAGAATCCGACCATTGTCGAAAAAATGATCAACTAAAAGTACTTCTAAAACATATATCTTTAAGATGTTTCGATTAATTACTGAAGTAAAATATCACTGGCAAAAGAGCAAAGAACTTGTGGGTGAATAACTAGGCTGTGATTTTATAGCCAGGGCGTGAAATCAGCAAATTTTCGTTAACATATTTTTCGACTTGTCTCACTATATTTCGACAAGTATAGTCGTTTTGTCCTTTCATTTGAATTATTTGTCCAAAACAAATCATTTAAGACTAAAAATATCAAAAAGTTTATGAGAATATTTACGGATAAATTCAATAAAGATCGCCTACGCTTTATGGACAAAAACTGTGAGGTTTGGCCTTTTAGGTCTGTAAAATTTACTTTGAAGTCTGTGTGACATTGTTCAAAACAGCAAGGCTGTGCCGTAAAGCGTTTCGGGCTCAGCGGGCGACCAACTTATGGCAATCAAATGGACGTCTTGAATGTCGTAAAAACAAAATTTAGTCTCCGAATATTTAACGTGTCATGGTAAGAAAAGTTCATTTGAATAGCGAAAAGTATCGTACCTGGTCTGACTGTGCTGTCCGCACAGTCTGACCAAAGTTCAACTTTTCACAACTGATAGATATTTTGAGTGGCAAATGACCAATGTATCTCTTTATACGGCCTTTGTTTCGATATTGCCAACTAAAATCGAATACAAAATGAACAAAATCTGTTCAGCGGAATTGTTTTTCCGGATTGTCAGTGAGACACCTCTTGTCATGGCACAATAAATATTGTCGTCTTAGGCCGAACAACACAGCAAGTTTTAATTTTATTTTGAGAAAATATTGTCGTAAAATTCTATGAAATATGTTATTAGAAACCATTTATATTTAAACAAAAAGTAGAAAGAATATTTTCTCTATAGTTTAATTATAAAGACTTAATTCCGCCGTAAATGTAGTTTAATGGATGCGAAATGCGCCTAATCTAATACCTTTCTCATTTACGATATGTTTACTTGTTTTTAAACATTTTCCAAAACACGCCCTACTTTAGAGGACCCTTGAGGATGTTAGTTTAGAAATGTTTGGAGCAATCAAAGATAATGCTGATGACCAGCATTTTCTCCATTTCTCTCAGAGATTTTTGCGCTCTAAATGGCTGATTTCATGTTTTAATGACATCCGTTTTGTCTTCTGCATCCTCTTTGAACTTGAACATGTATAAAATGTCGCTTTTTGAAAAGGTTTACATGTTAAATTCTAGACTTTCACAAAATTATCTTATAGTAAATGAGTTCAATTTTCTATCGAACTGCATTTATTGAGACATGTTTTGTCTCAATCCTCAATTTTTTCACCTGTTTTTTTGTCGGTCGAAATAATTTCAATAGTTTCCATTTGTTATATTTGGTTAAGACAACTGTTATTGTCGTTGTTGTTTTTTTCTATCATCAGGTTTCCTAAAATTTGCTTTAAAGTAAACATTGTCGACAAGTCGATTTTTAAACCTTGATTGATAACGAAGCTTCTGCATTATAAAAACAGAGAAGTATTAAGAAAATACTGCGTATTATGCATTTTCTTCTTTTGCCTCAATATTTCCACAAACCCTTTAAAGTCTAATTCTTGTGTTTTGAATTCATCTCGTTATCATAAATTTTTCGTCTGGGAAAGAGTTAATCCGACTTTGATCATGCCGAGTTATTGCTAAATAAGTCTGGAATATTTGGGTGGGCTGATGCAGGGCTTGTAAAATACATGAAAAAATCCTAGATTTATGGGATTTTATGATATAAGTTAAAATAAATGGTATCAAGTTTCATTTTTCACACACACAAGAAAATCATATTCAATTTTTCTGCGCATAGTTTGAGTATTTTTTCATAACATTTTTTTCTGTCTATCTAATCTTAATTTCATGATTCTATATATTTACAATTCGATAGATATAAATGTACATAAAGAAACTTTTTTTTCTATTCTAAATAAGGAAATTATTGTCATTTTAAATCCCCCTCTCTCCCAAATTGACAGTGTATGTATTTTTTCTTAATTTTATGAAACATGGCGAAAACTATCGAATCTGTATGAATCGAAACCGAGTAACGCGAAACAATAATAAACACCAAAGACTGTAACAAAAAATATTTTTTTCTTAAATATTGTATCCAGAAAGTCAGAAAATTGATGTATCATTTCATATTCTACTAAATTTAGATAATTGATAGAATCTGAGACTTCCATATACGGTAACTTCCCACCCTACAACGACCTCTACCCGGGTCAAATTCTTGAAAACCGGGTACCATCAACGAAAGCATAACAAATATATATGACGTCATTTTTCTATTTATAGATTCTGAGCCCGACATGTACGGTAACTTCCCACCCTACAACAACTTCTATCCAGGCCAGGCGCCGGAGATGCCGGGTACCATGAATTACATGTTACCACCGAGTCACAGGGGAACACCACCACAGATGGAACCCGGCTTGATGCCACCTAGAGGTAAATATCTCTTTTTTATTCAAGTGTTCGTTCATTCCAAATCTAAATGGTCGGGTATTACCAATGGCGTAAGGAAGCACAACATTGACCAATTGTAAACTCAAATTCCGGTAAAAAATGTCCGAATAAGCATTTGTTTTGAACGTGACTTCGCTGGAAGAAATGAATACACGTAGTCACTCTAACGATTACGAAAGATATACATGTATATCTTGAATAATTCTAAACAAATTCATTGTATTGATTCCAGGCAAATAAAAGACAAAAGTGCATTACATGTTTGTATATTCGATTAAATTTGCCTTTGAACTTCATTTGTACCTGAATGAAAGAAAATACACCCAGTTATTGCATAATAGACGCAAATTACATGTTGAGATGTGATGTACATTGTTTGCCATGTGCCATTAATGTCCTTTCATTCACGACAAAATAACAATTCTGAGTACAAAGAATCTCACTTTCACAAAACATTAAAAGAACAGGGAAACATATAAAACATATATAACATGTTTTAAATGTCCTAACTAGACATTAGTCTTTATAAATGCCATTTAAAAATAGATAATGATGACGTCATGCGGGGTAATTCGGTCGCCATGTTGTTTTCGCAGTGTCTAAATGAGTGTATGGGATTTAAACACCACGTACAAATGTTGTTTCACGCAGTGAATGCCGCATTGTTCTGTACATTATACTCCAAAACTTCTTAGCTAAATCTGTTTTGATAAGATACCTTAAATATTAGCCATCGAAAGCGTAAGCCCTGTTGATGTATAGTTTCGCAGACTTATTTTCTCATTGTATATTACATTCAAAAACAGACTCGAGTTTGGCGAAAATTTAGGACTTATTTCATTAAAATAATACAACGACATTTTTTTCGCTCTTCACAATTTCTCTTCTTTCTCTTATTTAGCAATATCTTAAGAAAATATCTGTTTAAACAAACATCTCCTTATTCATTTTTCAGCTGAGGTATTTTTAATGATTCTAAATTTTTGTCTGAGATCTTGAAAGCGAAATGATAAAATTGTTGTCTGATTATTTCATTATGTCTCTACGAAAACGGAATAAAATGAAAGGCGCAAATTATATCATGCCAACGCAAGTCGGAAATTTTGATTTCTGAAGTTATATTTAACTTTTACATTTTTCATTTCGATGCTTTTAAACAAAAATCCCTCGTAACTGCAGCTTGTTTAAAGCTGCAGTTACGAGGGGTTTTGTTGGAAAGCGACGATGTACAAATTCTATACCATTGTATTAATTTTCTAATCTTTCTATTTTCAGTTGGTATGGTCCCCGACGGTCACTACATGCCGGGCGACGTTTTGCCCCCATCAAGCTCCCCCGATTGTATTCCACCACATTCAGAAGATCAATTTTTATCCAACGGTCCAGGAAGACCCATGGGAGCCCCATTCGCGTCATCATTACAAAATTTACAACCACGGCCGGAAATGACGTCAGAAGTGTGGTGATAGTGGATATCTAAAAATAGAAACATTTATCGAAAGTGTTTATACTGAAGAGTGCTCATTTGAAATTTACAAAAAACAGACAAAACCGCGAATTTAACGTTTAAGAGACCAATTCAAAACCACAAATTCCAAGAAGTATCATTTATTCGATTTCGGATTTTAGTATTGGAGAAACCAATAGTTGATAGTAGAGAGTTTACAGTTTTAAAAATTTTAGTTTCAATGATTTCTTTACTATATAATGAATTATGTCTACACGAACTCATTGTGTTTAACAGCTTTTTTACATGAGCTAAAGACTTACATGTTCTCGGCTAGCTACAGGCAGCAAACTTACCAACTTTTATCATTAGAATAGTTTGAGGCAGATATACATGTATCAATATTTTGAGTGTAAAATATTGTAATATGAGTTTTTGGTAAAAAAAAACTAGACATGATTTTGAAGCCAATTGAAACTTTTTGACAGAGTATCCAATTTGATTCATTGTTCTTGTAGACTAAAGATTTGCGAAATTCATTGAGTGTATTTCGTCACGGACAAAGAAATCCAGAATATTTGTTGTTATACATACAACGAAACCTCATTATAACGACGTTTTATACGTCTAAATACCATCTATAGGGTACGTTAGAAAACGCCGTAACTCAAGCTGTAGTTACGATATTTTCGAACGTAACCGACAATATGTACATGTATGTCATTGTGCGCAGTCTTTGCAAGCCAGCCAACTTGGTTGAGCTTTGCATCTTTCCAGATTGCATAAGTTCGTTGTAAGACCATCAGTACCGAAACTTTTTGGTTTCCTTTTTGTTTGGTCCATTGTTCTTCAAATAACAATTTTACATATTGCAATGAATGATTAGAAGTGCAGCATCTACAAATTTGCGTGGAAGTAGCACAATAATTGTTAAATATGATTCAAGACAAACGAATTTTAACAATTCTATGTTAACACCTAAATGCTTATGGAAAAATGGCATTCGTCGTTATATTGAGGTTTTGTTGTATTTTTGTTTTGTCAATGTATGAGTGTATATTTAAGCATTGTCATTGTTGAGAATATATGTGTCTGTTTTGAAAGATGTTGATGTCAAATGTGATTCTTTTTTTATTTCTTCTCAAGAATTAATGAAAGTGAATTATTAAATGTTTATGAATATGAAAAAAATATGTTTTTGTATTCGCTTTTCGTACCCTATCGAAATAAGAAATTTGACATTACAATGACCTCAACAGTCCCGCTTCAGACCACCATGGACTCGGATTAGCATTGTCTTACACGCAGTCTGATCTAGATTAATATTTTTCTCTCATTACGTCGTCTTTACTCGTAGAGTCTGTGAAAGATCTAGATCAGACGGCACTAAGACATATGCTGACCTGGTTCCATGGTGTCATTAAATACATAATGTCCATTTCCTCTATTCTAAATTATATTTTTGAGCCGGGATCTCGAAAAGGTACCTCGTATCATTTGACATGGAGTTTGATCAGCATGTGCATATGCACAGTCTGATCATGATTTATGTTGCCCTCAGATAGTTTTTAGCGGTATGTAGCAGCTGTAAGATAGCAATATGGATCCTGATCAGACGGCACTTAGTTACAGGCTGGTGTGGAGAAAAGATAGTCTTAAATGTTTATTGGACCCTTAACCCATTCCCACACAGTGACACCTTTTGACACCCACAAGCTTCGTAAAACATCGTGGATAACGAAGAAATTGCTTGTGACAAACAATTTCTTCATTTTCTACAATGTTTTCTACCCTAAAAGACAAACGCTATAGATTCCATTCTTCTGAATTTGCCGTCTGCAACGTCTGTGAATTAAGGTCAATCTAAAATTTTGTCGTCTGGTAATGGGTTATTCCAGATCCTGACTCATATCTAAGTATTATCATCAGAGCCAGTTTGAAACAATGCTGTCCATGCACGTACTAGTATCCAACGTCTTTGCCAAGAATAGTTTATTATTTCTTTTACCTATGAATCAAAGCAGACGGACTAAAGGCTAAAATAAGAATAGCTGGTTGAATAGGATTAAAACCATTACTGCACAGCGATGCATTTTCACTTCCCTGCAAGAAAATGCTTTGGAAAACATTGTGGAAAGAAGACGAATTTGCTTGTGACAAGTAATTTCTTCATTTGCAACGATGCTTTCTACCCAAAAGATAAAAGAAAAATGAAATTATGTTTACTTGGAATGTCGTCTGCGTCATCTTTTTAATTTTTGAATAATCCAAAGTTTTACTGTTTGGTATGTGTAAACCCAAACATTTCAGCTATATTTTGTAGTTTAACCCATTCCAACACAGTGACGCTTTTTGACGTCTCTCAACAAAAATACTTGTGAAAACATTGTGGAAAATGAAGAAATTGCTTGTAACAAGCAATGTCTTCATTTCCCACAATGTTTTCTAACACAAAATGGAATTTCTCAAAACAGTACTACCAGAATATCCAATCCGAGCCTCTAGCTGCTTTCTCAGTTAGTTGATTCACAATCATTGGTGGAATTAAATTCAGAAAGGATATTGGCCGAGCCGGGTTCGAACCTCCGATCACTAGATTGGTGTACTCCGAAGTTACCGACTGAGCTTTTCGGGATAGGCAGATTTTCATTGTGCCCAAGATTCACCGGTTCGCTGATTTTACAGTCGACACTCGTTATGTCGACATCGGATAAGTCGAATTTTCGCTCATGTCGAAGTAAAAGTCTAACCCCGTCCTCACCAATGGACATAACAAAAGTTTAAACAAAAAAAATCGTAATAAATATGACCATTGAAATTTAGTAGGAAAAGGATAGAAATTGCTCGTCTCGAGCAATTTCTTTCCTTTTCCTACTATATTTCAATAATGAACTCTCTTGATGAGCAACAAAAATGATCAAATGTCATTCAAGTCGAAACTGAACATAAATCGGATGAGTCGAACTCCTGATATGTCGAGGTATTTTGACGGCCCCTCTGACTTCGACACAACGAGTGTCGACTGTATGTCTAAAGCCTCCGTTACAACCGGTCGCACGTGTTCCTGCGTGCGGCCTGCGTGCGGTCTGCTTCTAAAAACGTACGTTTAGTCGTGCGATGCACGCACGTGCAACCTACGATTTTGGTGGACGAAACCACGACGCAGACTGCACGCAGCAAAGAATAGACCGGACAATTCTTTGCTACGACCATTCTGCGTCTTTTAGAACGCCAGACGCACGCACGACAGAAGTATGGAGCACGTACGACAGGTGTGCGTGTGACGCAGGGAACGATACACTGAAATTCCAGAAAGAGATTCATACTTTTGACCTGCTTTGAATGTACATATTTTGAGGCGCTCTTACAACCCTTCGTGCGTCTTTATAAATCGTGCGATTTTGCAGAGTTTTAAAACGTACAATTTGAAAAGACGCATGACGGGTTGTAAGAGAGGCTTAAGTTCTGACAAAAAATAAAACCCAATTCTAAAAATACAATTCGACTTCGCATTCGAATCATTAATTTGATATTAAAGTGCTATTGACTAAATCACTTGTGTGCGTTACAAAAATAGCTTTTCTAAATGTTTGATTTTTGAATGAAAATCTATTTCAGCACATTCCAGGCATTTTGATTTTGATTTATTATTGCTTTAGATCATATATCTGAAACTCTCTTTTTTCTTGACCCTTGGCCTTAATTCCGTATTAACAGGATTTAAAAAGCAATTTCGATGCAATTCGATAATTCCTCCGCAAATTTGCACAAATATTCGCCGAAAGCTGAAAATAACTGGTCGCTGCTTTTCAACGAAAACCTCGTAACTGCAGCTTGTTTTAAGCTGCAGTTACGAGGTTTTCGTTGAAAAGCGACGTAGTGCAAATTGGATTACAAAAATGTTTCATAATTATGAATTATAGCGATCGTTTTATTAATTAATTGGTTTTGCATTTGAGGCTATGAAAATAAGCTGCTGTCTAGTTCAATCGACCAACGCATCTCTGATAGCTAAACTCAGCAAAAGTTCTAACCGGTCACCCTATACTTTGTGTCATAAAATCAATAAACAAACAATTCCAAACATTTCATTCTGGAACACCGTTGAAGAAGTCATTGTCCAACATGACTGTTGCAATTCGATTATTTTAAGACTTTTTAGATAGATCTAACAACAGTTCTTAAACAGGTACCCTCGATTTCAAAATTCACAAAACAAAAAGAGCAGTGTTAGTAACGTGTGCAGCCACTGTTAGCGTCAATAACAGGTACACACTAACTTTTCGTGGAAAGGCTAATGTTAAGAAAGTCAATCACAATCAAATTCTGTCACTCTGAAACCCACCACGACAGCGATAAATGAGCACACGTCCGTCAACAAACTGATGCAAAGTTGTGGTCTAATTTGTTAAGAAGATGTTGGTCAAGGCAGCCCTGGTTAAGAGAACGTAACGTCGCGCCAAAGCTTGACGGATATTTCGATGACGTCTACAAATAACAACACCTTTCAACGAATTTCAAAACTTTACAGCCTACTGTGCACAGTCTGGGGTGTATTGTTGCGTTCATGTCGACCCCGCAGTCACACCGAAGAGATTGAAGACGGGAGGAATGTGTTCCTTTCATATGATAAAGTAAAATACTGGTCCTGGCGTTTCATAGTAACTCGTCGTCTCCGTCTCCGATGGCGTGCTGCAGCACTTCCGGTGGCCTGAAATTCCATGTGTAAGGACTTGATGGTTAGCATTGGCCTACGTAAACGTTTTTGCGACTTGAAAATGGGTGGAAACAAATTATCAAAACTGAAAAAAGGAAAACTAGCCTCAATTACCACCTACTTCCGGTTTTCTCAGCAACTTAATTTTACCAGTCGTAAACAAAGGCCCCGTTGCAGCATTCCGATGGCCCTGCCTCGCACTTCGTGTATCATTCTGGTCATGTTATGTGTTTTTTCTGACTATACAGTCGATAGAGACTTCACGTGTGTAAACTGGGCCATGGCTTTTGTTTTCAAAACTTTTCACGTGCGAATCGGGAAAAACGAAGTACACGGACATCTTTACCAGCCCTCAATGTTTCAGCGCTCTCAAAAATTCGCAGGGTCAATGCTATGGGCAAAAAATAACACATGTAAAATTTGACACTGATTGGTTGATGAATAATCGAGATATTGCAATTTTAAAAGTGACCGATTAGAACTTTTGTTGAGTATAGTTGCACTTGTATAAATCTACACAGAAATCAGCTTTATTTGCGTGCACTTTGTGGTGGTTTTCTTTATCCATTTCCCAAACAACAAAATTTTTGAGTGGTCCAATTTGGAAACTGATGCAGAACACAAAATAAATGTTGATAAAGACAAGATTTGTGTAAGATCTAGCTTAGAAAATATTGAGGCAAAGGGAGAAACTGCTGGTTTTCAGCAGTTTCTTCTTTTGTCTCAATGTTTTCCCAAGCCATATTTAGCCTATTAGGGACGTCAAAACCAGGTCGTGTTTAGGAAAGGGTTAAGTTACCATACTCAATACGACGAACTCTTGGGCCTGTCGAAATTCAAAGCTGATGCAGACAATAAAAGATTGACGAAAATAAGCAATATTTCATTTGTATATAATTTTCAATTATGCGTCAGAAGTCTATAGCTTCAACTTATTAAATCGGCACTCGAATGCCTGCACGGTGTAAAATCACGTGACTCAGAATTTCCGATAATCTTCAATGTCTTTTTTAATACTTGACCAATTTGAATTCGGTTTGAAGCAGAGAATGTGGGAAAATGCCAGGAATAAGCTGGGTGTGTTGGCTTTTTGAAAAATCAACTGATAAAAAAGTTATTGAAGATAAACCAAAATTTTGGTTTATCTTCAATACCTTTTTTATCAATTAATTCTTCAAAAATCAACCACGCCCATCTAACGCGTGACGTCTGTCCACATTCTCTGCTTCAAACCGAATTCAAATCAGTCGCATATTAACAAAATTATTGAAGATTTTCTGAAAATATTGTATCACGTGATTATCTACCGTGGCCTAGCTAAGTAAGGGTCAACATGTGTGGGTGAAGCCCTTTTGTCCCTTCTTGCTCGAAGAGTCAAAATTTCAAAACGATTACACCTGTCACAGGGTCAATGCAATTAACGCCCGCTTTGATGTTTTCCCACGATAGTGATTGGTTTCGATTTCTCTCCGAACCAATCGGTAATGAGTTCAATTGAGGAGCTGTCACAGGTTTGGAAACAGTTGTTTTTGAGCAGTAGCGGCAACAGATGTCGAACGATAGAACAGAAAAATAGAAACCATTTATGCTATGTAGAATTTGTTCTTTTCTACGAACAATTGTTGCTGTATCTGTTTGTTTTTGTTTCTTTATTAGAAAACAAAAACAAAAACAAAAACAAAAAAAAGCAAAAGACCAGTGACTCTTGACAGGGCCTTACTCAAACCACCGTAACTCTAGCAGAAAAAATAGTCTTGAGTCAACTCCTCTTGGCGCTCTTTGATAACTGGAACGTTCATATCAGTTAGATCAGATTGTTTCATGAACAATATGATGGTCGAAGTGTATGCTCTCAGTTTAAGAGGGTATAATTCTGGACCATAAAACCTTAAAGATTTGCCTACTGCTAAAAAACTTTAACCCAGCCTTTATTTCATTTTCTACTACATATACCGTAATTATTCTAATAAACGCCCATGTTCTAATAAACGCCCATCCCCCAAATCTCTGCTGAAAATCCGCTTGTTTCAAGCACAATTTTAGCAAAAAGAGGTGATTCTAATAAACGCCCATCCTCTGATTCCAGATTAAAATGATGTAAGTCATAACCAAAGAAAATTTCTAAAACGATAAAAAGAGGATGTTCAGCCCTAAATATGTTGGCAATGAAGGAATTTCCTTGAACAATCGTATTTTGCAGTCCTCATAACAAAACTTTGCCAAATTCGACTAGCTGAACTTCGAGTTCATAAAATGACACTTGATTAGAAAATTTTGACAGACGAAATAAGAATACCTCTAATAAACGCCCACCCCCTACTTTTCTGTCAACCATGTTTATAATAAACGCCCGGGTGTTTATTAGAATAATTACGGTACATGTATATAGCCTTTATATTTCACTCATGGATACCTACAGCCAAGGCCTTTGACCTTGTAACCTTCATATGATTATGACATTCTGACCGTGACCTTGGAATTTTACTTACTTTTCAACCACTTGCACATCGATGCTTTTCAACGAAAACCTTGTAACTGCAGCTTGACAAAAGGTGCAGTTACGAGGTTTTCGTTGAAAAGCGACGAAATGGTCTTTATCTTATATACTTTTATAGGTACAACCTTGATATTTCACACACTGGATACCTCCTGACTAAGATTTTCAAATAAAAATTTGAATAAATAAAATAAAATATAAAAAAAAGTGGGACAATGACCTTTTACCTTTATCTGAGATCTTTTCTTTATGACAAGCTGCCGTTTTGGCGAGCTACATTGTACGCAGACAATTCTTATTTGTATACTATATCATCTTTAGAAAAAAAGAATGGACATTTCCATTCTGCCATTACGTTGATATGTTGATATACAAAACGCAAACTCTTTCGCACCTGTCTGTAATATTTTAACCCTTTCCCAAACAAGACCTAGTTTTGACGTCCCTAATAGAAAAGGCTTGGGAAACATTGAGGCAAAAGAAGAAACTGCTGATAACCAGTAGTTTCTCCTTTTGTCGTAATATTTTCTTGGCTTTATCACATATAATTTCAATCTTTATTTACATCCATTTTGTCGTCTGCAGCAGCTTTTGATTTGGACCTGCCTAAATTTTTGTCGTTTGGGAAAGGGTTAAGGGATTGATTGATGAAGGGGTGAAAAAGGGGTTCTGGACCAAAGAACAATTCGTTGGTGTTATTCTAAAACCTCGTAACTACAGCTTGATTGAAACTGTAGTTACGAGGTTGTAGAATAAAACCGACGATTTTCTTATCAAAGTTCCCTTCTTATAAATATATATTAGACACGTAACAATGACCAATGAATATTAATTGAATATATAATAGGCTTAATTACGTATAAAGGAAAGAAGTTATTTCAAGAATAAAAAGATTTTGAAATTTCAATTAAAATGTAGCTGATTATGACTGATAAATAATTTAAACTTAAGATAATGTCTAAATCTTGTCAAAGAATTTTGAACGCGTGTCATCTTTTTGTTTCCTTCTTTGTCTCGAAATCTTTTTAATCTGTATTGTTCTTTTTGTCTCATTTTTGTCTCATTTTCATAATTCCATTATTTTGAAATTTGGAAGAGATTTTCTTACACCTTCAAAAGCAGGTGAACCATTTCTCACCAGTTGATTAGTTTGTTGGAGTTCAAGTCACGTCATGAACTTTGCGATGTTTTAAAAAGAAGCAACAGTTGATCTAACCCTTTTACAAATAAGACATGGGATTTTGGCGCGATATTAGAGAGATAATGGGAAAACATTGAGGCAAAAGAAAGACGACGTGCTGATATTCAGCATTTTCTTCTTTTGCCATAACATTTTCTGCATTAGTCGTATATTGCTCACAAATTCTATCTTAATTAACAACCATTTTGCCATCTGCAGCAGTTTTCAAATTAAACCATCCTACAATGCTGTCGTTTGGGAAAGGGTTATAGAGAAACATTACTTTACCATAAACTAGCAGAACTTTGTGACATTTGAAGTTAGGTGGGCATATTGATTGGGTACGAACTTCAGAATCGAAGGCTCCCGGGTTCGAATCTCGCCAACGCCATGAGCATTTTTATGAACGAAACGGTACCCAACGTTTCTCCTCGTCACCTTGGTGTACAAAATAAGTACACATGAGAGTTGAACGCCAAACATGTGCGGCTGCCAGAGGCGCCGATCGTTTTGGTGTCTGGTTGGGGAGAGTTGAAAACAATTATTTTAGTTTAAATGCATTTCTCCTTTCCACCCATAGTTTTTCTTAGCCTTTTTAATGATGTTTCATCCAGGTATTATATTTTGAAATGTTAATAATGTTCGCAAGCTGTTTCGTCATTATTAAGAAAGAATACAAAATTGAATATCGATTATTCACAATGAAAATTGATTATGAAATTAACAAAATTGACAAGTTCATTTGAAGATAATTAAGTTTGAAATCTCTTGAAATAATGCGCCAGCCTGTACCGACACATTCGGTCTTTTCGTAATTCCTGTAATACAGAGTTGTTGTTCCTGCGGGACGGTATATCTACTTCCATTTGCCTGTTTGACAAGCGGCAACTTTAATATTTTCGTAAATTCAATGAGTAATTAAATGAAAATAATTTTTATTGTAACTTAATAATGGAATCTAATAATACCTCTGCACCTTCCATCATTTTTAGATCGTTCGGAGATCTATAACAAAAGAAATCTCCCATAATCCGATGATAGGTTATCATTGAAAATATTTTCCCCGTAGCGTGCCTCAAATTAGGCGAGTGTCGATTTGTGACGTCATGACTTGCTTACTCTAGTCATATGACGTCATAGAAATAAAAAGAGGGGCAACTTTGGGGGAAAAAGATACATGTATATACATGAACGCTGTGAGCGAGTTTTTCCAAACAAATATTGTGTAACTGTTTGTAAGGACATTCCGCTCCACACGGTTTCCACTGTCGGAAAACGATTAAAATCGGAAATAGAAAAAGTGAACGTTAAAGCACATAAAACCTTGAGGAAAGAGGCGATATTTCTGACAATCGCTAAATTGCTTCCTTTTTCTCAATGTTTTTCCAAACAATCTACTGTGGTCAAATACAGGACGTAAGAAAAAAAATAAAAAAATATGAAGAATTCGTTTTTAAATGTGCCGAAAAAATGACGGATTTTTTAAAACTCTTACCCAAACAACAAAATATGGTCCTTTCCAAATTAAGTCTTGCTAGACTTCTAATTGACAGAATGATTCTGATTTTGCTATTTTGTGGGCATCAAAACAAAGAATTAGATAGGATAGGGTTAACATAATAAACCATCATTTCAAATTTAATTCAAATTTGAAGCAGGATGTAGACTATGATTCGTAGATCTACGTAGATCTACTAAGAATAACAGTTTGGTGTAGATATATATAGTAGAATAGGAATTTGCAGCAATGATAAAAATCACGCTTAACCCTTTCCCAAACAAGACCTGGATTTGATGTCCATTAAAAGGCTTGACAAAAAAGTTCTAAGAGAAAAGGAGATTTGCCGTTTATCAGCAATTTCTCCTTTTCTGTCAATGTTTACATTGTTGATTTACGCATGACATGATAGATAGTTTATATGACAAATTTCATGTACATTTCACACTATCATAATTTATGACGGTCTATTCAATCTTTTGAGACAAACATAAATCGATAAATATAGATTTAATGTCAGATGCCATGTATATTTCACAGCGTTAGAAATGTACATGAGACCTACATTTTTTCATGACACAGGCCTATGTTGTTTTCTTCCTTTTTTCACGTTGGAATTCTATTTAAAAGTAATTAGATCTAGATCTTAATTTTATACAAAATTAATCTTTGTCATGTTTTGTGTGAAAAAAAAATGATGTGAAATAAAGAGGTCATTTAACATGTCTTTGTACAATACCGAATTCTATTGGATTCATACTTTGCAGAACAAGTCTATATTTAGACTCGCCTATCGGCTCGTCCAAATATAGCCTCGTTCTGCAAAGTATTCATCCAATAGAATTCAGTATTGTACAAAGACATGTTAAATAACCTCATAATATCAGCCTGTACCACATTGACACATTGTTTCACATCTGAACTTTACCCTTTCTAAAACAAAACCTTATTTGGACGTCTCTATTGGAAATGTCATGGAAAAAGATTGAGACAAAAGAAGAAAATGCTGATAATCGGCATTTTATTCTTTTGTCTAAATATTTTCTGTGCTATTTCATTCACAAACCATATCTTTGCTAGCATACATTTTATCGTCTGCAAAACACCCCTCATATTGGAAGATATATCTAAATATGTGCCGCATCCAAAACAAGACAACTTTTGTTCGTTTGTCCGATTTCAAAGCTGTTGCAGGCGACAGAATTAATGCTAAATGAAGTAGAAATATCCATATTGTACCATAGAAAATATTGAAGGAAAAGAAAGAAATTCTGGTTATCAGCATTTTCTTCTTTTCCTGCATTCTTTTCTAAACCTTTTTCTAACAGGATCACCAAAAACGAGCTACTTGCCAGACAGCAAACTTTTAGACTGGTCCAATTTTAAGATGTTGCATTTTCTTCATTTGCCACCGTGTTTAGGAATTCCAAGGCCCTTATCTCACTGGGCGTCTATTTCTGTCTGCTTAAATAAGCATGCATCGGGAGACATTGCAGAAAACGGAATAAGTATAAGAAAAAGAAAAAGAAAAAAATCAAGTCGAAGGATTTCTTGCCTTCATTATTTAACGACAAGCAATCATGGCCAGGTGCACCAGTCAATGAATCTTTTTGCCCGAATAATCAAACTCTTTCCCAAATAAAAAAGTAAATTATTTCACTTTCAAAGCTGCTGCGGATGACAAAATGTACGGTTGTGGATTTTTGAACAAAGATGATAATTACTTTTGGGAAAAGAAGAAAATGCTGCTTATAAGAATTCTCCTTTTGCTTCAACGTTTTCAAAAAATCATAACCGGGAGCGTCTAAAAGCGTGTCTTATTGGATAAGGGTAAAATTGCCTATAGTAATAATCCGTTATCGATCGCATTAAAGATTGAATACCGACCCCACTATTTGCACGTGCAATGCGTGATAAGAGTTCACGGCGCGCACGGGATTTGCGTGAAATTCACACCGTGTCCTATTATATCCCTATTATAGACTGACAATATTTATTTCTTGGTTAGAGATGCTTTGTGTGATGTTTGATCGAGATTCAAGGTAAAAATTACTGTTTTATTGAATATTTTATTTCATAATAATAAATTTATCGGTAACATATCTTTTTAAAAATATTATTATCTCGTAGCAAACAATTTGGAAAAGGAAGAATTCATCCATGGTATCGTGACATAATTTCGGACAAACAACAGTATATCCGAGAGTTTTGTTATAAAATGAAGTATCTACGGCTTGATTCAAGCTGTAGTTACGAGATTTTAAAATATTCAACATCGACGATTTATCAAAAGATAACGGTAAACCCAGTCTATTGTTAGCACAAAATTCATTGCGATCTATTGTTTCATATTTTGATTAGAATTTTATAAATGAATTTCAAGTCAGAAGATTAAAAACGGACTTTTTTTCTCCTATAAACCTTTCCTAAATAAGATCTTGTTTTGGCGTCACAAAAGGAACAAGGATCAGAAAACATTGAAGGAGAAGACGAAAATGCTGATTATCAGCTTTTTCACATTTTCCTTCAATATTTGCTGAGCCACACTTTACCCAAATCCTTTTATTGGCAACATCAAATTTGTTCTTTTTAGCATATTTTGAATAGGACAATCCTAAAAAGTTGCCATTTGGAAAGGGATAAATGTTTGCTCGAATCTAACCAAATTCTGCTAGTATTTCGCTGCTTATCAACGATAACTTCGGAACTGCAGCTTGTTTAAAACTGCAGTTACGAGGTTTTCTTTGAAAACCGACGACTGACTGACTAGCACACTACATTAACATTCGAACCCTGCCAAAAACTGAGCATCCATCGAAAATATAGGAGAAACTGAGAAAACTTTGACGCAAAAGAAGATAATGCTGATAATAAATAGGGGACGATTTTATCCAGTTAACCGTGACGTAATTTCGGACAAACAAATAGTATTTCGTGGGTGTTGTAATAAAGTCTCGTAACTACGGCTTGATTCAAGCCGTAGTCACGAGATTTTATAACACCACCAACGGTTAGTCAAAACATAATGGTAAACACAGTCTATTCTTTGAACAAATTCCATTGCCATTCACCAAACGACATAACCATAGACAAGTCAAAATATCTAGAAATTGTAGACACCGCGAAATGGCAAGGAACACATGATTTCGTGGTAAAATCGACAAGAAAACATAGAGGAGAAAGCACAAATTGCTTATCATGGGTACTTATCCATTTTCCTTATCGTTTTCCAAATGTTTATGCATTACGGAAGTCAAAAGCATTGACTGTTTGGTGATGGATTTTAAGAATTTGTTGCAAGACAGACATCGAGTGCGGAAAACTCGAACAAAAATACAAAAAGAAGAAAAAATATCAAAACAAAAAAGGAAAGAGAAAATCATTTTCTCCAACTTCAAAAACGCTTTCAACACACATTAGAAACCCATTACAATCGCCTGACGGATCCTGATGCCCGTTATCTCGCAAAATCTCGCGTTTTATCGTCAGATCTCGCGTTATCTACAGTCACAGAAAATTAAGAAAATTACTAAACATATTAGCGTACATTATCCACCAACTGGCGACGTCCATCAGCGTGCGGCCGAACGGCAGGAACACCCCAGAATATACAAAAAACTAACAATGAAGAAAACAATTCGTAATAAATAGAAATGTACATTCCTTAAAATTGAAGAACCGACACTTCTTCGGCTGCCGTATTAGAGATTGGAAGCGTACACTGTAACGTGGTCTGTACGTCCATCCGTCTGTCACGGAAAATTGTCTCCCACCAATGGTCTGATATCGTTAACCTATGTGGGCGAGCAGCTGGAGGCTCGTTAAGGGTGTTGAACATAGTAGTCCAAATACAAGGGCGGATCTAGGGGTGGGGTCAGGGGGTCATGACCCACCTGGAATTTGCCGAAAATTGAATTTTGACTATATAACTTTACTTATTTCACACATTTTAAGCCATTATTTGGGCTTTGACCCCTCCTGGAAAACAATTCTGGATCCGGCCTTGAAATATAATTATGCTGCTTGTGAAGAGATTTTATCAAACAAGGAAAATCGTCTTTTTTCGTTGAACGATAGTTCTCTGTGTACACTAAAATCTTCCTACAGATGACATTTCAGACTAACACAAAACCTTAGAATATGCTTCTCTGTACTGTATCTCGGTTATGAACAAAGACTTTTGTATTTGAATGAGCTTAAGGGTTGGAAAAATGTATGTGTTGTTTCACTAGAAAACCAATGAAATTTTTGTGTGTAAAGGGTACCCTTGAAAAGAAGCGTTTTTCAGGGCATAAGCTACCGATCTGAGATTGCTATCATACTGAAACATGAAGTATAGATACCAGACTAATCAAAAAGTGCAAAAAGAATTACTCCCTCCGAGTGGTACCAATCCGCCAAAATTCGGGTCCTGGCTCATGGACTATATGTTTTTCTGTTATATTTCTATTTGCAAGTTTTGAATAACATATCAGAGAACAAAATCGATGTTGATCAGACAGCATGTATTTGTGGAGTGATCTTGATCATTGTTGGTCTCAACTGTCCAAATATAATAAATAGTTATTCTAATACAACAACATACTATTATAGATCTATTAAGAAAGGTATGATATAAGAATGTTTTCGTCGTCGTGTTTTGAACAATCAAATAGACATGCTTTACAGTGATCATCAAATGTCGAGCTACTTCTTGCACCACAAAACGAGTGTGCTGTTTTTGTGTGTTTCTCTTAATTTTCAACGTCAATAACATTTTAGAGAGATCATAAATTTATTAGTATGCACATTCCAAACACATAAACCTTTCTTTTGTTAAAAAAGTATGTCCTCCACTTCAACAGTTTCTTTTCTCTTTCATTATGTAAAGTCCCGATCACAATCGACCCAATGTCCACAAAATGTCCAAAATATAAGCCTCTCTTGTGACCATTTTGGACGGACTTGTTCATGCAGTGGTTAGACCGTAGATGTGTGCTGTCAGGTCTTCGGATAGATGTAGTATACCTGCATAATATCTAACAGTCTTATAGATACTTTCGGAGTATACATCGGGCGGAATTAGACATGAACATGGTTACTCTCTTAAGAACAGAGCACATTCTCTCTTCATTCCATTATGATAGAATGATGCTCTGTTCCCGCGGGGTCATTTCACGTCTAATCTCGGAGCCTTAGCGGGATTTCGGTATCCAATCGTTGGCTATGCACAACAAAACAATTTAACAAGCTGATACAAACTTTCATTGGCTGACGCTTCAAATTACCGGCTTCAGCCAAAAATAGAAGCGACGTAATGTATACGTAATCAAACAAGATAAAACTGAATGATTTTGATTCGATGATTCAAATGTTACCGGCTTCAGCCAAAAATAGAACCGACGTAATGTATACGTAACGATCATGCAAGATAAATCTGAATGATTTTGATTCGATAATTCAAATGGTGTGCTATAATTAGATTATGACGACCAAATAGGCTGTTGGTGTATCAAAAACGGCAGAGGTCATATTTGATGGTTAATCAATAGACCTCTGCTTTGGAGAGTAGAACATGGTATGAAAAAATATATTTTGACAGAATATCTTTTTCACAAAGTAACAGTTTGTGTAGAGGCTCTGTTTGTTTGTTCAATTTTTCCCAGAAAATGGCATATTTTGACGACCGGGAAATATTTTGAAGACATTGGGGGGAAATATATCAATGCTTATAAGTTATAACCAATAATTTCTCCTTTTTTCACAATTTTTACGTGTTGAATGATCAACAAATACCATTTTTATCTCCTACCATGCAACTTTTACTGGAACTTTAAAACTGGAACTGTCAAATATGCAATTAGTAAAGTGGTTAAGTGATATCATTATACCATTATGTCATGAAAACTATTCCTGTAAGACTAGGTAAAGGGTTGTGGAGCATTTGAGGAAAGCAGTCTGGCAGCAAAGGCAAAAAACCTTGAATATTGCTGGCCATTAAAATTATGCGTCTTTCGAAGCTGTTAAACGCAAGATCTAAATGTGTCATAAACTTTAATGGTGATGCTCGCAGCTCTATCTTTCTATTTAGGACTGGTTTATACGTTTGTTATACGTTTTCGAAATCTTTTTGACATGAAGTGTTTTCTGGGAATTAGGACAATGTCTTATAAGTCTCGTCACGGATGTATGTTTTCCAAATATTGACTTTGGGCTGAACGAATTTTAGTTGGTCCTGTTTGGTTTGGACCGTGTACGAGTAATATAAGACTTCATAAAGCACATATTCTTACCGTGGATCATGGACTGATTTACACACAAGCTTTTTTGTCGCACAAAAATGGGAATGCTGAGTATAGATTTTGCTAGGGATGTGGAGCTAGACGATAAGAAGGGATGTTGTAATATTTCATGTACTGGTGTGAGACCAAGGATTAACATGTCGTAGGTTACACAGGCGGTCATAGTAAATGCATAAGCGCATTCATTAACAATTTCGTATATTCTTTTACTGATTGCAATGTCCCCGTCGTTCACTTCAATGCATATTTTTGGACCAATGAAATTGCAGTATATTTCAAAATTTCTCCGCTCTATTTCGCATAAATGGGCTACCGGCTAGTCTATGTGACGTCTATACATAGCCACGCCCAGTCTCCAATGAACCCTAGCGAGATAGATAGAGATAGAGATAGAGTCTGTAGTAGATTCTACGCGACATAAACATTCAATGCGCTGCGCGCATTTGAATGCTTATTTCGCGTAGAATCTACTATACAGCCTCTATCTAATACGTAACATGCCAAAGGCTCAAGAAAGAAACAAACTTTGTCGATACATAACTTAAGCTCACACCGAGTGATGTTTATTTCCCCTTACACATATATTACAACAAGCATCATCCAACAATCCGATGGTCAACCTTATTTGCATATTCAACAACAAAGTTACAACGTTACACTTAGACTGGCTACAGTCTGACTGATCTGATTTTTAATAAAACATATGTAAATAATGTACATCTAATTCACCACACTATCATACTCTCTGTAAATGTGGATCAGTCAGTGAGATTATAACGTGAAAGGCAGTAATTTGAGTAAATGATTTTTTCCAGCAGGAGTGAAGTACCTTAGTAAATATATCGGCCTATATATTCTCACGGCATAGGAGCCAGGTTACGTTACACTACTAATACAAGAAAATGAGAATTCTGCGCCTACATGTTGTAGTTGTTCGGTTCATGTTTTGTCAAGGCATACTCGGTGTTGGCATAGGACGGCTTTTGTTTCCTTTCCTGTATACATGTTTGATTTTACCGAAAACAAGTCACTACTTGAAAATAATTTATCCGTATAACAACCTTTTGATTCAAAACAACAACACAACGATGGCTGCAGAGAAGGTTGTCCATCTTCCGTCAGCAACTTCGCCAATCAATCTCTAAAACTGTAACATATTTGTCTTGTAGATACAAATAGATATTTCAATGCCATAGATTGTAGATTTTATGATCACGGCATGTTTTGACATAAGTAAGGACATTTATGCTTACTGCATGCTTTCCCAGTTAGCTAACATACCAAAGCCAAACAACAGTCCATTATTCTTTACTAGGCTTTATGGTTGTATTTCGCAACCAGTACAATAGTAATAAATATTACAAGCAAACGAGGTCATACTAAACTATATAATGTGCAGAAAATCCCAGAGTACCTCATTGGAAAACATTAATTCCACATAAAAACCTCTATAAAACACTCTGAGACTACGTAATATAAGTACATTATGTTTAAAGTATAGGCGTAACCCTTTATACAATGTTACAATGACATAAACGTTAATTTAAGATAAAGGGAGGCAATTTTGTATGCAAATTAGTACTGTAATTAGAAATAAAAATACAAATATTCAATTATATAAATTTACACACAACTTATTGCGAATTTCTTGCTTTCAGATCATGAAACATTGCATTGACAGGATTTAAGAAAAGGTTTTATAATTTCTCCATTGGAAAACATTAATGTTGATACTGCTTAGTGTAAGTAGACATTTTAACATCCAGAAAATGTTCGCGTGAACATTAAGACAAGTGTAATAGACATGCTTTCTTAAAATAATAACCAATTAACGCGTATAGACACAATTTAAATTGACCATATTCGTGGTAACCCGTGATGCTGAGCTATAAATAACGCGCAGGTTATGCGGCCATTATGATTTATTCCTACGCATTATCCCTTTGTACCCAAAGAATAGACGCTTCTTTTAAACCATGCAGATTCTAAGTGTTTTAAAGATATGTGCTTTTATAGAAATATGTAAATATCTAAATACTTTGATAGTAAGATATGGTCATCTTTACCCAGATGAGAGTCTTGTTAACATTACTTGTAACAGTTGTCTTTATCGATCATGAGACATTCGGAAGCAAACTACCTTCAAATTGTATTTCACAGAAAAGAAAAACACATTTAATAAGCAATGTAATTCAATATTGGCCCTTTGGAGCTTTTTACTAAATTAGAAATATGCCTGGCGATCATTGGATTAAGATTAGTCATGACCGGAAGTACAAGTAAAAAGTAGTTCCGGTTTTGACATTTGTGTCACTGTAACCAAATGGGTGGTGTTTTAAGAAAAAAAGGGTTTATCAAAAATATTACGATAAAGGGTTATAAGAGAGGCTGGTTTATCCTAATTGTTTTACATGCTGAGAATTTAGTGATAAATATCACATAAGCAGGTACAAAAATGCGCATTATTCGTACCATAATACTTAAACAGTGATTTATAAGTTAGTCCATGGGTAACTGGCATTGTCGGTGATTTATGGGTCGTTCTGATATTCAAGGTCGCTTTGGGGTACCGTGTACCTCAGTGGAGCAGGAATCTCGAAATGTAGAAACATGTAACGATGTTGTATATTATAGCATGAAAAACGTTCATGAAAAAGGAGAAAATGAAGATGTTCATCATTTGCTTCTTCTGTTTGTTTCTTTCAATATACATGTATTCTGAATCTAATGGCAATCAGGGACGTAAAACATAGATTTTATTTGGAAAACAATTCTTTCTGTCGAAATATTTTGAGATTTCATATTCATAGGTCAAAGTATTTTCAGATCTCATTTCTATAGCGCGAAGTATCTTGAAATCTCATTTCTACAGGTCGAGGTATACTGTGACATTTCTCATATTCGAAATCTCGAATTTTCTCAAATATATAATCTATCTTCGACGTCCCTTTAGATCTCATTTCTATGGGTAGAGTTTTTAAATTATTTCTATATGTCGAGGTGGTTTGTTATCTCATTTCTGTTGGTCAAAGTATTTTGTGACATTTTTCTACAGGTTGAAATATTAGATCTTATTTCTCTTGGTCGAATTATTTTGTTACGCCATATCTATAGTATTTTGTGATCTAATTTCTGCAGGGCGACAGGGCCACGTATATTTTGTGATCTAATTGCGGACTAAGTGTCATCAGCCCTTTTCGGGTGCTTTCTGGATTAACAGAAAAGAATGAAAAAAGAGCACACAATGCATCCGTTTTCTGGTTTAAAGAAAAAAGAAGTATCCATGCATCCATAAAAATGATCAATATTTTGTTGTCAACATCAACAATTATTTTTGAAATGCACTCTATAAACTCTTTTATTTTTTTATATTGACTTGGATATTTAAGGTCACCATGACCAAAGACTTTCTTCGTAAAGTAGGCGACTGTCTTGTCTTTCAAAATCTTTGAGAATGCTGCATAATTTCACACTTGTATTCCAAATCGTTTTAAAATGCAATCATTAAAAAATCAAAATAGCTGTCGCATGTACGTTTGGCGTCCCATTTTAAAATTAACAGTTATGAGTGTTTACATCTATTCAAAGCCAGTCTATGACTTAATTACGGGTTACAAATTCGAACCAGCTATCTGCGGGATTTGTGCAAACATTCTGCTGGCCAAAAGACTCATCTTGGCTTTATGTAATGTTTGTTAAGTGGCGGGGGTGCCGCGTATTGCCAGACTGTCGCGGAAACTGTTGAATAGTTGACCACGCCCCTGCTATTCATGACGTAGACAATAGACTCTTATAATTTAGACTACCTGGAGACACGTATGTGACAACTCTTTTCCGAAATAAAGTTTTCGGCTGGTGCAAATTGGGAAATAAATATTATTTTTATGCAAGAAGAAAGAGGTTTGGACAAAGAAAGCATTGCGAGTAAATGACGAAATGTCATTATTCTGTTTCTTCCCATCATTGCTTTCTTGGTAGAAACACGGAGGTAATTCAAAAGCGTCAAACGACAAAAACGCACTTGAATACTTGATCATTATAGCAAAATTGTCTTAAATTAAGCTTCAGGTATACTGTAGTTAGAAGGATTTTGCTCGCACCTTTAAACGGTTACATTGTGGAAACATTTTGTTCTCATTAAGATTTTATTTGATGTGCCAATGACTTGTTAAATAAGGTCAAATTACAATTTTGCTACAGAGAACACTAACTAACTGAACTGCATATCGCTGCTGTTGAAAAGCGACGGAATGTATTTATGCTGACATTCAGTTTAATCCGATCAGATGGCGTATAATGTAAGTAAGGTTGAGATAATCCGGAATTTAGTGAATATTCTTGATATTTCTGTATCTGTATACATCAGTTTTTATAAGCCACGTTGTCTATGACATTTTGGAATTATTCAAATAACGAAGCTCATACATGTAAATGATTAACGATCTTTGGATTGGGAGAAGTAACTTTTGCTTCAATTCTATTCAAAATGGATCACAATTTGATAGCTTTGGGTGTAAACAATGAAAATAAAACGCACATAATCTCAGTACAATTTTGCATTCGTTGGTTCGAATCTTGCAGGTGTGAGACATGTGCCATAATATCATGACCGGTTTATAGAAGTAGTTGATGGCCGATCTTTGACATGGGGTCCGGGTTGGGTAAGAACCATGCTAATGGAGTAAATACATGTTTATGCCTAGATTATGTTTTATCAAATGAAATGGACCGGACAAGGTCGGGAGAACTACCAAGGGACATCACTAGCTATTGATGACAATTCTGTTTTTTAAATCAATGTGCCGCGCCATTTAAGAAAGGGTCTATTTGAAAATTCGTCAGCAAACGACCTGGTTGATTCTTGTCCCCAATGCCACTGTCAATGTAATGTTCCCATCCTGCATATTATCAATTTCCGTGAGAATTTTCTTTCATTCAGCCATAATCTTATGAATTCCTTGCTCTGAATTTGTGGTCAGCACTTGCTTAGATTTTGGAGCAGTCTGTAACAGTGTTGATTTGAAAGCGTTTAACAGTTTTCACTGGTAGTGAACTCGGTCAAAGCGTGGGACGTTTTTTCGCGATCATAGTATTCCGTCAGTGTTGTTATAAAATATCGTAACTACGGCTTCGATAAAGCCGTAGTTACGAGATTCTATAACAACGCAGATGGTTTGTCAATACATATCGGTAAACCCGGTCTATTTTTAGAACAAATTCATTGTTATTAGAAAAACTATCCAATCAGATCTTTAAACGCAAAACATCTGTACCTTGTTGTCGCTTTGTCCGAGTTCACCACCAGTGGTTTTCAAAACAATAATTGGTTTTGGCGTTCCTGATATTCAGTGAAAACTCAGAATTTACAAAATGCGTAAACTCGACATTCTCTTCTTTTTCGGTCTTGAATGTAATGCTTATTATTCAGTTCATATATTTTGTCATTTGCTAGGATTTCGACTCGGACCACTATTTCTTTGTTTGGAAAAGGGTCAATTTACAGAGCTTCCACGAGTCACCTTTTCCCGTGAAGTTTCACATATGATCACTGTTCCATTGAACGCTGGATTATCTGTCAATTGTTTGGTTTGGTACGTCACACCATGATCTCATCAGGGTGTTCTAAACGCTCTTACAAATTCCATTAACAATTCAAGCGTCCTATTGACCCGATGCATTGTGGGACAGCAATGGCCGACCATGAGGAATTGACGCGATTGATTGGTTATAATTCGTTGAAGAGTGAAATGAAATAATAAAACTTAATAAAAATTGTGTTCATTCTTTTGTCTCTCGGTCTAGCTCTTCAGGTTCAATGTTGGGTGGTTCCTTTGAACATGTTCTTGTTTTGTTTTCATTTAATCATGATTTAAAGAGAGAAAACACAAGCATTTATAAACTTTGTTGCTTTTGTAAAAGTTGAATTTTTAATTCATTTAATTCTATTGTTATTGCTTTTGATCAGTGCATTCTTTCCATTGATAAAAAGCAGTTTGGTTATAAATTTAAAAATGCAAAAAAAAAAAAAAAAACAAAACAAAAAACTAAACAAAAAAAAAAAAAAAAAAAAAAAAAAACAAACGTTTATACCGATTTCGAAAGACTTCCATTCAGTTTGTAAAGATCCATTTACTTACAAACACCCATGCACTATACAGGGAGCAGCGCAGAAGAATATAAGAAAGAATCTAAGAGACTCTTCAAATGATTTTTTCATAGATTTGAAAAATCAAGTGTAAAAAAATGAAGGTGGAACGGGCTTTGCATTTCTGCTCGTTTGAAATGCAATATTGTACAAACAGAACCATCGGGGGTAAATGGTCTGTTGTTTGCTTGCACATAAATCATTTAAAAGAGTTTCTAAATCACAATGGATGTTCAATTGTGTCTGGTCAATGTACCCGTCAAACTTGGTAAATCGTGAATAATATTTTTGGAGGAAATGATATATAAGTCCATTAATGGTATACTAAATAACTCTTAAACTTGCATTAGTCTAGTCCCAGCAATTACTTATATTTGAAATGAAAAAGTGTTTGTGCATCAAGATAAAAAGATACATGGAAACATTTCTTTCAAGCATAAGAATAAATTGATTCAATGGGCATCGTGGAAACGCTTAAATTGTCTTTGAGCCATAACTTTGTCCAGGAATGCCCAAACCACCACCCAAGTAATTATCTGTGACCCGTCACGCTAAAAGGGACCTTATAAGAAGTGTGAAAAATATCGATCCTAGTCAGTCTGCGCAGTCCGCGCAGCCAGACTAGGGCCGACATTTTTCACTTGTATGTAATTTTCTAAATCTGGAATGTTTTCCTACCTTGCTATATGTTAATTTTTCGTATACAGTATCTGGTTGACCTATGCTGAGTCTGACAAGGTTGTCAAAATTTGGATTTTTGAGTTTGGATAAGGTCCCTTTTAGCGTGACGGGTCACGTCTCTTTTGTTTTTGCAAGTAAAAATGCATGTTTTAAGCAGACAAAATAAAAGGCACATGACTTAACAAAACGAACAAAACAAGAATTAACGCAATGCTTCGACCACCACTATAATGCTCTCTCGACTCATTCTGACCTGAGCCGATTCTGGTATCTGATTCATGAAAACAAGTAGGACGTAGTGTTGCCTTACCAACATGATTATAACAAGAATGTGGTATCACCAATCTCTTAAAATGTTGACAGACATCGGAGAAACAAAAATACATTTTAGCTGAATCTGGTCTCAGAATCGGCACTTTACGTACCTTGATGATGATTTATTTCATCATTTAAACAATAAAATATGATTCAAAGGGCAAAACTCGTTGCTGATTTGTTGCTAACTGATATTGACAAGTCGCCTAACACTGTAAGCAGATTTATAGATGTTTGGATTGCACGTAGAAACAATTTGGTTATGATATATTAAGCAGATTTCCAGAACTGTCATAAGATCCAAGAAAAGTTTTTGAAACTTTATACAATAATCCGTCTTCGCACGCGCGTTGCACACATCAAACGAAATCTCATGTAAACAAACATGGCGCTCGTGAGAAAACGAGAACCAGACTAAAATCGAAGTACTTGAGTTACTGCAGAGAAATGTTTCTGCATAAAAGTGCTCAATTATGAAAACTTTAATTGAATCAATTTATTAAATAATAAAATTTAGGATTTTTTTATAGAATTATTTGATTATTGTAATAAAACTTATTGAATTTAAACATAATCTTCTTTATATGTAAAATTAAAAAAAGCGAGAGGCAACAGAAACGAATAAATAAGGGTTTTCCTCGAAAAGCATCAAATGTAAATATTTTTGTTACGGAGCTATATTTTTGGGGTACGTCCTCTAGTCAACCGTGGATATAATAGTAAAATCAGATAAAATTGTGTTTGTTTTATTTTTACTTCGCTGGTAATGGCGGCTATTAAATATGTATAATTTCTTACGTGGCTGCAAGGAAGACAGTTGCTTTTTATATTAGGCCTAACCCTTTCCCAAATAGCAAATATTTGGACTCCGACTAGACATATTCTAATTTGAAACTAGTTGCAGATTACACAGTAAATTAAAAGCCACCAAAGAATTCACCATGTTACAGCATAGGAATCAGTACAGAAAACTTTGAAGGAAAAGAAGACAGTGCTGAGTATCAGCATTTTCTCCTTTTCTTGTGAGGGTTTCTAAGCCTATTTCCAATGTGATCGACAAAAGATGCAACTGTTCTGAAAAGGATTTTAAAAAGAAGTTATGGAGAAAAGTAAACACTTTTTAACAATTTTAACATTACTTTGTCCTTTATATTTAGAGGTAATATGTAGAAACAACTTTGAGTTAATCGATATAATGTAATCACTGTAACTTTATCAAATTTGATGATGAAATATACTTTCTTTGTCTGAAACACTTCATTTATTTGGAGGAAACTAGAAAGATCTCTGATTAAAAAAAAAACAAACACAAAAAACCACATCAATAGCCATTTACATTATGGGAAAAATGATACAGTATATATAATATAGATCTAGCATGAAAGGGTCGATTTGCTGTAGGCCTATTGTTAGTTATCACCATCAAAGTGGCAAAGCAACAAAACTGTACTTTGCTGTTAAGAAGCGTTACTAGATACATTTGATTAAAACCCGAAATTCTTTACATCCGACAATATGGATACTTTTTCTCCGCAGTTGTGGAGTGGTCGGACTGTAAACACGTCGTACCCCAATATGTTCGTACTCAAGACCACACGTGTATAGTATATAAAACGGCAGTTACTCCCCGCACGGCCCATTGGACTTATTGTTAAATACGAGCAAAACCATCATAATGATAATAAATCAGAAAGATTAAGACAGGTTTATCTACCTACCTACAATTATCAATCAATCTTCAAAAACAATCAACGAATCACGAGGAATAAAACATGTCCTAGGGTCGAGTATGTGAATGGATTAACCAGACTTTTCCGTTTCATGTTTATTTCGTCTTTCTTGACGATGGGCTGGTGCAAAACATTTGTACATGCATGTAAAGTTACATTTACTTACACCAATTTTGCATTGAACATCTTATATGCTTGCGTAGTTATGTAGTTATGCGACATAGGCCACATAATTCGCGGTAATTTGTGTATTTGTTTATGACGTTGGCTGACTTCAGAGTATGACGATTATTTGGGCTAACGAACAAAAGAGGCAAAAATAATTGGACTATTTCAGTACCGATTGGGTTCAATCCTGCTTCCCTTAAATAAAGAATTACTGATTTAATGTCAAATTGTAATGGTAAACGCTTTGCTTATTATAGTGTCACCCCTATTTTAAGGGCGAGCCAGTTTTGCCTTATGGGACACTTTCTTTTGATTTCACATTACGTATAAGTATGAGCTCAAGATATCTGTGTATGCCCGTATTCTAATGATTTCTTCTATCAATTTCGAATAGAATTCAGTAATGCAAGACTTTGCCAATGTCTTTTCTCTTAACCCTTCCCCAAACGACAAAATTTTAGGGCGATCCACTTCAAAAACTGCCACAAATGACAAAATGGAACTTATTCATGATAGAATTTGTGTAAAATATGACATAGAAAATATTGAGACAAAAGGAGAAACTGCTGGTTATCAGCAGTTTCTTCTTTTGTTTCAATGTTTTCCCAAGCCTTTTTATTAGGGACGTCAAAACCAGGTCTTGTTTGGGAAAGGGTTTTAAAAAAAGCAAGATGTTAGCTCGGAATACCCAAATTTGAAAACATTTTAAATAGTAGGCCTAATTGACAAATATTTATGGCAATTCAAATGTTATGAATAAAGCTTCCATTGCAGGAACCAAGTTCAGTGAAGTTCTAGCAATCTTCAAAACACATTTTAAGCTTGGCGCCATGAAACTTGCGAAATACTTCAAGTTAAATGGTACAGGCTCGAAACCTAGGAAATTGGATTCAAGAATGCTTCTTTGAACTTCTTTGAGAATGAACAAGCATATAAACAAAACATCTAAGTTTTCAAACATTTGTTCTAATACCCATGTTCTATTTAAAAACAAATAATGTCTTGTAGAATTTAACGCAACTTGAGGGTTTCATTGCATAGAATAAACTATTGATATTGCATGATATTTTAAGCATGCTTTATTGAAATAAACGTTTACTGCAGCGTGAAAAAAATACATCCTAAGACTAAGAAGACTATAAAAAGCCAAAAAAAGGTACTGAAAACTGCGAAAAACAGTCTGACTGTATACATTTAATGATTTATGTTCCAAAAATAATGACATATTGTATATTTTCGGGAAATAACTTTTAGTTTCAATGCATACGTGTTTTATTTATTGCACGTACATTTTTTCATTAAATCGACCTGTATTATTTAGAGTAAAACACAGTGTGTGTAGAAAGCCTTAAGAAATAAATGAAATGAGCCAGGACCTGGAAAAGGCCCTTTAAGGCTTTTGAGCCCAACAGGGTTCCAGATCAGCCTGCGTATACACGCAGTCTGATCAGGAACCATATTGTTCTCTTACAGCTTATTCATGGCCTGTAGCAACTGTATGAGAGTAACATGGATCCCAGTAAGACTGCACTTAGGTGCAGGATGGTCTTGAAACATGGCTGTCTAAAAATGCTATAAGGGACGTTTTTTCCAGATCCCGGCTCAAATATATTTCTTTTAGTTTCATGACATTCTTAGATCGGTAAAAAAAAAGATTTATCACAATTTTCACTTTCCTTGATTCATTCTTTACGAAATGGAACTCATTTTAACCTTTTCCAAACCTTGATTGGTTTTGGTCGACAACAAACGAAGACGCTTCAGGAACCATCGGAGGAAACGACGCAAACGTTGATAACAAATAGAAAAGAACAAAAAACTAATGATCACAAATATTTTCCTTATTTTTATCACTTTATTTTTTGCTTGCTACAAATTTGATGTTATGCCATTAACATAAATTGTGTCGTTTTGGGAAATGGTAAACATAATTTCCGGGTTTTACGAGGCACTGAGTCTCAACAAAATACCATAATCCAAGTAACACTAATTCTAAATGGGGTGGTTTTTCAGCGCAGCATTTGCCCGCTGGCTGGCCGCGGTTTTACGAGTGCCGATGCAATTCGGTGGGGGCATAAAGTTTGGTTGAGTCCGTTCGACACTGTAAAAGCGGCATAAACATCGCGGGAAGCAAATTTCAATTTAAAACCTACTTGAGTCAATGGATATACCACACAAGAATATTGCTCTACAGTGCTGGAACTAGGCTTGTGTCAGTCTGATAAATAGTTATTTTGTAGTCAAACAATGACATCTAAATGACATTACAAGTCTCTGATTCTCTTATTTATGAATATTCATACAAAGGAAAGATAATTTACTATAATTCTGAAGGTTGTTCACGGTTGCGTGCCTTGATTTTTTAGACATAACATAGATATTCAGAGTCTGACACCAGACTATGCTGGAACGTTTGAATATAAAACGTATTTTGCTATGATCCGGTCACGATAAAATGGTATTTGTTTACAAATTTTACTTATGTAAACAAGGTGGAAAATGTTCTTAATTTTCTGTACTGTTTTGTATGCGTTGTAAACAAGGTGGAAAATGTTCTTAATTTTGAGTACTATTTTGTATGCGTTGGTTCGAATCTTGCAGGTGCACGACACCTGCAAGATTCGAACCATCGCATGCAAAATTGTAGTAGGTTTGATTTCGATAGTGTTGTTTATATAGTTAAAATTAATTATCATTTTCTTGTTTTGTCTCTATGTTTTCTGAGGCATTTTCTAATTAGTTTTGTCAAAATCTACTTGAGTCAATAGATATACCACACAAGAATATTGCTCTACAGTGCCGAAACGTTAAAATTAATCTAGCTCTGGTCTAGTGTGCAAAAAAGTAAATCCTCAATAGTTCAGTGGGCAACTTGGTCAACTATCAATCCAAGGGTTTCGAGCAGCACAAGTTCGAACCCTATCTTGACAATTATTCTACGGAAGCATAATTCCGTTTGTCTCTCACCAATGGAAGAATCGTACTTTGTTGGTCTTTTTTTTTCATGTGTGAGAAGTATGTAGTGGCTCGGTATTTCAATAGACATGCGCAGTAGCAAAAGAAACATGGTCATGGATACATTATTACCTATTGGTATAGCGGACGATATTTGACCTGGCAGAGCATTCCATTCGATTAGCATGGGCTGCTCTGCCAGGTCATTTATCGCGAGGTAAAACCAAGTTTGCAATACAATTGGATGCTTAAGAAAAGAAATCACTCCAACAGGCTTGTCCCCCTTCTTTAATTAATACTACCACATTCCAAAACAGACTGACCGGTCTTGTAATAATTGGGAAGGTTTGTGTTTCCGATAGAAGCTAACTGTGTAGCAATATCAGCATCTAAGAGGCCTGAATTTTTCAAAACAATTATATAAATCGACCTCTATATTAATTCACTATATTAAACATGGTCATTAGAAAATTGGGGCTCATCGTTTACCTCTTTCTAGGGACATGGGGAGTTTTGACTTATCTGCAACTCTGTATAACATGTATTTTACCTTTGTTTTCAGGGACGCTTTATTGGTTTATGAGTGGCTAATTGACAAAGACCTGGCACTAATACGAGAGATTGACTGAGCAGATGATAGATACGTTACTTTAGAACTCTCTTGTGAAACTTACACGGGTCAGTATAAAGGTACGTTACTTTCGCAGAGCTGTTGAAAGACATGATACTTTAGAAGTATATTGTTACCTTACACACAAACGCATAGGCCAGAAAGAATTTTTTTCAAACGACGATGAATGATGTGTTACATTAGGCCTATAATGTTATTGAGATACGAACATAATATCACGTCAGAATTAATTCTTCGTCAAACAAGTCCTTATTTTGATGTCTCTTTATGTGCATATTTTTGCCCCAAATCAAATCATAAACAATTTACATATTTGTCGTTTGTGGCAGATTTTAAATAGAAAAATACTTAATATCTATTCTTAGGAAAGGGCCAAGAAACGTTACTGTCTAAAGTCTGTTAAAATAATTACTTTTGAACTTTATGATGAAAGGTAGATATATATTGGTCAATCGAGAGATTCGTTACATACGAACATACCTGTGTTGAAAGACATGTTACTTTACAAGCTTATTAAATAACTTACATGGGTCAGAAAAAAAGCGTTTACTTCAAATAGCCGATGAATGATATGTTAAGCCTCTCTTACAAACCCTCGTGCGTCTTTTTAAATCGTACGTTTTTAAACGCTGCAAAATCGCACGATTTATAAAGACGCACGACGGGTTGTAAGAGCGCCTCATAAGAATTGTCCGGTCAATTCTTTGCTGCGTGCAGTCTGCGTCGTGGTTGCGTCCACAAAAATCGTACGTTGCACGTGTGTGCATCGCACGACTAAAGACGCAGACTGCACGCAGACCGCACGCAGGAGCACGTACGACCGGTTGTAAGAGAGGCTTTACCTTAGAACTGTTTTGATACTTTAATGGGTCATCAGAGAGACTCGCTACTATAAAAAATGTGTTGAAAGATTCGTTACTTTACTTGCAGGGGGCAGCGGGAAGACGGCTAACCGGTGAAAGATATGTTAAAATACGTTTCGAAACCTAAGCGCACGACTTAAACTTACATTGCTGGAAATGAACCATGTGGACTACTTGACGAACACATCACGTTGTGTCCATCGACAGGTAAGCGTTATTCCAGATGCCACAGGTTCTAACTATTGTTGTCCAATTAAAATTATATTGTAAAATGTGTATGCTAAGTCATTGGAAGTATGGAAAAGACAGGCAAATGATAGATGAGTTTCTTTTCTTTTGCCATTATAATGTTTTTGAAAGGTTTCTACACTATGTGCATCAAAACTAGGGAATGTTCCTGAGGATAGGCGTTTTTTTTTTTTTTTTTTTTAAAATAACGACGACGATTTATAAACTAATTTACTGATAAATATATATGTCTTTCTGTCCATCTGTCCGTCCGTCGAAAACGTAAAACATTGCACAAGCAAAACTTTTTTGCCATAAGAAAATATTCGCTATCTTAATGTCACCTACTGTCTAAGCCATCTCTTTTATATCATGTCAACCACATAAAAGAGTGCAGTGTTATTTCTACCTTTTCCCAAACAGCAAAAATATAAATCGTTCCCATATCGAAGCTGCCAAAGACAACGTCATAAATGTTGATAGAGCTATGATTCACTTGACACTGAGCACAGAAAATGTTGAGGCAAAACGAGAAAATGTTGGGTACCGGCATTTTCTTCTTTTGTCTCAACGTTTCCCAAGATTGTCTTATTATAGAAGTGAAAACTATGTCTTATTTGGGAAAGGGTTTGTTTCTCCAATTGAATTCATTTTTAAGTGATCGAAAACAATCGAATGCAAGTGTGGGCTATCCGTTTTAATGGCCAAGGGCAAAGAAAAATAGTTCAATTCATGCTAAACTCTTTCCCTCCAAATCTACTTATTTTGACAGTCTTGATACGAAACACATTGGAAAATATTTAGAGAAAAGACGAAAATGCTGGTGAACAGCATTTTCGTCTTTTCTGTAAATATTTTTCAATCTATCATATACAATATTTGAATTTTTCGATTACATCTATTTTTGTCTATGTCCATTTTGATGTAGAATTATTTAAATCAAGAGATAGTCGTTTGGAAAAGGGTTCAACCTTAAGAACCTTTTTCGCTATTGATGTAAATTCGTTGAGAACCCAATGCGTGGTCACGTAGCGTATGCTAGGTCCGTAATTAAAAGAAAACATGTTTGTTTGCCGTGCATAACTAAACAAAGATCCAGTAATTAAGAGTGGTACTTGATATGTTTTGACCCTTTTAGGGAGGTTGGAGTCTATTTTGTTAAGAATGAGGGAGCGGGTCTGTGGAAATGTGCTTAACTCATAGGCAAAGAGTTGCTGGTTCGATCCGCTACTACAGTCTTTCGGCTTAGCTTTCAAAGCTCTTGGATCGTAAGCACAGTCATATTCATTGCATCAGTTTTTTTAGAATCTTATTTTAGGCAAATGTCCCTCGGCTCACTTAACTTTAGATTAGAAAATATACATAGAGTTGGTATAAGCATCTACAATGGGAACCGAACATCACCTTATAATCATTTGATTCTTATTCTGATTTTCTGAAATTGGATAATTTTCTTCCTTTAACGGTTCATTTTCAATATAATTTGATCAGCAATTTGAGTTTTTTTTACACGATTTGCTATATTCTTTCACTGTTTACACATATAGACATAATCCATCAACATGAATTGAATTCAAGATAGATGACCAACAGTAGGAACGGTTGCGATTAATGGATAAATATCAATTGATGGCGAATTGTGGTCCCTTAATGTTTTGATGTTCATTTTTCACAAACCAATAAATATTTCATGTGGTTATTAAACAAACAAAAATGTCATAATCTTGCCATCATTGGATAATCTTATCCAAAAAAGTAGACCGCAAGTAGAAGAAACTGAAAGCAAGGAGAAAACAATGGTACCTCAAGGAGAAAGTCCCGTATGTTTGTCCTTGCCGTCAATTTTAATAGTTTTTGACGCATTTCAAAGTCACCGCTAATCAATTGTGATAGAAATATCATGAGAAAAGGTGGTTTATTGCAGGTGTAAAAAGTATCGATTCCGATCAGCCGGCGATGTCATCCGGTCTGTAAAGGGCCGAAACTTTTCGCTTTGGATTTTTGTGTGTTAATAAGCAATCCAAACTAATAAGTCAGTGTTTCATATCTTGCTATCACTTGTGATACCAGAGAACTTATATGGATATAAAAGTGAAAGCGACAAGAAAACTGATTCCAACAGACACACAGAATAACCAGGGCTCCCCAAATCCCCCAAAATGGGCTTTCGCCATATAATTGAATTTTGCACCTTAAAATTTTGCAATCAACACTCAATGCCTCTTATAGAAAGAGCATAAACATGGTGTAAATAACGATTGTAACCCCACTTTAAAGCAGCAGTGGAAACACTGACAATTCCCATTTTGTTGTAAGGCGACAATGCTATGAAGGGCACCCTATTTTAACCGGCTGGTAGCGATAATTGGTTGTAACACCTGCGTCAAAATATGGGTAGATTCCGTGCTTTTTAGTGTACGTCGCCTTAAGACATTATCCTTTCTCCAAAGAAATAGATAGAAATAGATCTAGTTTTACAAATCATTCTTTGCTTTTCGTGTCGAGAAGCTGGTGTTTCCGCTTTAGCTAAGACAGTTGATACAATCGGGGTTTGTCGATTCTGCAGAAGTCGCGGGTTCAAACCCAAGCTCGGCCAATATCCTTTTTGATATTTGGCAAGTCATTTATCTGCCACCAATTCATGTGAGTCATTTAACTGAGAGAGCGACAGGAGGCTCGGATTGAATATTGTTGTAGTACTAGTGAGGGGAATGCAAAGAGTCAATGGTTAGATGCTCCGGTCATCGCGATATGGCCATAGCATTTGAAAGTGATAATACAATTCAATCAAGCGGATGGTCGCAGACTTCTACGTTCGTTCACCCGTAAATCTGTTGCGTACGAACTTTGCCCCTCTTCAATCACCTTGAGTTCGGCAAACACATGTCGTTGTTGTTTTCCATGGCAGCTCGAGTCAAATTTCCTTGTGTTTCATTGAAATTAAAGGCACTGTTGGATATTTCAACATATCGCCCTGTGTGGCGCAATGCATTTCCATCACGCTTAGCTTTATTCGTTATGAATTGTAGACAAAATTTGTTTTATTGAAATTAGTAGTTTCTGCAAACGTCTCATTCACGCATTCATTACCAAACATCGGACTAACTTTTTTTTTTTATTTTCAAACTTTATCAAAGTCGTAAAATCGGGACTGAATTTAGAAATCATAGGCCTACGTAAGAAAAACTTTAAATTAGAAATTTTGGATGTCTGTTACTTTTCACGAAACGTGTTAACGTCTCACAAATGTTAAAATGACTATTTGGTGGGTACACTGTCTTAACCCTTTCCAAAACAAGATCTGGTTTTGACGTCCCTAATAGAAATGGCCTGGGAAAACATTGAGACAAAAGGAGAAACTGCTGATGGTCAGCAGTTTCTCCTTTTGTCTCAATATTTTCTGTGCTATATTGTACAGAAATCATATCTTTAATTTCTTCCATTTTGTTGTCTCCATCATCTTTCAAATTGGACCACCCTAAAATTTGGCCATTTGGGAAATGGTTACAAAACTAAAGGCCTATGAAAATTAGTCGGTCTGATCGATTGGATTTTTGTGGGTGTCGAACTCACAAGTACAAAAACAAAGACTTAGTACGTTTTCTTCCATTTTCGCACTTTCTCTTAGAACAGATGCGGGTGTAATGATCGCCCAAGGAATCACAGGCTCGAAATAGTTCTCAGCTTCCAAGCTTTCTTGGTTGTCCACTGGTAATCTTAAATTATATAATTCGAGTGTGATAACCACCAATCTTTGTCTTGTCTCCAGTTGAAGACTGAACATTACATAAAAAGTGGTGTGATTGGCCTAGACATACCCCTCGGCCAATCAAAGCGCTCGTTTTCTACTTCAATGTTTTGTATTTGACTTTGATGGGACTGAATTGGGGGTTTCAGTCTGATAATTTAGATATCAATTATAATAAGAGTGATATACAAATTTGGAATGATTGTAATTATGCCCCATTTCGAACAAAATGGGGATATATTGTTTTGTATCGGTCGGTCGGTCGTCGGTCGGTCGGTCGGTCGGTCGGTCGGTCGGTCGGTTGGTCGGTCGGTCGGTCGATCGGTCGGTCGGTCGGTCGGTCGGTTGGTCGGTACGCACGTACGTACGTACGAACGTAGACCAAACCTTGTCCGGAGCATAACTCGAAAAGTATTAAAGGTACAATTATGAAACTTCATTGGTGCATAAATCTCATTATGATTATGGAGAGGTGCAATGCACAAGAACCGTAACTCTGCCGATCAAAGTTTTGGGTTGATTTTCAAACTTGATTATTGTCCGCAGCATAACTCAAAATGTGTGTAAAGTAGAATCATGGAAATCATTCAAAACTATATATGATATCATCATATAAATAAACAGCAATATTGCATAGAAAACATCGACACGGATGAAAATGCTGATTATCATCTTTTTTCTTCTTTTACCCCAATCTTTTCTCAAGTATTCTATATAAGGGACACCAAAACTTGTTCTTTTTTGGGTAAAGGTTACAACAAAAGCAGTAGTGTCTTATCCTAAATATTCTTTAATGTCTGCCAAATGTTAAGTGGCAGTTTCTTATTAAAAAGGGTCCAGCAACACGCCCCGTTATTTAGGGGTTCGTCGTATTTCAAACGGTCCACAACCAATAAACTGTTTTATTTCACACCCGAAAGTAGTAAACCAATCAAATCACCCCATTCGTACCACGTGAGTATACAATACCTAGAGCCGTATTGCACGCACGAGATAATTGCATGGACGCACGGGATTCTCGATATTCCAAAGCGGCTAGATCGATATTGTACGATGCACCGGTTGAACCGTCCAAATATGCATTGCACTCATTTGAACCCTACAAATATCGATTGAACCGTACAAATATGGATTTTTCCCAAATCGAGGCTGCAGTACAAAATATCCATATTCGCATCGAAGAGTAATCTCCCTTTAGTAGAGTTCTCGTTTGCAAAAGCAAAATTGTGCATTAGAGTTGAATGTTTGTTTCAACATGATATTTTGAATTCACTGTCCTAAACAAGACATAGCTTTGATTCTGTGATTGAAAAAACTCATTGGCAATACATTAAGATAAAAGGAGAAAATGATTTTAAACATCACGAAAGAGATTATTTTCATTTCAAAACATTCTGAATTGTAGCGCATTTAATTTGCAGCAATGATAAAAATCACACTTAACCCTTTCCCAAACAAGACCTGGATTTGATGTCCATTAAAAGGCTTGACAAAAAAGTTCTAAGAAAAAAGGAGATTTGCCGTTTATCAGCAATTTCTCCTTTTCTGTCAATGTTTACATTGTTGATTTACGCATGACATGATAGATAGTTTATATGACAAATTTCATGTACATTTCACACTATCATAATTAATGACGGTCTATTCAATCTTTTGAGACAAACATAAATCGATAAATATAGATTTAATGTCAGATATGTACAGCGTTAGAAATGTACATGAGGCCTACATTTTTTCATGACACAGGCCTATGTTGTTTTCTTCCTTTTTTCACGTTGGAATTCTATTTAAAAGTAATTAGATCTAGATCTTGATTTTATACAAAATTAATCTTTGTCATGTTTTGTGTGAAAAAAATGATGTGAAATAAAGAGGTCATTTAACATGTCTTTGTACAATACCGAATTCTATTGGATTCATACTTTGCAGAACAAGTCTATATTTAGACTCGCCTATCGGCTCGTCCAAATATAGCCTCGTTCTGCAAAGTATTCATCCAATAGAATTCAGTATTGTACAAAGACATGTTAAATAACCTCATAATATTCTTTTTAATGAATAAACCAGAAGTGAAAAACAAAATGCCTGTACCATTGCCTTTTAATTCAGAATCAACCCTTTGCAAAGTGGTGTATATGTCGGAGTCCACATTGGAATCTAGGCCGATCCAGAATCGGCCTAGGCAGATCCGGAATCGGTCTAGTCCAAAATGGAATTCTAGTTTGGACTAGGCCAGATTAGAATTCTAATTTGATCTAGGCAGATTCTGAAGTGGCCTAGGCCGGTATGGAATTCCAATCTGGCTAGGCAGATCTAGAATCTGCCTAGACCTCTTTAGAATCCACTGCTTAATTGAAACTAAACATTGATATTACTTGAACATATCACAGTTATACATGTTTGGTAAAAAAATATATTTGTTTTTGTATCTTAACATCAAGGAACAATGACTTTTTATTTATCTTGGATTATGTAAATAAATAACATTGTTAGACGAGGACAAAGAAATAGGTTAGAACCCTTAATTCTTTTCTGTTTTCTTAAAACCCTTTTCCAAACAAGTACTTATTTTGACGCTTCTAAAAACTAGGTTTTAAAAGAACATATTTTCACAGAAATCATATCAATAAAGAACTATCCAAAAGGATAATATGACAAATGGATAAAGTTATTTTAATTACAATCAAGTGATTTTTGAAATAGTTACCGATAAAATACAAAATTTTGTTCATTAATTGTACCAGATTTTTTGTTGGTGCTGTTTCTTTAGTCAGTTGGTCAAATGGATTAAACTTGGAAATATATTAATTTTCTAATACATGTAGAACCATGAAACAAGATTTATTTTGTATTCAGCTATCGGTTATGATAAAGACTTTGCTATCATTTTTTTATGTATAGAACATATTTTTTCAAACGAAAGTAATGGGGGGATTTTTACATAAAATCATTGTTAACAATAGATTCCAATCTGGTCTAGGCAGATCCGGGATCGGCCTAGCCAGGTTGGAATTCTTATCTGGACTAGAAACTTTCTAGGCCGATTCCAGATCGGACTAGTCCAGATCGGAATTCCACTTTGGACTAGACCAGAGTAGAATTCCAATCTGGACTAGGCCGATTCCGGATCGACCTAGATTCCGATATGGCCTCCGACATATATATGCCCAAGAGGCTTGTTGGTGAAATTTGAACTTTTTTTAAATTCAATGTCAAGTTATTCAATAATGACGAACGTTACCTGAATTTCGAGAGCGACATGCAAAACAAGACACAGTTTTGGCAAGTCGGACCAAATTCGGATTGTAACTGCAGTAGGTGTTTCACAGACAGACAGACGTACAGACATGCGGGCGAACAAACAGACGACCAAGACTATACCATAAGAAGACCATTCCGACTTTTAAAATTCGTGAAAGTCAAGTATTGTAATTTTATCAACAAGAGTACCGCACAAATATGCCAATGGCGTCACGGAGGTATTTGATACTAGGTAACAAGATTTTTTCTAAATAAAAAGGGACAGAAAGAAATCAGTCAGATTGTGTTCCATCTTGCATCGTTACCTGCACGGAACAGCAAACAATTATATACAAGTAGATGCATTGAACGGCATATAATTGAGCCGGGATCTGGAAAAACGTCCCTTGTAGCATTTTTAAAAATTGGGATTCAAGATCTTCCTGTTGTCAAATGGAGTCCAATATGTACCCATGGTGCTTTCTTTAAGGTACTACAGGTCACGAAGAACCTATTAGAGAACAACATGGATACTGATCAGACTGTGCGTATGCACAGGCTGATCTGGATCTATGCTGGGCTCAAAAGCCTTAAGGGAGTTTTTCCAGATCCTGGCTCAATTATATTGAAAGTCTACCAACGACAGCGAAACAGTTGACGACGAAGAGGAAAACAATAAGACTGTGGAAAACAATGTGTATTTTTTTCGAAATACCCTGTGAAAAAGAAATCCAAAACGGAATAGAATTTAGGAATGTACAATCAATTACAGACATTTTTTCTCGACCTATCTGACAATGTGAAAGGATGACAATAAAAGATATCAGATAATCGACCAAAACCGAAATCATCTTAATTTTCATTTAACTGGACAGCCTGAGCATAGCCGAAAGAAATAGCGCACTATCTATTAGCGTCTTTTTTCTATGACCTGGCACTAATAAAGAATACTGTAAACAGTTATTCACAGAATGGAAAATTGAAATAACATGTTATGAATCTAAAACACAAAAAACATCAAGGGTTTCGCGGTTATTAAAGTCTATATTCTCATTAACCGCTAATTTCGGAACGATTCGGAATCTCTCGGAACATTGCAATTCTCGTTCAGATCTCGTTCAGACCACGTGCTGCGCAGACGACAGTCCCGCTGGGCTAGTTCCAAAGCGCGTGGCGCCAGTCTAGAAAACGGGAAACAGACCGTTCATTCGGATAGCATCGGAGCATATCGCTTGTCCATGCTTGGGTTAGTACATATTGAGAAGATTTCGGTTGTTTATATGTTGTTTTTATTAATATTTTATTGGGGTGTTGGTAATTTATATAGCAGATTCCAAGATGCGGGGTCATAACTCGAGAACGTTTTATTTCCCCGTAAATGTTTTTGTACTTGCTCACATGGGCGCAAATGAGGATTTTATTGACGTATGGTGCTTCTGAAATTCCGCCACTGTGGTATGGACTTATTTCAAGTGCTTAGACCATGTACAAAATAATAGGATTCTGACCAAAATGATATTTTTATTATTTATAAATGATAACATATTTAAAAGGTACCAGATAAATACAACCGAATCTAATTGAAAGATACAATACAGAAATTGCTTTTTGTAGCCAGTGAAAAATAAATACAAAAAGTAAAGAACAACAACGTTTTATTCCATAATATTAATAACTTCTTTATACAAATTCAAGGTCATAAAATATTATTCTACCTAAAAGTATTGAGCATAAATATACAATTTTTTTCACGACATCTTGTGCCAAGTCTGTCTTTACAATATACGTGTAATTGTATTTATATGAAACTGACATGAAAACACTGGTGTTGTAATTTTGTTAAATAAAAATCACCGAAAATTAAATTTCATACACTTTCGCAAAATAAGTTCCTCATCCATGTTTATTTTCAGTTTTTTACCTGTCAACGACAAGTGTCGTGCATAAATAGGATCATATTTAATTATTTTTCAATACGTTTCACATATACGCAAGCTTACAGACAAGCACAATGTTCACGGTGTATAATCACGTGACTCAGAATTTCCGATAATCTTCAATATCTTTTTTAATACTTGTCCAATTTGAATTCGGTTTGAAGCAGAGAATGTGGGAAAATGCCAGAAATAAGCTGGATGTGTTGGATTTTTGAAAAATCAACTGATAAAAAGTTATTGAAGATAAACCAAAATTTTGGTTTATCTTCAATAACTTTTTCATCAGTTGATTTTTTCAAAAATCAACCACGTCCATCTAATGCGTGACATCTAACCACATTCTCTGCTTCAAACCGAATTCAAATCGGTCCAGTATTTACAAAATTATTGAAGTTTTTCTGAAAATATTGTATCACGTGATTATCCACCGTGATGTTGCTTCCAAGTTGTATGCACGGCCAGTGAAAGCATTCTCTTGTTTCATCACAATAGTCCAAAACTTCAACAAAACATTTATTTTTCAGAAAACGGCAAGGGTTAAATTTGATAGTTACACGCTCGTAATTTGATTTTAATGAATTCTCAAGCTTATTTTAAGGCTTATTGAATCAAATCTCAAAACTAGCGTCGAATGATTTACGCTTTGGTTGTTTTAATGAAACTTGCGCAACCAGTCAATTCACCAAGGGACACAATTTCAATCGCAATTCAAGCGGTTAACGTCTTTTTTAAAAACCTCTTGATTAAAAGTTTATTTAATTACGCAAAACCATGATGGGAAAACGGGTTCACCGTATCATTCGAGATGTTTGTGCCATGTCATACTAAAATGACCTTTTGTGGTTGGCGAAAAATAACGACGGTGGTCAGTCTGCACATTCCGCATAGTCTGGCCACAGTTGTTATACATTTATTTGCTGTCAAAATGTTACAGTAATTGTAACAGACAAACACTTATTTCTTATTCATCGGTATGTTCCTCCTAGGGTATTTCGACTGCTTTTAAAGATCAGCCTAAACATACATAATTATAATCATATATCATTATCTCCTTTGTGCATGTTTGTTTTCATTCCACATGGCTAGATTGAATGCCGCCAGGACGTCATGTGCCTTCTTTACTTACCTCTTATTTGAAAATTACAGTCGACACTCGTTATGTCGACATCGGATAAGTCGAAATTCCGCTTAAGTCGAAGTGAAAGTCAAGTCCCATACTCAACATATGGATATCAAAATGAATTTCGTAACAAATACAGCCATTGAAATTTAGTAGGAAAAGGATAGAAATTGCTCGTTTCGAAATACTTCAATGGGTAAGAAAATAGATACTTAACCCTTTCCCAAACAAGACCTGGTTTTGACGTCCTTAATAGAATAGGCTTTGGAAAACATTTAAACAAAAGAAGAAACTGCTGATAACCAGCAGATTCTCCTTTCGTCTCAATATTTTCTGTGCCATATTTTACACAAATCCTATCTTTAATACATCCATTTTGTCATTTGTTGCAGTTTTTGGAGTGTATCACACTGAAATTTTGTCGTTTGGGAAAGGGTTAACATTCCTCTTGGAAAAAAAGACACCAGAACATGAAATTGATTTTATGCTCAGGACAACAAGATGCCTTACAGCTTGACGAGTCTTATTTCAAAATGAAATGATTTCATACAAAATTTACGTCAAATGACTATGTCTTTCTTGCACTTGTTTATACGACACCTTCCCTAAAAGGACCTCTACATTATGTAATGCAATACAAAACTAGTAAATGTTCGCTTTACGACTGGTTTAACAATCAAATTGCGAACCCAACAATGCTTTGGAGCACTCCTGATGTCTTATTTAAAGCCATTATAGACAGGCAATCCCCATGGAATGTGGAAATAATGAAGTCACCGCCCGTTTTTACCCTTTCCCAGACAAAAAGGGTTACCGGTCCAAATTTGGAGTGAGAAACTCTTCCCCCCCCCCCCCAACACACACACACACCAGCCGTATAGTTATGTTTCTTAAAAATTAACAAAACCATTCGGTGTAAAATTCATTGAAAACGACACATTTGTGGAAGATAGCTGAATCTAATTCATGATAAATTACATTGTTTTTTTATTATTATTTTCCCCGAAAGGGTTTTCTGAAGCAAAATGTCAACCGTATGGTCACCAAAATCGTAGTAAAGGAAATTGTTACATTAAAGCTAGCACCACAAGTGACCAAGCAAGACCGGGCAAGTCGTTATGAGGTCGTCTTCACTTCTGAATGAGTTGTATTGAACGGTGGTGACAATAAGGTCGTCACATTTAACGACATAAAGGTTACGGGTGTGACTCTTTCACTGTCATTGTAAGAGATACCTAAAACCCGTTACCATACGGCAAAATTTTAGGAAATGGTTCCAATAAATCGGGCACTGCAAGTGACCTACGGGCCTGAATCCTACAACGATGTTACCGGTTCCGAATTAATTCTGATCAATATTCATACCCATTTAACAGATAATTCTTCTTGTAAATAAACTTAAAACACTTGGAGTAAATGTTTTATTTACATGTAACTTATTTTGAAACACCAATGCCCCGGTCATATCAGTGTTACAAGTTTCTGTTAAGAACATTCTGATTTGTGTTTTGGACTCTTACTAGACTAGAATCTACAAGTTCTTTCTCAATGTCCGCTTTTAAACTTTACAAAAATTTAGCCTACACATTTTAAGACTGAGACATACCCGAAAGGGTGCGCCATCAGAAACTCACCCACCCGTGACGGAAAGTTAAACCGATCTGACACACCTGTGACGCCGGATGGAAGAGCTGTTCATTTCACCTCCCGCCGCGTGACCTGTCAATCACGGTGCGTACGTAATACTACACCGTGAAAAACACATGACACAACAACCGTCCGTATTTCTACAACGACCCTTTCTCTCTTTTATTGCAATCGTTATCTCACATTAATGGACATAGTTGCTTTCTATTTAAATGTCTTTCTGAATTAAAATTTTGTCCGAATATGGAGTTCGCTGTTAATTTTTGAAAACCTAATTCCACAGATCTTAGATACGCGTCAATCAACGTGGTACATATAAATTCAAATTTTTGTACATGAAATACATGAAGTTCGAAATACAAAAGCGTTTGACGAACTCATTACCTCACACACATTTTTTGAAAATGTTTTATAACTTCTAAAACAAACTCTAACCATGAAAATATTGTCAAATCTTTCACTATGTTTGGCACTGTTCTAGCTACAATGTAGAGCTTATAACACTTAGAAATTGAAATATTTCTTATTGTAAATGAGACAAGAAAGCCAAACTATGGATTAAAACCAGGCTTTATGAAAATACCTTTTCATTAAACTTTGTGACACATGCCTTTTCTAAGTACATGCTCAAAAACACGAAAGAGTCTGCATAAAATAAAGGTTTCTAAACAAGGTAATGCAATACATCGACTATTTCATCCCTTCCACAATACAAACAATGTATAATCCTTACCCAAACAGCAAACATTTGAATTCTTCCAATTTGAAAGCCGTTGCAGACAACACTATGTATGTTGATAAAGATAGGATTTAGTTAATATATAACATGGAAAATATTGAGGCAGAAGGAGTAAATGCTGATCATCAGCATTGTCTTCTTTTGCCTCTATGTTTTCACAAGCTTTCCTATGGACGTCAAAAGCAGGATTTGTTTGTGAAAGGTATAATACGCAGTTACGACGGATACGCGCACAGCAAGCAAGATTTCAGAAGCGTGTTTTTCACTTGTTCGTATCAAATGCCCGTATGTCATCGACATCTTTGTGACATTGATCGATCCACGGCGAACATGGAACACTACTTCGTATGCTAATAAGCTACTATCCCGAGCCTGCGACCCCCGGGGCGATCGCCCCACCCGCATCTGTATGGAAGGGAAGTGCTCAGATCGGAATAAAAAAGAATTCTTTCATTATTTGTGTACCTGCTTTTATACGTAACCCTTTATAAACAAGAGATGATTGTAAAACATATATTGCCCCTCAAAGGCCTACATTTGATGTAGGAAAAAAATCAAAGGTCAAGGTCACACGGTCCAAAACCATGGTCAAATGTGAAAGGTCTTGGTAGGAGGTGACCATGTGTGAAATGTCAAGGCTGTACAGGTAAAAGGACATGAAATATAGGCCAGGTTAAAGCTTTTTGAAAATAGGTCAAACTTCAAGGTCAATGTCCAAGGTCATGGTGAAAAGTGAAATGTCTAGGTGGGAAGTGTCCATGTGTTAAATATCAAGGCTGTATGTGTAATGGGACATGGAAAAAAGGTCAGATTAAAGTTTTTTAAAGTAGGTAAAACACCAAGGTCAAGGTCACAATGTCCAATGCCATGGTCACATGTGAAAGGCCTTGGTCGGAGGTGTCCATGTGTCAAATATCAAGGTTGTATGTGTAATAGGACATGATATATAGGCCCAGTTTATTTTTTTCTAAAGTAGGCCGAACTCCAAGGTCAAGGTCCAAGGTCATGGTCAAGTGTGAAAGTTCTTGGTCAGGGGTGTCCATGTGTCAAATATCAAGGCTGTATGTGTAAAAGGACATGATATATCGGCCAGGTTAAAGTTTTTTTAAAAGTAGGCCAAACACCAGGGTCAAGGTCACAAGGTCCAAGGTCATGATCAAATGTAAAATGTCTTGGTAGTAGGTGTCCATGTGTGAAATATCAAGGCTGCATGTGTAAAAGGACATATATGTCAGGTTAAGAATTAAGTGTGAAAATCAACAAAGGGCAATAACTCCAAAAATTTGATCGTCAGAGTTACGGTTCTTGTCCACTGCACCTCTCCATAATGAGATCTATCCACTTGTAAAGTTTCATGATTTTACCTTACATACCCGTCTATTCAAGGAAAGGGTGTAATGCCGTGCAATTCCTTTTAGACAATTTAATGCTGAGCTCATTTCCTTAAAAGGGAGAGCTTTAAGATAATTAGAAAGGGTATGCAGACTTTATGTCAGGGAAGCTAATGTCACAGTCCTGGTGTCGGCGTCGGCGTCACGTCCCGTCCCGTCGCGTCTTCCTTTAACCTGGTCTATATCTCAAGCAGTATTAAATACAGCCTTGATATTTCACACATAGATACTTCTCGACAAGACCTTTCATTTGGGACCATGACCTTTGACCTAGTGACCTTGACCTCGGAGTTTGACATACTTTCAAAAAACTTTATCCTGGCCTAAATCTCATGCACTTTTATAGATAGAGCCTTGATATTACACACATGGATACCTCCTGCCAAGACCTTTCATTGTGACTATGGCCCTTGACCTTGTGACCTTGACTTTGGAGTTTGACCTACTTTTAGAAAAATAGCTGTTATTTGTGACAAGCTCCCGTATAGGCGTTGAGCTTAAATTGTGATCAACCTGTGTCTGGCGTGCGTCATGCGTCGGTCGTCGTCAACAATTGCTTTAAACATCTTCTTCCCCTTAACCACTGGGCTAGTCCTGACCAAACTTGGCAGATATGGTTCTTGGGTGGCCCCTTTCAAAATTTGTTCGTGAATTTTTGATTCGTCAAAAAATGTTGGCGTGGCAGAGCGGGGCTTATCAGACTTAAAGAAATCATTAGGTAATTCTTCAAAAATCTTCTCCTACCCAACCACCAAGCCAATTCTTTCCAAACTTGGCAAGCATGTTTATTGGGTGACCCTATTCAAATCTTGTTCATGAATCTTTGATTCGTCAAAAATTGTGGGCGTGGCAGGGCGGGGCTTATCGGAGAGAAATCATGTGAAAAATCTTTAAAAATCAATTACTAAGACAATTTGAACCAAACTTGGCAGGAAGGTCCCTTGAATGACTGTATTCAACACATTTTCGTGAATTTTTTATTCGTCAAAAGTGTGGGCCTGGCAAGACAGGGCTTATCAGACTTCCAGAAATCGTTAGATAATTCTTCAAAAATCTCTCCTTCTCAACCACTGGGCCAATTCTTACCAAACTTGGCAGGCATGTTCATTGGGTGACACTTTTCAAAACGTGTTCGTGAATTTTTGATTCGTGAAAGAATGTGGGTTTGGCAGGGCGGGGCTTATTAGACTTAGAGAAATCATGAGATAATTCTATAAAAAACAACCATCGGTCCAATTTGTACCAAACTTGGCAGGAATATTTTCTATTGACTGTCTTCAATATATGTTCATGAATTTTTGATTGGTCGAAAATTTTGGGCGTGCCTGGGTGGGGCTTATCAGACTTCGAGAAATCGGTAGACAATTATTCAAAAATCTTCTCCTTAACCACAGGTCCAATCCTGACCAAACTTGGCAGGCATGTTCCTTGGGTGGCCCCTTTTCATGAATTTTCTATTTGTCAAAAATGCGGGCCTGAATGAGCGGGGCTTATCGGACATAGAGAAATCATAAAATAATTCTTTGAAAATCAGCCATTGGTCCAATTTGTCAAATTTGCCTGGAATGTTTCTTTAGGGACTGTCTTCAATACCTATTCGTGAATTTTTGATTCTCCAAGAATGTGGGCATGGCAAGGTGGCGCTTATTCGACTGGAAGAAATGATGAGAAAATTCTTTAAAAATCAACTGTTAGGCCAATTTGAAGCAATCTTGGCAGGGATGTTGCTTGAGTGATTCTTTTTAACAACTGTTGGTGAATTTTTAATTTGTTAAAGAATTTGAGTGTGGCCTTCAGGGCTAAAAATCATTGAGAAATTCTGTAAAAATCAACCATGGGGCCAATTTAAACCAAGCATAGCAAAAATGCTCATTGGGTGACTCTTTTCAAATACACGAAGAACTCAGGTGAGCGATATCAGTGCCGTTCATGCACCCTTGTTTGAAGTTGTTATCTACTCGTATAAGTCAAAAATGACAAATTATAAATAAACCATGACCTCTGAACAGACGAGTCCAACTAAGAAGGTAAAACAGGTTTTCGGAACCCCTTTGTTTAAAGTCAACCATTGTTACAATATTTGATTTAAAAACTAGGGTTTCTACATTAAATAGTCTCTGTGGCAAAGTGTGTATGGTGGTGGTCTCCCAGCCTAACGAAATACTTTAGCCAGGGTTCGATTCCAGAAAACTCCACTATATTTTTTCATGTTTTCTTTTTTTATTATTCGATCTATTTTCTTTTATCTTTGCAGTGCGCCTTTTTTCTTTTCATATGTTTCGTCCATACAAATTATGTATACATTCAAATTAGTTCTAAATCATCAGCGTTATATCTATGTAAGCCTACAAATAAGACATGTCTGACATTTATGACTTAATAAATTGTATTACTTTAATTGAATTATTCAGAACTACGTGCAAAGCTATCATTTAGAACGGTATCTAAGGTGACGGAAAAATGAATAATATAATAATAAAAAGAATAAAAGCAAAAAAAGGTAAATAAAACGCGACTATGAGAGATTCGAACCCACATCGTCCAACTTGTAATTGTTGGTAACGCTGTTTTACCACTCGACCACGGCTACTTTGTGTTGACGTCGCAGTATTAAATTATTTTGACAAAAAATACACCGTGTAGTATAAACATACAACCCCTCTCACGTGGATTAGTCAACAATTAAAAGTACATTTGAGTCTCAAGGTCAGTGGTGACACTATACATTTAAATCTGAACTGTTGTCCACAACAATTTGTTTAATTTTGTCACAAAAATATACATTTCTCGTAAACGGTGCAAAATTTTGGCTTGAAATTTTAAGAATTTTCATAAGAAAATATGCTCTTTCAGACAAATTAAAAGTAAAATTTAAAAAAGAATGTGAAATCTCACTTTAATATTCTCGTCTGCAATTCCTTTCAATTTGGACCCTTTATATACGGAATAATATCGTCTGGTAAAGGGTTAACGTCGGACCAGGATAAGTTGTTTTAAGCCATTAGTTTTTAAGAGGCATTTAATTTGTCTTCACTCGTTGTAACTGGTTTATAGACTGTTCAGATAGTTTTAATGGGTCTTTGATAAAAAAGATTAAAGACTTTTGGGTGATAGGCGGCAATGCTTAACTTGTAGTGGCCCTTTATTCCATGTACATTATTATAGCGCTTTTCAAAGTATTGGGGTAAAAAATAAAAGAAAGAGTTTGTTGTGCTCAATACATATACTTGTAAACAATTAACACGAACACTGCATTTTAGTTTTATGGTCTCAAAGTCTTTATGAACCGGCGTCCTTTTTACTAGTGCTTACATGTTGGCGACAAATATATCATTTTCATTTCTTGTCAATCAAAGTATTTTAAGGTTTTTCTTAAAGCTTTATATTGCCCATATTCTTTTCCCTATTTATCATGTTAATTGTAAGAAGAGTTGAAATATTTCATAAATAACTATCTTCATTTGACAACCTTATTTCTTCGAATTTCATAGTTAATGTTTAGGAATAAGATTATGGTAACAATGATGGTCACACAAAGGAATATTCTCGCGAAGAGACGTTGATTAGTTTCATGCAATAAAGTCAAAGTCATATTCACATTTCTTTGCTTTTGATAATTTTAGAAAATGACGTCATGAACTAATACTTTTAGCAAAATGTAAGCCCTCATGCAATGCTAAATTGGCGATTATACTTTAAGATATAAATAGCAAGATGCAAGTTTAATAATAACGTTCATAATCAAAGCTACAATCAATTCTTAAAAATGAGCCCGATATTAAAAATACCTTACAAGAGACAAAAGCCAAATTGTCTCTCCAGACGCTCGCAAATGATCAATTTTCCTAACCGGTATATTGTCTCCTCTCTTAAAAACACTCGTATTCAATTTCTTTGGAGTTGTACTCGTAGTAACGTTTTTATCAAGCTATTACGCCGAATTTCGAAAATAGGCAAAAACGGAAATCGGCACAATATATACAGTAAAGAGATATTATTGTTTGACCAGATTGAACTGAGACTCCTTGCATATTCCGTTAATATTCGGGTCTTTCCGTATTTTCTACATCGCGACTATAATCTGTATAAGTACTGTTATACACTTCGCAATACTTACCGAATAATAGTGGCCTTGTGTGTAAGGCGACTGTTCTGTAAACCATAAGTCCGTGGTTCGAATTCCAGTTGCGCTTTTGTTTAAATATTTTTACTTTCAACATTTATTTCTTCTTTTTTAAATGCATGCATACATTTTGTAAACCTCAATAAGTTCACTTGAATCCTTTCACTTTAAGTAGTCATTCAAGAAATGTCGAAACCGTTTAGATACAGGTAATATAAAACGCGTTTGCTGATATTGCAACTTTTTTTTAGACAACTGGGGGACCCAGAACCCTTTTCCTCGCTTAACCATCAATACAATTGGAGTAAGCAGGGTCAATGTCTTTTTGATTCGAGAGAAGCTGCGGGGGACCAACACATCAGCAACGTTCAAGGGAAGATTATAGATCTAAATGATAAATGAACGAATAAAGATTATGATAAAAAGGGAAAAGATATTTAGTGAACCATAATTATTGTGAAAATTGAAAAAAATGAGAATTTCGTCAATCAATAAATTAATACATTAATTAAGTATTCCATTTCATAGGAAAAAAGAAAAAAAAAGCTTAACAAAAGTTTCATCAGTAAAATGCTGGGTTCGATCTTGAGTCTCTGTAAATGAAAGTCCAGCGTCTTTCCACTACGCTAGTTCTTTGTTCAATGAGATCGTGCAGAAATAAAGTTAACATTTTTCACAGCGCATGGTATAAACACGCGGAAACTATCGAATACGCCGATGAATGCCGGAATACGCTTACGGAAAACGATGAGTCTCAGGTAAATTTGGTCAAACAATACTAATGACACAATTATTGTTTTGCTTTCAATAATGTATGATATTCTAACTTTTGTATAATGTTCAAGTAAAAAACGAATATTTGCTAGCATTTTCTTTTGTCTGATACAAACTTTCAGAATCACATTCGGGCTTCAAAACCGAACCTCTGCGTACTCTTGTTTATTATTGTTGGAATTCTTATAATTGATTAACCCTTTCCCAAATATTGACGGTTTTTTGAAGCCTTTAAAGATAATGGATTTGGAAAACATTGTGGAAAATTAAGAAATTGCTTGTGACAAGCAATTTCTTCATTTCCCACAATGTTTTTATAAAAAAAAGACTAAAATGTAAGGTTGTTTCCACTTGAAATTGTCGTCTGCATCATCTTCGAATTTGGAACAGTCCAAAAGTTTGCCGTCTGGTAATGGGCTAATTAATTATCACCATTTTTATCCCCTTATAAAAATGACATCATATTCTTAGAAGATGAGCATTAAACGGTATAAATGGGCATTAATTACAAAATTGAATCATCATAAACGGGATGTCGTGAAATTTTGTGGAAAACCGTGGAATTTATGTATTTTACTAAATAGTTCTGGAATTCGAGAAAATGGCGATTAACGCTTAACTAGTACCTAAAAAATCTAGCCTCTTTAAAATTCAAGTAGGTAGAATCTATATTTCAAATGATAACTAATATTAAAAGCGAACTTGATGTAACCAAACAACAATTTATGCGCACACATTGTCCACGCTATAGGATAGTTTTCGTCTTCCAACAATCTTTTTAACTAGATCTACCTTGAGTTTTAAGAAATAAAGACGATGTCGTTAAGTAAAGGGGTAATGCATATTTCTGTTCATAAAAAAATCTAAGCAGTCCAACATCTTCGGTAGGAAGGTCACTGAAGTTATTATACAAAGAGAAAAAAAAGATATTCTCAAAAGAATGTTCCAAGACAAAAGAAATGTTTCCTTTGGATTGATATACACATATTATGTATATGATAATATTTTGGCATCCTGCAAAATTTACAGTCATGCTTTTGTTGTCGTCTGCAAAGGATTCGTTTTCAAATTGGGTCGACCCAAATTGACGACGTCTTGTGAAGGATTAACACCATTTTATGATGATAATCAGGATAATCCCATTTATATTTATTATCCCGGTTATTAATAGAATTATCGCGGAATTATAGCAGACTTTAGATGTTAACGAACATGACCTAGTTTTGTGTCGTAATGTCATGACGTCGTAATTAATGCGAGATGTACACGTTCTTTTTGGCGATTAATTAATTGGGTTAAAGATTAATGTTTTTGCTGGAAGAGTAAGCGATGTCCTGTCCTTAACGTTAGATGTTAGCCCTTTCCCAAATAACAAAATTTTAGGGCTGTCTAACATGAAAGCTGCTGTAGACTACGAAATGGACGTTGAAAAAGATGGGCTTTTTGTACAATATCGCATGGAAAATATTGAGACAAAATGAGAAAGTGCTGATTATCAGCACTTTCTTCTTTTGTCTCAATGTTTCGCAAGCATCATTTATTTAAGACGTCAAAACAAGGTCTTGTTTGGGAAAGGGTTTAGATGTTAACGAACATGACCTAGTTTTGTGTTGTAATGTCATGACGACGTAATTAATGCGAGCTGTGTATGTTCTGATTCGTGATTAATAAATTGGGTCAAAATTTCATGTTTTTTTTTTTTTTTTTTTTTTTTTTTTTTTTTTTTTTTTTTTTTTTTTTTTTGAAAGAATAAACAATGTCCTGTCCTTGGGTTCCAGACATTTGTGAGGTCTGTCTTCATAATTGAAAACAAAACGTTTTAACAGATAACCGGAAGACAAAACATTAGGCTAGTCCAATATCAAAGATGTTGCATACAACAAATTCAAGTTCAAGGAACTATACATTTTTGGTCTCTTTTTGGTGGTGGTGAGGGGGGAGGGTGGCATAGCGCAATCATTTTGGAAAATGAAACGATGGCTTTTTACAACAAGTGAAAACCCCTTGGTCAGCCTGGTCCGAAAATAAATTTGGGAAACTTCAGTATAAATGATTAAGACAATAATCTTCAGCTTCCAGGAACTTTTCTTTCAACAACACCTTATCTGTAATCTGGCCTTTTCAACATGTCGTTTATTCAAATGTTTAAGGATATGAAAGTTATATAATATAAGGATACAAGTCATTGAAATGAATATTTAAACTCAGCAGTCTGTGTCGAAGATAAGCCCCTTTTCAAGCGGCTTTAAGCCTGAATATCGTTATTCGCGAATAGATCTACATCATTTTATTTTCTTTCAAGAATTCCTGCAATGCCGTTTTCAACTTCTTATGTCATATCGCGGCAGCTGGAGCATCTAACCGTGGGTTCCTGGTATTTGTAGCGACAGTACCACCACAATATCAAAACCGAGCCAGCAGCGGCTCTCTCACATAGATGATTCACACCCACACGGGCCGAGCCGGGGTTCGAATTCGCGACCCCTGGATTGATAGACCCCGACGTAGCGGACTGAGCTATCAGGGCACGACTGAAAAAGATAAAAATGCGAGTAATTAAAAAGAGTATTTCCCCTGGACATTTCAAGATTTCAGGATCTGTTCTTTCAACAATTCTTATCAGCAATCTAGCCATTTCAACAAGTCTATTATTCACAGGTTTTAAGCATTGTACCCTTTCTCTATGCTGGAAGATCCGTCCTACCAACAAATATATGCCCTGATCAGTGATCAGCCTTTTCCAACAATGAATGATAAGCTTTAGTTCATACGGTTTTAATATTCATTTCCGCCCAATGAACAGGGAATACATTAATCTTAAGATTTCAGGATCTGCTCTTTCAACAATACCTTATCAGCAATCTAGCCATGTCGACAAGTCTATTATTCACAGGCGTTAAGCATTGTGCCTTTTCTGTATGTTGCCAGGATCTTGAAAAAAACCCTTAAGGCATTTGAGAACAATATGGATTCCAATCAGCCTATTCATACGCACAGTCTGATCAGCATCCGTGTTGTTCTCTAATAGCTTCTTCCTGACCTGCAGTAACTGAAACATTATAGCAGCATGGGTCCTTATTGAACTGCATTTGACCACAAGCTAATCTGGAAATTTGTGTTTGCTAATATGGTATCAGGACACTTTTTCAAGATACTGGTTAAATTTTATTCCTCTGTCATTTTTTGCCACAATCAAATACCTGGAAAAGCGGATCGCGGTTGTCCTCTGACAGATTTTGTTTCAATATGCAATCGAAAATAACGGCGTTAGTATCAAACTGAAAAAAAACCCATGCATTTTGTTCTATCGCGTTTGTTTTTATCAAATACTTTTAAATCTCTCAATGAGTTTTTTTAACGTACTCGAGTTTTTTGTATTCATTTGTTAAATCATTATAATGTATGAATTCATGGAAAGTGTTTATATTTTGGCGTACATGCAAAATCTCACATATACTGTTACTGATACCTCGTTTGATTAGGCTCATGTCTCTATAGTTTACAATAAGATATCAAATATGACAGATGCGTCCTGGGAAGCTGTGGAAATAACACTTTGAACATGGCTTCAGATTTTCTTTTATTGTTTGTGCGTTACCTTAGTCATAAACAGAATTTGTGGCACTTTCATATGTGTTCAAATTTTTTTTACATATAAATATATCGTAGTATATAAAAGAAGGGAAATATTTTTGCGTACATGCAAAATCTCACATATCCTGTAACTGATACTACGTACGAATTGGGCTCATATTTCAATAGTTTACAATAAGATATAAAAGATACGTTCTGGGAAACCGAGAAAATAACACCTGAGCAAGGATGCAGATAATGTTGCGCATTACCACTAGTCATGAACAAAATATGTAAATATAAAAAGTAGAGAAAGAAAACGACATATCCATGCTCTTTGTTGTACCCTTTCTGTCTTTGGAAGAACAATGATTATATTGAAAAGTCAAAGTTCTTTTTTAAAATCATTCGTTGATATGTGTATGGAATAAGACGTCGGGCAGATCCCGCTTGCATAACTTGTATGTAACTTATGCCCTTTTTATTGGTTAAGACCTGGTTTTGACGTCCCTAATAAAAAAGGCTTGGGAAAACATTGAAACAAAAGAAGAAACTGCTGATAACCAGTAGTTCCCCTTTTGTTTCAATATTTTCTATGTCATATTTTACACAATTATATCTTTAATAACTTCCATTTTGTCATTTGTGGCAGTTTTTGAAGTGGATCGGCCTGAAATTTTGCCGTTGAAAAGTCATGTGCTTCGGAACTTTCAGCAGTACATGCACAGATAAATTTCAATGTCATATCACTTTAAAGTGACATTTCACGATGTTTTTTCGTAAATTTTACTTTTATTTGAGCCAGGATCTGGAAAAACGTCCTTTAAGGCTTTTGAGCCCAACATGGTTCAGGATCAGCCTGCGTATACACGCAGTCTCATCATGAACCATGTTGTTCTCTAATAGCTTCTTCGTGACCTGTATTAATTTAAAGAGAGCAGCATGGATGTATATTGGACTGCATTTGACAACAGGCTGATCTTGAAACTTTATTTTTAAAAATGCTATAAGGGACGTTTTTCCAGATCCCGGATCATTTTTATTTGAAAGAGCATATGAAAATTCTGAAAAATTAAAGCCAAAACATTGCGCCGTTTACGAGAAATATCTATTTTTGTGTGCTAAAATTAATCAAATTGTTGTCCACAACAGTTCGGATTTATATGTAATTTGCCATTTCTGTCTCAACTTTAAAGGCGTAGTTTTCGCTTATAAATAACAACTTAAAAACTGGTAGTATTTGTACCCATTAGAATAACCAATCTTTGCATCAACACATACTTTAAAAATGAAATGGGAATGTTATGTCGCTTTAACTTATTAAAATGTAAATAAATGAATAATACACGACTAGATTGAATCTAACTGTGATGCTAGATTCGAGGATTTAAGTCCAAAACAATCTTAATGTCGATTTTGACAATACATTATGTATGTGTTGAACAATTGTTAAAGCAGGGTAAACTCCGCCATTCACCAATATATGTACAAGATGGTCTGATTTAGGCCACCAACACTAACCTTTCACCACCACGGAGCCAGGTTGTCATCGCTCGCCGTTCGTAAGATATGTGACTAATTGTTGAAAACAATATAAACCCCACTATTCTCCTATATATATACCAGATGGTCTGATTTAGGCCACCAACACTAACCTTTCACCACCACGGAGCCTGGTTGTCATGACTTAACGTTCGTGAGATATCTGAACAACTGTTGAAGACGACGTTAAAGTAGTCCACCCGCGAATATCATTCACGTGCCGTCGGATTCATTCGGGCGACGTCGTAAACATTCGGCGGTGGAAAGTTCCACCGCCGAATATTTACGACGTCGCCCGAATAGGTATGGACAAGTAACGATTGTTAACGACGTCGCACGAAAGATTTCGATGTCGCGTGAAATTTATTAGTTTTATGCTAAGCAATCAAATTCAACCCTAGACTATTATGCGTATATGTACATGTAACGTAACGAGAAAGCATCTTTCGTCCTTTTTTCTCAATAAGTGCAGAATTGTTGAAAGTGACGTATATCTGGCGCAAACAAACGGTACCAGATGGTCTGATTTAGGCCACCAACACTAACCTTTCACCACCTTGGAGCCCGGTTGTCATCGCTCGCCGTTCGCGAGATAAAACTTCAAAGAGTATCACGCCATGTGGGAGAGAAAATGCTGGTATGCTGCGGTGCGCATTTGTTTTTTTCTCGCTCATGTCTCACCAGATTGGCTCACGTGTCGTAAATATTCCGAGTAAATGAGTTGCATTTTGTCGGGTCTGTTTGTTTGTCGCCACAAGAAATATTCGGTGTGCGATGTACGTACTTACATCTGTCTGGTAGATGGCCATTGATTTCTGAGGTTGTTTTTGTTAAGGACGACAGCAGAAGGAACTGTTTGAAAAAGGGTTGAAATCGTTGCATAATAATAACAATTGATATGGAATTTAGCTGAATTTTGACTATGGAATGATCGACGGGTCAAGCTCAAAGATTTGTCAATACAATGACTTCCAGAGATTGAAGAAGTTACACATCTTGCCAAATTTATCTTCTCAAGGAGTTGCATCATCATTAAAAATTGCATAATGCCATTGTCACGATACAATGCTACGTGACAATCGTTTCAGGGGTCAGCACAACTGTATTTTACATGTACATATTACGTTAATAGAACTTACATTGTTGCTTAGAGTTATTAATGGCACTGTTAGGCTAATCACCTATGGGAACTAAGTTCGTTTTCTGTATGTTCTTGTTTTGTAAAACGTAATGTGAAGTATCATGCTTTGCTAGTCTACCAAACCTGTATTATAACATGTAACTCTACCATATGGACAATGGGGTCAAACCTGCAGCCTACTTTTTGATCAGATGTTAACTGAATATTTACGTACATGTAACACAATGTTTTCATTACATGATATTTTATACATAATATTTACAAGAACACCAACCCCGACTTCCTGTGAGGGCAAAGAGTTCGCCAGAGTTTGCATGTTTCTTTTGTTTTTTGGAATATTTATATCTTTTGATCCGGTTTTTGTGAACAACGCCCATTTCAATACTCGTGTAGATACCGGTCCAGTATATAGCTGGGAAAATCTGTGCCAAAATGCAAAGACCTACTAACAACTTAATATGCAAGGTAGAATACCCGTAATGTGGCCATTTTGAGATTCATAAAACATCGGATTTGTTTGAGAGTCGTCGTGACGTATCCGAACCTATTCGGGCTCGGTCGTAAACATTCGGCGATGGAAAGTTCCACCGCCGAATGTTTTCGACTTCGCCCGAATAGTTCCGACGTCGCGCGAATTTCCTAAGGGGTGGACTACATTTATGATTGTTTCAAGCTTACAATAATAACCTGCTAACAAACAATCAGAACTTCGGTTTACAAAGCCGAGGATTGACATCACTTGTGTAGTCGAAGAGTTACTGTCACCTTTCCAATCAAAAGTCCGTTTTGTATAATTTATCATAGATGTCCAATAATGCATTTTTGTATCAGATGTTTTACTTTCACCAGTCCTTCCAAATTAGGAACATGTCCTACAAATGACATCAAATTACCGAAAACGTCCTCACTGGTGGTGAACTCGGCCAAAGCGAGGGACGTTTTTCGCTACAAAAAGGTACAGATATTTTGCGTTTAAATGTGAGTTTAAAGATCTGATTGGATAGTTTTTCCAATAACAATGAATTTGTTCTAAAAATAGACTGAGTTTACCGATATGTATTGACAAACCGTCTGTGTTGTTATAAGATCTCGTAACTACGGCTTTATCGAAGCCGTAGTTACGATGTTTTATAACAACACCGACGGAATACTATGATCTCGAAAAAACGTCCCACGCTTTGGCCGAGTTCACCACCAGTGGTCCTATGATGTCATAAAATAAAGTTGTGTGCATAACGATTGAAACGTGGACTTTGTGAGCTGTCATATCGACGGTGGGAGGTCAAAGCCTCGTAACCACAGCTTGAAAAAGCTGTAGTTACGAGGTTTTGACCTCCCACTAAAGATATGTATGAACTAAAGAAATGAATTTTCAATCCATTAAATACTTTATTTCAAATTGGTTATCAAAATGATCTACATCCACGGAATTCCAAGTAGGCTAATTCCAAGCAAAAAAAACTTGAACTAGCTATGATATTGTTGTTGAATATATGCCTTATCACTGATAAAAGGGATTTTTGAAACTCTTACATTTTTCTCTGAAAAGCTTACATTCTAATCCAGTTTATCGGGAGGCAGGTTGCCTTTGATAAAGTTTCCACAGATATTTTTTGTATTTTAAAATAAATAAACAGTATTTTTATATCTGATAAGAACGGGCGGTTGCAAGAGTGCACTCAACAATTCTTTCTGGTTGATTTTGTTTTTGATTCTGGTTTAAGTTCGACTTTTTGAAGACACCCGGGTATAGTCTTCTGCATTGGCTTTGACCCTGTGCTTAGGCTAGAGGTTTCACTTGGAATGTTGTTTTTGCCAAAATTCGTTTCATTAGTTGTGTTGCTATGAAACGTAACATATTATGTGGTACCAAACGCAAGGTCATATTTCTACAAAGCTGACATTTAAAAGCAGAATTATGACTCCCATCGTGTCTTGTTCGTTTCTTTTTTTTTTTTTTTTTTTTTTTTTTTTTTTTTTTTTTTGTTTTTTTTTTTTTTTTTTTTTTGATTTTTGTTTTTGATTTTTTCGTGTGTGTTTATTTCTTTTGGGTGATGGTACTTGGTAGTAAGATGCACGAGACCAAGGTCATCTGGTATTTTTGATGATTTATTTTAAGATCATTATGCTGCGAATGTAAGAATTTACGACGGAGATGAATCCAAGACGGCCTTCTTCTATTTCCTTTTAAAGATACGTGATTTACCACATTTACGAGTTTCCTCAATATTACATTTCGGTCTGTGGTTTCGTATGTAATAGTTTTTTTCTGTCGACAGTGTAGTAAACACTATGTTTTACAAGACAAAATAAAACTGTCATTACCATAATTTAGGAAGGAAGTTAAAATTGTCTGGAAAAAATAAATTGTCTCTCTGTGTCTAGAGTTACATAGGTGACCCGCCACCTAAAAAGGACCGACCGGGAAGTCTGAAAAAATATCAATGAATTTTGGATAAAAGAAAACGGATCGCAACTAGCACAGGTGAACTAGTTTTTTATGGTTTTCGAAAGTGAATATAAGCCCATGTGCGCAATAAGGCGGAAACATTATCACTGGTGGTGAACTCGGCCAAAGCGAGGGACGTTTTTTCGCTACAACAAGGTACAGATATTTTGCGTTTAAATATGAGTTTAAAGATCTGATTGGATAGTTTTTCTAATAACAATCGAAGCCGCAGTTACGATAGTTTATAACAACACCGACGGAATACTATGATCGCGAAAAAACGCCCACGCTTTGGCCGAGTTCACCACCAGTGATTATGTTAGTGTCCGAAGAGTGAACTAGTCAGTCTACACAGTCCGCACAGGACACTCAATTTGTTTTGTAAAATGTGTATATTATTCCACACAACACAAACCAAAAAGGAGTCATTTCTTAAAATGAACAAAGACAGGCAACTTTTGATTAAACGTTTCGTTTCGAAGTGCATGTATGTCACCATTGAAATCGAATCTTAAGCTTCCGTCCGATGAATAGTACCAGTCCATTACATGCATTCCAATCTTGTGAAAAATGAGAATACATGGATATATAAACAGAAATCTTTTTGTGTGTACGAACCTATGCCTATCGTGTTTCTCTTAGATGTCTTTCCTAAAAAAACCTTGAGAGTTTCTAATCACGGAGACAAATAAATAACTAGTAGATATTTTAAAATCTCACAAATGTCCCCACTAAAGTCATACGATAGAACACGAACATTTGTTTTACCTCGAAACAATGCAGACAAAAGCAATATTTGACGCCAGCCTCGATTCTTGGGTGACGTGAATTTGTTAGTGTGATGGCTGACTTTGTTCTTATCTTTTGGCATAAAGACAGTTTATTGCATAGGCTTAGGCCTACAGAGTGTTAGTAGTACAAATCGTCGTTTTCCAACGAAAACCTCGTAACTGCAGCTTAAAACAAGCTGCATTTGCGAGGTTTTCGTTGAAAAGCAGCGAAATACAATGTCATTTCAGAGAGCTAGTGGTCTACTGCGAATGTGCTAATCTAAAGTATGATAGGTTGTGAGTACCGAATGAAAATCGTCTCGGTGAGAAATTTCTATGTGGTACTTACTACATAGGGTTTGATCAATCATAATTTTCTATTGCTCACGTTTAAATTTTGTCTCACATGCATTCAGCTCAATGTTTTGCTTGTCTTCAATTTGGAAAAAATATACTCAACCCTAGGCGTTTCTACACATTTGCCTTTTCCGACGATATGCAAATGAATTCGTTGCTTCTCTAGGTCAATTTGAATACTTCATAAAATGTGAGGTGAAGTTAGAAAATAGATTTTCGTTACTCTCCTATGTACAAACCATTTTACTTTTCTTTTTAAAATGAGACAATTGCGAATTATGATCTATACTAGTCAAAACTTCTAACCGGCCACTTACTTTCTGCCACAAAATATGCATTTGGTAACGTGATAATCACATTTTTTGTTATACATTGAATAGAATGATCATTTCTGTAATAAAAAAGATGACAATGTTATTAAAATTCCGTATAGAACGTTTTCAAACTGCGATCAGTTTCAATGCACACCCAATTTCAATTTTCTTCAATTTTAACATTGGTGGGTGGGGTATTTCGTAGAAATTCGGCCCGTTTCTCAGCAATAAGGATTAAAATAAAAGTTCTTTCTTCGAAAATAGTCCTTCTTTATTGTTTGGCTAGCGATATTGATAAATTATCTTTAAGAAAAACAATATGTGATGTTATCTGAAATTTGAATATCTGTCGAATTTCGCCGTTTTTGTAATTTTCGAAAATGGGGGTTCTTGTCTTTGACGTTATGTCCTCGAGTCGCATTAATTTTGCACCGCTCAATGTTTGTGCGAAATGATATTCAAATGGTCAGCCTTTCCAATGACGTAACCTTCTTACCACTCAGATTATTGTAATTATTTCAAAAACGCAAAATTACAAGTGGCCGGTTAGAAGTTTTGACTAGTATATTTCTTAGCCAAATAAAGTACAACTATTTGTCTTGATCAATACTACATTTTCAGATATAGGCCATGGGCCGAACCCCAAAAAAGGCTTCTAAAAAAAAGTTTGCTTCAGGCTAAAGGGTGAATACATAAACTATATATCAAAATAATCCCCATCATCTCCTGATTACAAAACAACATTGTTTACCCTAAAGTATGTGGTCACTATAAAGTAATTTGACTTTGAAATACTAGGTAAAGTGTACCTATATCCGGATACAACATAAATTCGGATAAATGGCTTTATGTGTCAAACTGCTGATATTTTTCACGAATTTGTTAGTCCAAAAGGTGTTCCAGCTACTGTTTGACTGTAATGCCATGATTTGACATCCCAGTACGGTTAGTAAAACGTGATAACGAAACTATTTTCTGTAATATGCATTTTCTCCTTTGCCAAGAAGGTTTTACACATTATAGCACACAAATCTTCTGCTCTGTGGTGCACTTATTTTGTTACTTTGTAACATTTATATTTTGGACCAGTCTGATATTCATGAATGTCAATCAAAGTGGCAACAAAAGATGGGTTGTGGTGAAATATAGGCCCTATCTGTTATCGACAGGTCTTAGGTTGAGACCCATACAACCTAAGTTTCTAGTTACACATACCTTTAACCTTTTCCCAGACAAGACCGGGTTTTAACGACCTTATAAGAAAAGGCTTGGGAAAACATTGAGGCAAAAGAAGAAAATGCTGATCATCAGCATTTTCTCCTTTTGCCTCTAAATTTTCTAGGTTTTATATTTCACAAACCAACTCTTTATCAACCCATATTTTTCACTGCAGCAGCTTTTGAATCATAGCAACGAGACTGGCTACTGTCCCACTAACTTGTTGTTTGGGAAGGGGTAAAAGCAGTTTAACCCATTTCCAAAAGGCATGCATTTGACATTTTTCATTAAAAAGCCTTGGGAAAACATTGACACATAAGAAAAAAATGCTGATAATCGGCATTTTCTCCTCAATATTTTCTGTGCTTTAACACAACAAAGTGCCATCTTTATCAAAATCCATTTTGTCGTTTGATGCATCTTTCAGATTGTGCAACCCTACAATTTTTTTTTTATTTTGGAAAGGATTAAGCATCTCTTGCAGGAGTGCGAACGCAAACATGAAATCCAAGCCAACAGCTGTTCATCCAACATAGGCGGAGAAAATGATTAAGGCAAAAAAGAAGATGCTCGTTAGCTTACTTATAATCTTATAAGATAACAAAAGTAGGCCTATTTTAGATCCTCAAAATTAAACAAAATAAAATATATAGTTGTTAATTATATTTCAACACACCAGAAAGACAGGAAAATGATGGTGACTGGGACATAATTGTCTCGTCCATGTATAACCACGGTGTATAATCACGTGATGCAATAATTACTGAATATCTCCAATAACTTTGTTAATATGGGACCGATTTGAATTCGGTTTAAAGCAGAGAATGTGGACAGATCTCACGCATGCAATGGACATGGTTGATTTTGAAAAATCAAACGATAAAAAAGTTATTGAAGATAAACCAAAATTTTGGTTTATCTTCAATAACTTTTTTGTCAGTTGATTTTTAAAAAATCTACAACATCCATGTTATTCCTGACATTTTCCCACCTTCTCTGCTTTAAACCGAATTCAAATTGGTCAAGTATTGACAAAGTTATTGAAGATTATCGGAAATTCTAAATCATGTGATAATACACCGTGATAACTGCAATTCACATTATTTTAGTGAAACATTTAATCATCAAATACTTGTTTTTAACCCTTTCCCAAAAAGCAAAATTAAGGGTTGTCCAATTTGAAAGCTGCTGCAGACGACAAAACAAATTATATCAAAGGTAAAAAATGTGTATTGTACAGCATGAAAAATATTGAGACAAAAGGAGAAAATGCTGATTACCAGTGTTTTCTTCTTTTGTCTCAATGTTTTTCCTAGTGTTACCTAATAGAAACGTCATATACCGGTCTTGTTTGGGAAATGGTTGAATTGGTCTAAGGTTCAGAAACTTTGATGGTAATTAACAGTCATAAACTATAATGTTACGGTTGTTTTAACATTTAACCCATTATCAAACGACAGAATTTTAGACTTGCCCAAATTCAAAAATGTTGCAGACGACAATTTGAAGTGAATGAAATTGAATACATTTTGGTGTTTCTGTGTAAAAAACACTGTGAGAAATGAAGAAATTGCCTTTTAACAAGCAAGTTCTTTATTTTCCACAATATTTTCCAAAGCCTTTATCTTGAGGGGTGTCAAAAAGCGTCATCGTTTGGGAATGCAGGCCCGTAGGAAGCAATTTCATATTGGGGGATTAAGAAAATCGAAGAAAATTCGACATTTTTGCCAACATTCGAGTAATATTCATGGTCAACATTTGAGCGATTTGAGTAGTTTTCACAACGACACATTGTTGTGCACGGTAGTCCAGCTTTTTTGCACAAACACTTGCTTGATTCACAGGTCATTTTGATGCACCCACATTGAATGCTGTGAAGAACTGCCTTAGGAGCTACAGGTATACTTGACCATTTGATAGAGAGCTGTGATTCTAACATTGTCCACCCATGTCCATCCGGAGAGGGCCGCACCGTTCGGAGCATGCATGTTCTGTATATATGGGCCTGAAAAGTTGCTCTTTGCATATGTAAAGCAAGGGCATCACTGTTTGGAGGCATGCTTGAATCACCAGTACACCCAAACCTGAAGCAATTGTACCGGACATCATTGACCCTGACACATCCTGGCCATCCATACAGTTCATAGACAAACTTCTCCAGATCTTCCTTCAGGTCTTGAGATAATGACAGATGTTTTTTTCCAATTTGGAGAAGGCATGCTGATATGACACATCTTTCTTCAGCAACTTGAGAGCTTTTACTTTCCCTTTCCCTTTGAATCAGAAGCCTGAAAGACATTAAAATATTTATGATTCAATGTTTTATTCATTTATTAAACCGAATAAACCGATTAAAGGCTTGGGAAAACATTGAGACAAAGAAGAAAATGCTCATTATTAGCATTTTCTCCTTTTGCTTCAATATATTCTATGCTATATTACTCATAAAAACTATCTTTATAAGCATTCATTTTGTCATCTGTAGCATTTTTTCAAAATGTGATCAGTCCAAATTTTTGCTGTCTGGGAAAGGGTTAATTTACCAAATTTATTCAACTTGAAAAATTTAAGAAAAAAATTGGGCATAGCTTCTGCATGCCCGGCTACCTGCCAGGTCTAGGGGCTTCAAACTGCCAGAAAATAGTAGGATATAGGCCTTATAATTGTAAAGAAAATGAAAGAAGAATTGTTTACATGTATGTATATTTTGTAGCTTTAAATTTGTTTTAAATGGTTTGCCATTTCTCATTTTCATAGTCATGTTATGGTATCCTTATGTAAATAGCCATGTTTTCTAATGAAGGTTACTTTACAGTACAAAAAATAAATTATGTCCTACTGATCGAAAACTGGAAATCACTGTATATTTGAACATTCAGACACTGCAAACGCTCCATAGAATTACCGAAACGCACAGTGATTACCAGAATGCACAGGATTGACCATACACATTTAACCCAGTAGACTAGCAGACAGCAATAGTTTACTTATCCAAATACAAAGATGATGTAGACGACAATTTCAAGTGAATGAAAAGTTATATTTTTTTGTCGGTGTAGTAATACCAGTGTGGGCAATGAAAAATTGCTTATGACAATTTCTTCATTTCCACAATGTTTTCTTAATCTGTTATCTTGTAGGGCGTCAAAAGGAGTCATCGTGATCTTCATCATCCATTGGTATAAACTGAAAAGCATAGAACCCTTCCCCAAATAGATCTACTAGCTATATTAGTAATGGTCCGGTAATTACTGTGCGTTCCGGTATTTCTATGGACCCCTGCTAAACACAATTCTTTAGAAACAATACTCACCTGACATTCACCTTGTTGGTCCTCAGATGACCTTAGACGTCCAGTGTCCCTCCGCTTCGCCCCACATTTAATTCGCTTACTGTTTGTGTACTTTTGGTAGAACTGACGATTGAACCCAATGTCAGGTAAAACTTCGTTACTGTAAGTCAAAATACTCAGGCAATTTCGTTTCTTTTACCATCCACAGTTGCCCAAACATTTGAACAACTGTACAGCTTCGTCCATGTAACGTCTGTGCATGGAATAAGTGCACATACATCAAAATCTGAGGTTTGACAGATGCATTCCTATATGGGGGCGGCCATTTTTCAGGACCGGGCTGAAGCCTTTTAGGCTAAATACTCTCATCTGATTGGTCAATTATGGGCATCTTCAAAGACACTAAAATCGCGTTTTTCTAATCAGTGACCACATAATTTAAGGTAAACAATCCTGATTATGACTTTATACATTAATATCTTAATTACTAAATCAAGTTTTCCCCTTCACCCTCCAGCCTGAAGCACTTTGTCACAATTTGCGGGCTCGGCCCATGGCCTAATACTTTAATTGTCAAAAGTATCTCTCATTTTATCAATTTTTGACTTTACCCAAATATTTACAAATTAGAATTTTAACAATTTGCAATTATTTTTTAATTATAGTATATCAAACATTAATATTCAGAAATTTTGTTCAATTAAAAAAACATGTAATTTCGTTAAGGTATTAACATAAAAGAAATTTATCAAAATAAACATCTCCAGAAAAATGATTTGTAAGAAGAAATTATGACTTGTGGTGTAGTTCTTTTGACATAACGACTATTAATTATTTCTTGCAGTGCTGCATTTTAAGCAGGTAGTATAAATATGGTCAGGCTGCACGTAAGGTGTTGGTTGGTTAAGCTTTCGTGTGCTATTGTCTCATCTTTGTTTCACTGATGCTATCGCTATGAAACTTTTCACAAGCTTCTGTGACCATAATAAGAGCCTCTAGGCAAAGATCCATTACTCTGACACTTAATTTAATGGAATTTAACCCATTTCGGATTGAGAAATTCTTAGTTAATTTTTTTTTGCATACGACCGTCATAACTTTTTTCTGCTAGAGCTAATGCTTTCAAACTTTACCCATACTTCTGTCACCACAATATCAACTCCTAGGCAAAGATTAATAGCTCTGACATTTAAGCTTTACAGACCCTGAAAAAATCACCACTTTTTAGCCATACAAAATGCATCAGATTACACACACTTGTAAATACACTTCACATAGGTTGATTCACCATACCGGATTTCAAGATTATGCTTCAAGAAGAAAATACAAATACAAATATTATTTTACTCTATATTCATATGCAGGGGAGGTAATTTTGAACATTTTTGTCAAATATTTCCAGAAGTATGCATCAATTCAAAATTCTAAACCGTACAAAATTCTTATGTTTGAATTTGGAATGGAAATGTAACACAGTTTAGGAATTATTTGCACTTTTCAAATTTCGCCTCTGGCTCTTTGGTGCTTTTGAGGGTTTGGATACCTTAATTTAGTGGAATTATTACCCTTTTCGAACTTAAATTTTTTCACTATCCAGCATTTAAGAGTCGCGCTTTGCTGTCGCCTGACAGCTCTTATTGACTTTTTAGTTCATCATTGCATTAACTTTTTTGAACGAATGGCAATAAATTTTGTGCTAAAAATAGACTAGGGTTACCGTTACATTTTAATAATCCGTCGGTGTTGTTATAATATCTTGTAACTACGGCTTTAATCAAGCAGTAGTTACGGGATTTTATGACAACACCCTGGAAATACTACTTGATTGTCCGAAATTACGTCACGGTTAACTTGCTAAAATCTTTCCACATTGAATCAGTCTCATTCGAAAGTGCAGATCGCCATACGTTGTTTGAATTGGTCCATCCTTTGGCAATGTCGAGCACATGTAGTCTCCATTTTGTAAAACGAGACGAATGTACATTTCTAAAGAATAAAAACATTAAATAACACTAAAACTTAAATCAAATTATGACTAATCGACGAAAACACGAGAATGAGCGCTGAAAACGACGGGGGCTCATTTACTGAATTTTTAAAACAGTCTTTTTCCCCAATTCTGCGGGTTTTCGAATATTGAGAATGATGCGTTTTCTCTAATTATATTAATAAAAATGTTAAATTAATCAGGCCGTTTTCATGCAAAATGCATTTAGTCTCGTTAAGGTGCTGGGATGCTAATGTGACTTAAACGTACCTCGTTAAGCCCTTCGTTCCATTACTTTGGGTTTTGTTTTATGAAATATTAAGGTAGTCCATCCTTAATGAGATTCACGCGACGTCGGAATTATTCGGGTCATGTCGTAAACATTCGACGGTGGAACGGTACGTTCCACCACCGAATATTTACAACGTCGTACGAAAAATCGTTCGTATACACTGTAGTTAACGAATGTAAACGACGTCTCACGAAGCATTCCGACGTTGCGTGAATCTCTTTAGGGGTGAATTACTTTAAGGCATATGAAGTACCTTATTGTCTAAATGGTGATTTAATCTTTTCACAAAGGACGGGATGTTTTATGTCTCCATAAGGAAAAATATTTGACAACATAAAATTGAGAGAATGTAAAAAATGCTAATTATGCAACATACATGTACTCTTCTTTGGATATTTTCTACTTTAGAATAAAGGATTAGATTATAAATGTTGAAATTCGTTTGCGCCGAAATGTGTAATTCTGCAAAATATGTGTGATTTAAAAAAAAAATATCTGTATCGGCGTTAACCCTTTCCCAAACAAGGACTGATTTTGACGTCCCTAATAGATATAAGGCTTGGGAAAACATTGAAACAAAAGAAGAAACTGCTGATAACCAGCAGTTTCTCCTTTTGTCTCAATATTTTCTATGTCATATTTTACACAAATCTTATCTTTGATAACATCCATTTTGTCATTTGTGGCAGTTTTTGAAGTAGATCGCCCTAAAATTTTGTTGTTTGGGAAAGGGTTAACTAGTTGAAGACAAAGACCATCTCTAGAACTAAAAAAAGACGTTTCTAGTGTCGTTCAATGACTACTTGGACAGTTATCGTATTGTTCAAATAATGATCCCCTTACAATTCAGGAATCCTTTTCTGACAGGACATAAACGGTTGATGGTGTTCATATAACACAGATACTTTTCTTGAATACGAATATAATTATGGTATTTAATATCCAAATGTTGCAGAGAAAAATCTTTGAGAAAAATGTTATTGTACACATCTGGCTTTTCTAACTATGGTATAAACGATTCGTGATCTTAACAACAGTGTGCAAAGGATCAGTTGAAGGTAAAAACAAATCTGTTCGGAGAAATTGAGACTTTAAGGCAGTCTACCCCTAATGAGATTCGCACGACATCGGAATTATTCGGGCACGATCAAAACATTCGGCGGTGAAACTCTCGACCACCGAATGTTTACGACCGCGCCCGAATAGGTTCAGATACGTAACGACGCCACTCAAAATTAAGCCGATGTTTTGTGAATCTCAAAATGGCAACATAACGGATATTCTACCTTAAAGTGGACAGCAAGAAACCCAAAAGTCGCCAGATGACTTCTAAAAGGCTATAACTACAACATGAATAAGTCTCTAGTTGCTATATTTAACCCATTACCAGACGGCAACATTTTAGGCTGGTCTAAATTCAAAGACGATGCAGACGACAATTCAAACTGAATGAAATTCTACAGTTTTGTCTTTCTGGAAAGAAAACATTGTGTGAAATGAAGAAATTGCTTTTCAAAAGCATTTCTTCATTTCCCACGATGTTTTCCAATGTCAGGGGTAAAAAAGAGTCACTGTGTGGTAATGGGTTAAGAAGTCAAATTCGGACAAAATACGGAAGCCAGCAGCTGATTCTAGTCGGATGTGATGATTTGAGAATGATGTGAGAAACAACAGATACTGGTCATTAAATATTAAACAAGGACGGTAAACAGAGAAATTCCTGTCAAAATTACAATTAAAAATGTCAAGTCTATTCTGAAGAAGCTATTGACGAGGAGATCATTGTGATCCCTTGATTTTTTCTGAGGAAGGGATATCTAAGGAAAACAAGTAACTGTATTAATTTTAAAAACGCTTGAAAACTAGCGTTCAAATATTGATATGTATTGATTTGACTGTGAACAGTTTGAACGTATCGTTGTCTTGCGACAAGGAATTAAAGATCTTTTTTTTTTTTTTTTTTTTTTTTTTTTTAGAAAAAAAGTTTTCTATGTTTCTGTAAATAAGACTACAAAGGTTGTAAAATACTATTGTTGGTATCTGATTTGGCATTTTCGTGATACATTACGATTATATAAACATTAAAAACCAGTATTGCCAGACAGTAAGCGATTTTAAAATAAAATGAAAAATATACGCTGTGTAGCTTACAAAAATAAAAAAAAAATAAAAAGTCCTGTCCATTATAAAAATATTTTTTTACATTATATTTAAGAAGACTTAGAAAAGCGCAGCAGCCGACGAAAGTCCATTTCACCAAATTCATCCTATCGAATTCTTTCTTATACCATCAACCTTCTCAAATGTTTCTCTAATAATTGGTTCTGATTGATCAGGATTCACCCAATAAAAGACGGAATTTTGTGATTGCATCTTTATCCTATCTTTGTTGACAGAGTCGCTCATCTTTCGTCGGAGACTTGACTCCACAAATCTTGACAAACGAGCTGCAAATGTGACCTTTGACTCTTTCACTTTCACGTCTTGGAGAAGGATATATGATAATTTCTGGACCTGGGCTGCGTTTTACTAACATAGATTTTTGCAAAAACCTTGTAACAACACATCTGATTGAAAGAGAAATAATAACAGCAATTATTTGGCCAATCAGATTTGTTGTTGTTTCAAAAATGTTCGTAAGTTTGTTAGTAAAACGGGCCCCTGGATACCAGGGCCTCGTTTTAGTAACGTGCTTACGAACAATTTTTGAGAATTATGTAACAAGACATCTGATATAACATAAAATATGTCTCGGTCCACCAGATTAGTTGTTATGGAATTACATACGAATACACACAAAACTATTATTAAGTTCTTTATCAAAACGAGAAAACAGAAGCATGTATATTTTTTACTTACCAAAGAAACTACAACATGTGCATTTTTACAAGTGATGTTTCCGAAGGTCTTTTCATATTATGTATACATACAGAGACTAGACTACACATATCGTGCAGTCTGGTCTCTGTATACATTGTCTGTAAATGTCACATTGTGGTACATCTTTGGAGCAGCAGAAAAGAGTTGGGCGTCACTTAAGAAGTTATCACTTATTATTTGGCGTTTTTGTTGACTACCCTGTCATCAGGTCATATGATAGCAGATTGTGGTGCGCGGAAAAGTCTTGTCGATAAGGTCTTGCTAGAAAATTGAATCTTCAGTACAATACCACTCGGTATTTGAAGACAATATTTGATGCTTTTGGCGTTTTCGTTGTCGCTTTGCTTTGGTTTGGCACCAATTCTCGAGCACTGGTAAAGATAGAAAACTTATAAAGTAAACAATAGTTATTTGCCATTTTCCTAGACTGATCCTGTCACCTGTATACTTGTGATATATGATATTTATGATTATGTATTTGATAGGAGACGTGTCTTGTAGATAATATTCTGGAAATAAATTGATTTCTTCAAAAAAATCTCTAGAAGCACCGAGACCATGTTGCATTGTATCGTACAGAGCAGTAGCAAAGGGTAGTAACCCAACTTAGGAAATTACAATTGTTATTTGACATATTTGTTGACTGGCCTGTCATCGGGGCTTGTGATGGAACTGTGTGGTGCGAGGAAAAGTCCTGCAGATAACGTCTTGTTGGTAAATTGAATTTTTCGGAGGCCAGAGAATAAGGATTTTTTTAATGGTAATTTGCATTATGTTATTTTGTTTCATTGTTGCTTCATTATACATCGCTCTTTAGTCCAGTGATGCATACTATGTTTTGGGTAAAACATGCGTATACAATTCTGATTTCAAATCTTTCTATAAAATAGATATTCACGGTTGCAACCAATTTGTTTTGTATCTAACAGTTTTAAATGTGATCATCAATGTCATTGGGTGGAAGCTTTTACAGGGATGCTGAAATAATTTATAATCTGCTGACCTTAGGGAAATACTACCATGTAATCCTGTTCAAGGATAGTTGATCCATGGCGGTTCACCCACGGGAAATATAGCCATGTAAACCCATTCAATGGTGCTTGAAACCACGCAAGAACAGTTAATAATGACTTAATTCGGTAATCAATATGAAACCATGATATTCACTTTACCAATGTCTCAAAAGAGTATGTGAATCTTTGGCCACCAGATTGTTTTGTTGTCTTTAAGGTAGATGTAAATCCGGTATCTACACAAAATTCAAAGTTAATTTTTGCATTTATTCCTAACATGTATATGCCACATTATATATCAAATTAAAGCTCTACATGAGTAGAAGATGTTTAGCAACTTAATTCTGGTTTACCTTGTAAAGCATAATCAAAACATTGCGAAAAAGGACGACTTCCAGGAAAACCGAGAACATAGTTATCCTTGAATGAAGTTGGCTAGTTTTTCACACAAACATACACCGTGGTCTAAACTTGGTAGTACTACTACTTACATGAAGTTACTTTCTACAAAAAACGTGCATTACGAAATAAACTTTGGACATTTCTTCATTTTTCATATGAAATTCAAGGTGGAACTATTTTTTTGAAACACTATGTATGGGTTAAATATTTGGCCATATTCTCAAGCAGTCAAAGTAAGTTTTCTAATAAAATTGTTATTTTTCTTTAGTTGATGAACTGAAATAAATCAGTGATGGTTCCCACAGTGAAGACATATGGCACATGATAATAATTACCTTTCCCCATTTTTCTATTGACACACCACTTACATTTTTCATATTGATTCCAAAAGTGTAAACATATTTTCAAGGTATCTTGTTATCAGAATAGTGTTATAAGTTCGCATAACATTCCCTTTGTTGTAATGTTGTATTGCTCGGTAATTGCAAGGAAAATTATCAAGAAAAGCACGATACATATCTGGACGCTACTAATTTGTAATGGTCGTAGCTTTACACCATACATTTCTTAAATTATGCTACAATATAATTTCGTTTGATATATCGTTTAAAATATTACTTTGTGTAGAGACGGAATGCATATTGTATTTAGAATGCATGCACGTTTTGTCTTTGCGAAATAAAATAGTTTTCGAAAAAAATTCAATACATGAAGAGAGTCCATTTCCGGTGCAAATTATTTCATATTTATGCATGGCATAGTCCTAATTCTTTGTAAATCGAAGAATAGTATTACGTACACCACCTTTCAAATATCAATTCTAATGTGTCTGACAACTCACCATTCATTACATATGTTTTTTACGCAGATCTGTTCGATGTATGCCTTTTTGTTTACAAATTCGAGGATGCTGGTTCCCGGCACAACCAAATAACGCTGAAAATAGTTCCGAATTTTGCGAAACTTTTTTGTTGATTTACCGATCGAAATTTTATAGATATTTGTAAATATAATAAATAGGATAATTACAACTGAAAAGCTGGATAATAGTCACGAAAAATAACTTCTGTCAAAGATATGAATATTCGCGTATAAAGCTACTGTTTGCAAGATGGACGATTCTTCGGCCGGAAACGATTGAGTGACATTTAAATCGACGATTATATGAAGGTGAAGGCGCGATCGATGTAATGCATCGTACTTGAAGATAAACAATGTATCAAATTTAAAGGTACTTTTCATTTCTTTTCGCTGCCTATCTTTTTATGCCCCCAAAACACTACTGAATTGGAGTCGATGGATTTTGCAAATGGCGTCCGATGAAAAAGCATGGGCGGGAATGGTCTTTGGGGAATATCATGAAAACCGCTGTGATATATTGACATATCAAGGTAGTACTACCTGGATTAGAATGTGCACATTAATTTTGCATATCTCGAAGAAGAAAATTTGTTGTCTAGAGAAAGTTGCTGGTTTTGGGAGAAACGCCAAATTTTCGACTTGTCTTGTTGATTTTGGTGCTCAACTTTGTTCTTTCTGTCAAATGAACTATGCCTATGGCATGTTATAATCATGATGTAACAGAACATAAAACAAATTTTCATTGAGAAACTTGTATAACTTGGAGCCAGCAATGGCACAAATTCACTGTCAAACTGTTTAGTTGACCCTTAACAAATCTTAGAAAATAAATGATTTCTATTTATTCTTTTGTTGGAGTGAAGTGATATCTGAAAACAAAAATGGTGGCACTGTTTTTTTTTTTTTTTTTTTTTTTTTTTTGTTGTTGTTGTTGTTGTTGTTGTTGTTTTTTTTTTTTTTTTTTTTTTTTTTTTTTTTTTTTTTTTTTTTTTAAAGAGAGAAGCTCGTTAACACTAATGACTTTGTGACGTCACCTTGACGTTTGTGAGGTCATCGCAATATCATAAAGTCCAAATAATTTTCATTTCTTTTACTGGACTTACTGTTACAGTACACTATCAGTGTGGTACTAAATCCACGAGTCATGTTAGAATTAGAATTTATGAATGGAAAAAATTCGTGGAAACCTACATCTGGCGATCGCTGGCATAGGTGTTAGGGTGCTGTGTTTTTTTTTTTTTTTTTTTTTTTTTTTTTTTTTTTTTTTTTTGTTGTTGTTTTTTTCGTCAAACATCATCAGTTTATCTTAGAGCAGCCGAGTTAACCTTCACACACTAACACAACGTAGTACTCACACGAATTCTACACGCAGTTTGTACATTTACACGCATGGATATCATAAAACTTCCCGTGCGTAGTATTTATTCACTGTTTGATCAGTGTAAAATGATATCAGAAGTGGAAAATGACGACACTATTTATCAGAATTTAAAAAAAAGAAAAGATGGTCGTTAGCAAATGACTTGACGCAATCACGACACTTGTGACATCATCTTGATATAGTGATGTCACATTTGTTTTCGATTCTTTAAATACTCTTACATTACACTACTTTGTCAGTAGGCATATCGGTCTAAATATACGTGCCATGTGAATCTTGTACCTTCGTGCTGTTAGTATTTATGAATGAAAAAGGTTTGTGAAATTTTCCCGGTACATCGGTTTCTGGCCGCGCTCACACAGGTGTTACGGTGCTGTGGGGTATTTTTTCGTCAATCATCGTCAGTTTATCTTAGAGCAGCCGAGTTAACCTTCACACAATAACAAAACGTCGGAAGTCACACACATGCTGTTGTATATTGAGGTTTTCTAGATTCAACAGCTACCCACATGTATTTATGATCTGGATATAAGCGGTGGTAACGTCCGAAATAATCTGAATAAACCAGTTACCCACATGTACCTAGAAAATGGAAATCGTCGTTTTTCAACTAAAATCTCGTACTTGCGGCTTAAAAGAAGCTGCAGGTACGAAGTTTTGTTTAAAAGCATCGAAATATTGTACGAGATTATATGAATGAACAAAGAAAATCGAAACTTATAATAAGTAACGTTGAATCAAAGTCAATGTCAAAACGTCCAAAATCACACTCAATGTGCTGTACATCTAAATGTTCTGAATTTGCTTGCAGCATACATGGAGGTGGAACATTGATATACGCTATTGTATGTTTACAAGAAATCATGATGTGAAAAATTTGTGCAAGAAAATACTTTTTGAAGCCTATCTCAATGTCGGCAGTCACTAACATATGAGTAGGCCTATTTCCATTGCAAGAACTATAGTTTTTTCCAAAATATACAATTATCAAATTCCAAGAGTTTTCATTTCCGGTAAATGAATAATTCGGAATTGCATGAAAGTTGCTATGGTTGCTACTACGTTATACACAAGTAACTCCTTTACTGGTCTGAAAGAGTGAAGACTGTATCTCGATATCACATTCAAACATATTCCTAGATAAATGTATCCAATTTTAAGAGTTAATATTATACATATCAAATAAACAAACGAACATGTGAAAGCCGGTAACCGATCCTGAGAATTATTTGTATATTATCATTGATACAGGTGGCCGCTTATCACGTGATATGTTCCAACTGGTTCCCGGCTTATTTAACAAAAATAAACCTGCCCGATGGGCAAACAGGAATACATGTTAACACTTTAGACTTTCCCTTATTCTCTCGTCTTGTTTCGATGTCGTTCCATATGTTTTGAATAAATGACGTGTTTTGAAAAAATCGTCATGTACTTGGCACAGCCGAGAATATTTTATGATTTGTAAGAAGAAATGGCAAGGAAAACATTAAAGGTATAATACCGAGAAGTACGTATTATTATAGTTGCCATTCTTAAAATATCTAGCAAAATAAACACAATGAACAATAATGCAGCAAACTCTTTGATGTGTCCTTAACTATAGATAGGATTCGCCAATTACTAAGACAGTTTTCCACACTTTCCTTTTTTAGTTAGTATACTGCGGCTTAAAAACGTTCATCTCCTTTCTTTGAATTTTATTCGTTTCGCATTTTCACGACTAAAACATGCCGATTAAATGTCTAAAATAAGGAAAGAGTTTCCGAGCAGGTGTTTACGGTTCGGCGTTTTGGAGGTTTTCTAAATAGAACTATGTAGGAAACATCCAAACATATGCTTCAACAGTATAATAAATTATGGGACTGGTATAGGATCTGGCTTGGGCAAGTGACTCATATTCAATCTATTTCTGATATCTGTTATAGGTTATTGATTTAGATTATAGACTCGAATCTGCTTTGATCTGTATATCGATGCTTTCAACGAAAACCTCGTAACTGCAGCTTCCTTTAAGCTGCAGTTACGAGATTTTTGTTTAAAAGCAACGATTTACTTGATAAATGTCAGTTCCTTAGAAAGAATGAAGAAATTTATATGTACTACAAGTATCTTTTTATAGAATTAATTGAAATTTTACATGATATTGTCATTTAAAAATATTCAATAATGTTGCCATTCTAGTAAAACTATTCACTATTAAAGTTTGTGTATATTTTTTTCTTTTATCTATAACTCGTTAAAGATGAAATATGTATAAACAGTCTTAAAGGCAGAATAACACTTAACATCTTGCAAATTTTCCGAGAACTTCGTACAAAAAAATAAATATATATTATTAAGATATGGTCTTTAAATTGCATATATGCCAAATCTTAGCTTTCTACCTTGTGTATTGACTTAGATGTCGACGGATTTAAAACCACATGATTTGTTGTCCCGGGGATAATATTTACAATAATGGAACATATGGGGTTTTAAACCCGTCGACATTCTAGCCAATACACAAGATAGAAAGCTAAGATTTGGCATAGATGCAATTTAAAGGCCATATTTTCATAATACATATTTATTTTGTACGAAGTTCTCGGAAAATTTGCATGATTTTAAGTGCCATTCCCCCTTTAACTTTTAAAGTCCCTCTTTTAATAGATCAGATTCCATATGTGTATAAGATACCAGTCCAAGAAACATGGTGCATATTCTTGCAAAAGCAACATTTAAATGTTGATTCGAAAATTTTCTCTTTAACTGGTTAACCCTCTCCCAAACGAAAACGGATTTTGACGTCTTTATTAGAAATGGCTTTGGAAAACATTGAGACAAAAGAAGAAACTGCTGATGAGCAGCAGTTTCTCCTTTTGCCTCAACAGTTTCTTGGCTATGCATCTTTCAAATTGGACCGCCTTAAAAGTTTGCCGTTTGGGAATGGGTAAAGACGCATGGGGAATATCAGGTCTTTGTCGCCATAAACTAACAAGATTGGTCGTAATTAGAGAGCGGTTGACTCTCTCCCATAGCTCCGGGCTGCACGAGCCTGTTTTCTTGGAATTTTGATGTGATTTGGTGACGATTGGACGTAATTGAATCATGTACTTCAGATATAACGAGCTAATCGCTGTAAACGTTTTTTCCTTCTGTGGTCAGCGTATTTTGACCAGGCGTTGGTATACTAATGGAAAAAAAGAACTGTGCATGCTTATTTTCTTATTCATTATGTAAATATACGACCTATTGACAAGAAACATCTCTCGCAATTGTCCTTAAGAGACGCTTGTTAACGAAATGTCGAATGCCACCAATTGCACCTGCATGGACGTTCGACGTTAACGTCATTTACGTTTGAGTGTTTTGTTGCACTGCGTTATTCCTAAGTGAGGTTGAAATTTGTTTTTATGGCGAAAATGTCGTTAACATGCTTGTTGTTCAGAAAAACATGTAAATTTGTTTAATTAAACAGAAAGCAATGCGATACGTTTATTCAAAGATGCACGTAAATGCATGCTTTAGACAGTAGCCCCCTAATTCCAAAGCAATAGGTCGTCAAGCGTTTTGGTTTGCATAGAAACATCATATAGGCATTTTCGAGACAATTTCAACAATTTAGAAACACGCAACTTGCCACATTCGACACGTCGACGTGTGACGTCATTCCGACAAGTCAACCATAATCGGAACGACCACCAGTGAAATCGATTGTTGTCGGCAAAAGTTACAGCTAGGTTGATTCCAGAGTTGATTTCTATCAACAGAAGGCCTGTTAGAGATCGGTTAATGGAGCGCTACATCCGTCTTAGACGTACTCCGATACGTCTAGTCTTGCTACGACGTCGTCGATGACATCGTTTATATTGACTTAGACAACATCTACCCCTTCGTAAAGTCGATATGGACAAGGTAGTACTTATTGGCGCGCCTCGATTACATCTGTTCAGTCCTATGTTCAAGCTCGCATTCATAAACGCGTTGGGGAACGTCATGTGGATTCGTGCTTTATTCAATGTCAGTGCTTGACTAGTTGGCTCCGTTATTGGTTTAAATCTCAAGAAGAACCTTTAAAGAGCCGAATGTGACAGTTTAGCTGTCTCGTTTCTGCAGAGCATTATGGGTGTCAATAGTGTTCATACTCGAAAATGGCCTGTGAACTTTAATTTTACCCCTACCCACTTTCCAGGCTTGTTACGTTAATAACGAGTGGGGTAGCAAACTGACACTCATTGAAATTTGAAAGGTTAAACGTTCTTTTTCCAAAATTGTAAAATTTGATTCATTTAACGTATGTATTTAAAACCCTAAAATGGGTCACACTAAAACGCGGACGCTAATTTTGCGGACTATAGACAAAGAAGGAAAATGCGGACTATAAGATAAAGAGGGAAAATGCGGACTATAAGATAAAGAGTGATTTTGATTTTGTACTTAAAAAGACTAACATTCATTTCTAAAATTGGTTTTTATGTCAAATTTATTAACGAATATTTGTATTCTATGAAGTTGAATTTGATGAAATAAAAAAAAACTTTGTGAATGAAAAAAAAATATGTTTATTTCATAAAATGATTTATCATATAACGTATTAAAATGATCATTTTATAAATTTTACAATTTGTCTAAATCTTTTTATATTTTTATTTATTTTCAGATTTTGCTGACCATAGCACTAATAAAGAAATACGGACCAAATAACGTAGAGGAATTTTGCTGGCCATTCACAAAGAAGGAAATTGCGGACTATAGACAAAAAAGGAAAATGCGGACTATAAGACAAAGAAGGAAAATGCGGACTATAAGATAAAGAGTGATCTTGATTATGTACTTAAAAAGACTCATATTAATTTCTAAAATTGTTTGTTATGTCAAAAATATTAACGATTATTTACATTTAATAAATTTGATTTTGATGAAATAAAAAAAAAGTTTGTGAATTAAAAAAAATGTTTGTTTTGAACATAAATTGATTTATTATAACGTATTAAAATGTACATTTTTAAATTGTACAATATGTCTAATTCTTTTCATATTTTTATTTATTTTCCGATTCGTTCTGACAACTTGACATTATCTAGGCTACACAGATTGAAATTGCGTACCATAGCACTAAGACAGAAATACGGACCAAATAACATAGAGGGAATTTGCGGACCATACACAAGGAAGGAAATTGCGGACTATAGACTAAAGAAGGAAAAAGCGGACTATTTGATTTACTACTGAAAAATAAGTTATATTTATATCTGTAATTGTTTACATTATGTCAATATTTAGTATTAATGCAAAATTAATTTTATACAGTTAAAGTTGATAGAAAAAAAGACTTTATGAATGAAATGAAATGTTTATTTAATGAATCACGTCAGCAGAAGATATAATGAAATCTACACGTTTGTAATTGCAAAATTTGTTAAATGTTTGTTGTTGTTGTTGTTGTTGTTTTTTGAATAGTTTTTTTCTATTGAGACAAAAGAAGAAAATGCTCCTTTTGCTGAATCTAACTTAATTTACATATCTGTAATTTCATTATATATGAATATCAACAGCATGTCTACAAGAGAGGCACGCGTTTGTCACCTCTGAAGATAATCGGTTGTGTGGTGTGTTCCCGGAACGTCGAATCGATTTTTTTACCTATAGTGGATTAGGGGGTGCGGTACGGGGTAAAGTCGATAAAATATTTGTATATCTAGGTCTATAAAATTTAATTTTGTAATAAAATATAATTTATGATAATTGAATATGAAAAACACCAACATCTAGGGGAAATGATATATATTTTTTTTTAAATTTAGACATATTGTACATTTAGTATTAATAAAATGATGATTACCTATAATTTACAGTGACATTTCAGACGTTTCTGTCACATTTTAAATACATATTTTTCGCTTAACAGCAACAATTCAAGGGAAAAACTGACAGCATTTATACTCATTAGAATAAATAATCTTGACTTCAAGAAATCAGATACTAAATGAAATGTCCCTCTAAATAGAAAATAAAATCATAATCGCACATTCCCATTTTTTTAAAACTACGATGCCAAGATTGGTTATTCAACGTGTATGAATGCTATAGGCTTTTTGAAGTTGTCGCTGATAAGCGAAAAACACGCCTTTAAAGTTGAGACAGAAAATACAATTTCCAGATACATCTGAATTGCTGTATACGATTTGTTAAATTTAAACACAAAAAGTTATATTTCCCGTAAACGGCGCAATACTTTGGCTAGAAATTTTCAGAATTTGCATTAGCAAATATGCTCTTTCATTTAACAAAAAATAAGTAAAGTTTACGAAAACATTCTGTAAAATAAATTTCATTTACGATGACTTCATCTACAGATTCAACAAATGAGTAGGACCACAGAAAATGTACGATCATCAGTAGCTGTTAATAGTGATTTTTGCGGTGATATTTTTTTAAATATGGGTGATAATGATGCAAATTCCCTCTATTTGGTCCGTATTTCTGTCTTAGTGCTACGGTCCACAATTTCAATCTGTGTAGCCTAGATAATGTCAAGTTGTTAGAACGAATCTGAAAATAAATAAAAAATATAAAAAGAATTAGACAAATTGTACAATTTAAAAATGTACATTTTAATACGTTATATTTATGTTCAAAACAAACATTTTTTTTTTCATTCACAAAGTTTTGTTTTTTTATTTCATCAAATTCAAATTCATAAAACATAAATATTCGTTTATACTTTTGACATAACAAACAATTTTAGAAATTAATACAAGTAGAATCTACTTTTTAAGTACAAAATCAAATCCACTCTTTATCTTATAGTCCGCATTTTCCTTCTTTGTCTTATAGTCCGCATTTTCCTTCTTTGTCTTATAGTCCGCATTTTCCTTCTTTGTCTATAGTCCGCAATTTCCTTCTTTGTGAATGGCTGGCCGTGAATGGCCAGCAAATTCCTCTATGTTATTTGGTCCGTATTTCTTTATCAGGGTCAGCAAAATCTGAAAAGAAATAAAAAAAAATTATATAAAAAGAATTAGACAAATTGTAAAATTTATAAAATGTTCATTTTAATACGTTACATGATAACTCATTTTATGAAATAAACATTTTTTTTTTCATTCACAAAGTTTTTTTTTATTTCATCAAATTCAACTTCATAAAACTTCATAAAATATAAATATTCGTTAATAAATTTGACATAACAAACAATTTTAGAAATTAATATGAGTCTTTTTGAGTACAAAATTAAAATCACTCTTTATCTTATAGTCCGCATTTTCCCTCTTTATCTTATAGTCCGCATTTTCCTTCTTTGTCTATAGTCCGCAAAATTAGCGTCCGCGTTTTAGTGTGACCCATTTAAAATGTTATATAGAAAGGAAATGTGCACAGTTACTTTTTTTCCGTTAGTATATATTGATTTTTTGTTTTTGTCCCCTTGAATTTTAAACACCTGAATCGCCATTGAAATCTTACCAAAAACCCTCCAGGACCCACGAATGACCATTCGTGACTCCAGGTTGGCATTTGGTATGTATTTCATACGCATCTACATTAAATTTTCGACAAAATTCATGGGAGATGCCGCAAGACCAAACCCCAGTAGTATGGAACGCGCCATCAAACCTCCCCGGATACATTAGGCATGCATTTTGCGTACACTTTATTTTCGGCTGGCTACGCCATTGAATGCTGGTTTCTTCTGAATAATATTGCTTTGAAATTTTGAGTACAGAGGATGTCTGTCCGTTTATCATCAGTACAGATTACTTTGCAAGCAAATTTTTTTTCCGTGTCACCGATTAGTAATCACCATATTTTCTTTCCCTTTTGTCTTCAACGTTCCTCGATAATAACGCATTCATTGTGCGGGATTTCAGAGTCTTATTTTGCCATTTTAGGAATTAGACAAACAAAGAATCGTGGTGTCTAGCGACGAAAAGGGGTATTAGAAATCGAGACGGAGTTCCATTTCTTATTTATATGTGTGCTTTTTCCATTCCATTTCCAATTATTGGGGATGTTCCATTTTTATAACCAATTACAAAAACAAAGGGCAAAAATGATATGATATCCGTTTGATCCGAAACTAATTATTCAAAGCATAGACAAGAAAGGAGAAATAGCATAGCTTATAATTAGCAATTTCCTAAAATCTGATAATAATATGATATGAATATTACGGACTATTTTTTCCTAGAAAAGGGGCGAAACGTCTAAATATTGTTTGTTAAATATTAAGTTCGTATTATTATATAGACAAAGTTGTTATCTGTTTAATCTGCAGAACCCATATTTTAAGGAGTTTCCCTTATTTGCCGAAAATCTCAATTATAAAGTAAATAATTCAATCTTAATTTCTTTTCAAAATATCAGGGGTTAATAATTGAATGATTCGTTACAATTAAGATCTTATATTTTACAATGGAATTTCTTTCACCCTTTCCTGATTAATACCTCAATTTGACATCCTGAAATGAAAAGGCATAAAAAAAAACATTTATGCAAAAGAAGAAAGCTCTAATGACTTCTAGTATCACTTTCTCTTTTTTTCACAATTTCTTCTCAGCTCTTCTGCAGAAGCTTTCAAAATCGTAAAAGCCCAAGTCTTAGACTTCTTTTGCTAAAGTTGCACGTGTTCCTCGTTTTTATTCTGAAAAATCATCGCCTGATTATGAGTTAAGGAAAACTGTCTGAAAATGATCTCGTGCCGAAAGACAAATGACCAGTTCCAAAAATATACCCAAAACCATTAAATTACCGGTCTTCAGACGGCGAACAACCGAGCGACCTCATCACCGGAAAGTCCCGAAGGACCCTCTTAACATCGTGTAATCCGTTTTTCATGTTCATTTAAGGATGAAATGAAGATATCAAATATTTCAAAGAGACAAATATGAAAGCGAGAGGCGATCGAATCGCAACGATTCCCAGGAGTTCGTCCTTTACCCTTATTTTGGCGATTTTTTCTAGAGTTATGGAAAAGAGTAAACCATGGCATTCTGAATTAGTCAATGCTCATCTAAACCCTATATTGTGGGTACTCATTTGAATCGTCTCTCATTGGGACTATTCAAATGAGTACTCACAATATAGGCTTATGTCAATCATGAATGCATTTTGGGCAATTTTTGTTAGCAGCACTTCCTCTGATGTGGGATTTTTGTACCAATTTAATATATTTCCAATAGCTTAAAGAAAAAGATCAGCCACATTGTGCTCACATCTTTGTCTACATTATCCGAAATCAAGTTGATTCTAAAACAGTTGACAATTTGAGTTAAAGTAAAAGTAAAACGAATTTCAAGAGAAAGGAAAATATCGGCGACAACTGATGCAAATAGTATCAGGTTAAGGGTTAACCAAGCTTCGACACTAATCTGCGTTTTAGTCCTCGATAAATGACAATAGAATAGCCGCTTCTAGTCGCTCCGACGTCCCTATGCAATTATACATCGCTCATAATCTTTAATCAATGCAACGCGTCATGTAGAAATGGTCTTGGTGCCGATTTCACAAAACCATTCCTGATTTTGACTTGTCTTTAAGGGAAAGAAATATTCATGAGACAATGATATGAATGCTGATGATCATGTTATAACATATTGCCCATAATCTTTCATCAGTGCACCGAGTGCATTAGGAATTTTCTCGGTGCGCCAGTTGTGTCAATGTCGCTACATATTTTGATTATTGATAGCCCTTCTGGAACATTTGGTAATTATAAAGTTTGTAATTTCAAGATCGTGGGTTCGGTGCTCGGAAAGACCAAAGTAATTTGGACTTTCCAGTGGTCGGGTATTGCAATGCTACAATGCTACACTTTGGAAAAATTCCGACCGTTTTATAAATACTGTCCGCCGTAATAAAGACACAAACGATTTGGTGCACAAGATATTTAGGATTGAGAAACCAGTACCGACGAACGAAAAGTCAGTGGAAAGTAAAAGTCGATTTCATGACGTCTCTAAAGAAGTTCTTATTTTTTCATAGCTGTTTATCAGTACCCCAAAGTTTAGTTTTTGCACGGCGGCTTGTGAATAATGCACCAAGGTAACGTCATGGAAATGCCGTGGTTTTGGTGCAATAGCAAGCCGACCTCCCTTAATCTAATTTATGTAATAATTTACTTGTAAGATAAATGAAACTCTTTTTGGCACTTTCAGAATTCAACACAATCACAACTATGGACCAATGCATTTTGGACCATTCTTGATTGACATGGCTGCACTGTTTTGCACCGATTTCTTCTTGCGTTATGTAGCGCTTGTTGGACACTGATCGAATTTCAGTCATCATTGAAAAGCTTGAAAGGCTTGAAAGTCTCGCTCCGCGTGATCGCGCGGCTGGAACGAGATTTCAGAGCTGCTTGTCAGTTTCATTGGTCGACATCCAAAATGTCTTAAGTATCCCTTGTTAGGCTGCTCAAGCTTTATTTGCGATGTCTTCGGGTTCTGCTGGGAAATCTTGTCAAAATGTCTGGTTATTGTAATCATGGCGACGTTTTTATACGCCGCCGGAGGCGGACGTATATTGGCGTCATCTTCTCCGTCTGTCCGTCCGTCCGTCCATCCGTCCATCCGTCCGTCCATCCGTCCGTACGTCCGTCCACTTTTCTTGTCAACGCAACTCCTCCGAAGTTTCTGGCTGGATCTTCTTGAAACTTGGTCAATGTTATCACCTCAATTGGTAGATGTGCATGAAGGAAGGATTTTATGGTTCGTCGATTTTTGCCTGAGTTATGCCCCTTAAAAACTTAGTCTCTGGGGCTTATTGAAATTGCAGCCTTGTCAACGCAACTCCTCCTAAGTTTCTGGCTGGATCTTAATGAAACTTGGTCAATGTTATCACCTCAATTGGTTGCATGAAGGAAGGATTTTATGGTTCGTCGATTTTTGCCTGAGTTATGCCCCTTAAAAACTTAGTCTCTGGGGCTTATTGAAATTGCAGCCTTGTCAACGCAACTCCTCCTAAGTTTCTGGCTGGATCTTAATGAAACTTGGTCAATGTTATCACCTCAATTGGTAGATGTGCATGAAGGAAGGATTTTATGGTTCGTCGATTTTTGCCTGAGTTATGCCCCTTAAAAACTTAGTCTCTGGGGCTTATTGAAATTGCAGCCTTGTCAACGCAACTCCTCCTAAGTTTCTGGCTGGATCTTAATGAAACTTGGTCAATGTTATCACCTCAATTGGTAGATGTGCATGAAGGAAGGATTTTATGGTTCATTGATTTTTGCCAGAGTTATGCCCCCTTCAATCTTAGTCTCTGGGGCTTATTGAAATTGCAGCCTTGTCAACGCAACTCCTCCTAAGTTTCTGGCTGGATCTTAATGTCACTTGGTCAATGTTATCACCTCAATTAGTAGATGTGCATGTAGGAAGGATTTTATGGTTCATTGATTTTTTCCAGAGTTATGCCCCCTTAAAACTTAGTCTCTGGGACTGAAACTTGGTGGATGTTATTACCTTAATTGGTAGATGTGCATGAAGTAAAGATTTTATGGTTCATTGATTTTTGCCTGAATTATGCCCCCTTGAATCTTAGTCTCTGGGGCTTAATGATATTTTAGCCTCGTAAACGCAATTCCTTCCAGGTTTTTCACTGGATATTTATAAAAACCTTTTTGTGAACACAATTTTTTTTACAGGTTTTTCAGTGAATATTCATAAATCCTTGTCAATGTCATTTTTTTGTCTCAAGTTTTATAAGTGGCGGCGTATATTGTGACGATGGCACTCTTGTTGTATTTTCATAAGTTCATAACTTCTGATAGTTCTTAGTCCAGGTGTTGTGTAAGCTAGAAACTTATTGATAGAACTTTGCGGGTTTTGTGATCAGGGGCCTGTCTCATGAAAAACATTTAAGACGTATTTTTGACTTACCGATGTCTTATTCATCGCTTAGAACAACAACCGCATAACGCATGTCTTGATAGATTGGCGATAGGCGTTTCTTGCCAGCTAAAGTACCTGGAATATCACGGTGGACAATCACTTGGTACATGAAATTCAGAAAATCTTCAATAATTTTGTTAATACGCGACTTTGAATTCGGTTTTAAGTAGAGAAGGTGGACAAACCCCATGCATTAGATGGATGCGGTGGACTTTTGAAAAAAAAAGCCGATAAAAAGTTATTGAAGATCAACCAAAATATTGGTTGATCTTCAATAACTTTTTATCAGCTGATTTTTCAAAAATCCACCTCATCAAGCTTATTCCTGGCATCTTCCCACCTGAAATAGTTGTACCACGTGATTATCCACTGTCAATATTTCTAGATCGGAATGACATGGGTAATGTTTTGATGACCCAAAAATCCCTTTGATAACTCCTTATTGTCGCTTTTCAACAAGAACATCGTAACTGCAGCTTTTTTAAAGCTGCATTTACGATGTTTTTGTTGAAAAGCGACGGTATGCACATTTAGTTAAAGATTTAATGCCATTAGAAAATACAATATGCTAACCCTCTGGGCTCACCCTTTAAAGTTTTGATTTAATTAGAAAATAATACAGCTGAACTTTGACGAATTACCTGAAGTCTGTGGTTATCAAATTATGACCGGGTCATTGGAGACACAACAGAACGACGAAATTTTCTTTTACGGTAAAAGTTGCAGGTGGCATCTTTAGAGATGCGCATATCGTACTGCGATTAACCCATTACCAAACAACACAATTTTAGACTGGTCCAAATTTAAAGACGTTGCAGACGACATTTTCAAGTCGATGGATTTTTAACTTTTTGGGTATTTTTGCTTAGAAAATATTGTGGGAAATGAAGAAATTGCTTGTGACAAGCAATTTCTTCATTTTCCACAATGTTTTCAGAAGCCATTATCTTATGGGGAGTCAAAAAGAGTCACTCTGTGGTAATGGGTTAAAAGGAGTCGCCGAATACGATTACATTTGAGCCAGAATCTGGAAAAACGTCCCTTAAGTCTTCTGAGCCCAATATAGATCCAGATCAGCATGTGCATAGTCTGATCAGGATCCATATTGTTTTCCAATAGCTTCTTCGTGACTTGGAGTAACTTAAAAAAGAGCAGCATTGATGCAAATTGAACTCCATTTCACAACAGGCCGATCTTGAAACTCAATTTTGAAAAATGCTATAAGGGACGTTTTTCCAGATCCCGGCTCATTTTCTTTATGTTCAACGGTTATTGTTTTACTTAAGAATGGATGAAACGAAGTACTGATACAGAACTGTTTAACCCTTTCCCAAACAAGACCTTGCTTTGACGTCCCTAAAATAGAAAATGCCTTGGAAAACATTGAAACAAAAGAAGAAACTGCTGATTACCAGCAGTTTCTCCTTTTGTCTCGATATTTTCTGTGCCATATTTTACACAAGTTCTATCTTTAATAACATTCATTTTGTCTTTTGTGACAGTTTTTGAAGTGGATCACCTCAAAATAATGTCGTTTGGGAAAGGGTTAAAGAGTCTGATGGCTTTCACACTATCTAAATCTAAGACTTTTCAATATAAAATTATGCGATCGTGATCTTACAAATTCTCTTAAGTAATGCAAAATTCTAACTCTAACATTCCACGTTGTTTTTCATTTTTATTCTTCATATGAAAAACATAAACGTTTTTGGAGACTTTAGTGATTCGTCATTAGGCATATCGTTGTTGTAAATGCAAAACCTCGTATCTCGTTTTTGGAAAATTTTAAAGGGGAGGTAAAAAGTGTAATAACTTTTCCCAAAACTGAAATGTTTTACTTGAAAAATTGACATATTGCTCACAAATAATGTGTGACTGTCAGTAATACTGATCAGTAAAGATATCTCAAAACCTGCGATAATTGTCTAAACTGGGCACACAAGTTTGTACTTTGGAAATCGCAAGAATCGACATACGAGGTTTTGCATTTACACCGACGATATGTAGATGCTGAATAAGTAACTTAACCCTTTCCCAAACACCAAAACTTTAGGGTCATCCACTTTGAAAATTGTCACAAATGACAAAATTGAAGTTATTAAAGATAGAATTTGTGTAAAATATGGCAAAGAAAATATTGAGACAAAAGGAGAAACTGCTGGTTATCAGCAGTTTCTTCTTTTGTTTCAATGTTTTCCGAAGCCTTTTGTATTAGGTACGTCAAAACCAGGTATTGTTTGGGAAATGGTTAAAGTCGAACGTAAAGTTCTACAAACGTAATATACCTGAAACCTCGTGGCCTGGAATAGCAGGATATAGTCACTTGTTTAGATGGTACATTGTAACACCACCATTGTTTGAATTTTACAATCTATACAACGCCTACAAAGTTTTACAGTTGTGTCGTCCTTTTATTAGGTGAAATATTAGCTGGGCTCGAACAAAGGACAGTGCGTCGAAAAGCCATTAAAGTGACAGGCGGCACTTTATGGTTTTGTTTTATTTGCCTCCCCTGTAAAAAATGTGTGTAGGTATGCAATGCGCCCTTTAATAGTCACCATAGGGGGTTCTATTGTTGACTCTTTCTACGGGGTTGAGATGTCTAAATTTTGTCAGAGAACAGTCCCAAACGTAGAGCCGGGATTAGAATATGTTTCATTGGAGAGGAATACATACCTAAATAAGTATTTTAATAGTAAACAAATTCATAACATTTTTCAGAATTAGGTTGACTATTGATATAAGACCCACTATTGGTGATGTCATGAAAACAAGTTCTAGTATTTGTGTCTCTTGTGTTATAGTTGTTAAACTATCGAATGAGTTAGCAGCCCAATTGCAACATTATTAATTAAGTTCTAAATTCAATCCCAATTTCAGATATAATATCTACAAGGCATACTTTCGAATGAGCATTTAATGAAAAGGAACAAATAAACAGCAAACAGAAAAGATATACGCCATCAAGTTATAAACACAACAAATAGACAAAATAAAAACATCATGGGTTCTAATTTGAGGACAGGATCATACAAACATGGGCGAGAATAATGAGCGCGGCCACCCATAATTTGTTGTTGGAAAATACGTCCTAATTCATGTAGCATCGGGTATATGTTACATCCGACCACTCGTAAACTTGCCCTATATTAAAGCGCTGTCAAACTCACGTGGTTTCATGAGCTGTTGTATCCGTCCGCGGGTAAAGACAAGAAAGGGGCTCAGTGCAACACTGATGTAATTGCAGAAGTAGAATAAATGCACTTACAATAGTAATGTTGTAAACCATCGAGTTTCGGTGGCTTTGTACTTTTGTTTGTTTTGTTTCTTGTCAATGAATTTTATTTGCGACTTTTAGTCTGCCTACAAAGTCAAAAAATGTGACTTTCGTAGGCATTCTCTGAACATGGGCGACTACCATGCCCAATGATATCTTCAAGGCATGGTACGTACGGCTTGCCCGGTAGTCGCCTGTAGCAGGCGATATTGGTTGAAATAAACTAGGTCAAAGGTCATTCGGTACATTTTTCAGACATGCCCCCTAAAATACCTCATAACTTACACATTTATTAAGCTAAAACAATTATTTTGGTACCTAAATAAAGCTAACGATTTGTACTGTCACTTAAAACATCAATATGCAACTTTACGAATTTGTGTTTTTGTAATTTTTGATAAATATAACAAAAAATGGCCAAAAAATCACAAAAATAAGTTTTTTTCGAAAAGTAAAAAAATCCTAAAAAATACAAACGGAATGTCTGGATGAATGACATTATAGTTAAAAATTGCCTAGACACCTGTTGTTTACTGAAATATATTTGCTCACAGAATTAGTCTTTGGCTTACCCCTGTAGCCATAGCTAAAAGTGGGTGGGGTAAATTTTCCAAAAAAAATACAAAAAACACAAACATTGGTGTAGCAATACGAACTTCACATAAATGATATTCTACGATATTTTTACGATGTTTTATTGGAAATTCTTGTTTAAAAATAATATTTTCATGATTTGTTATAGCTTTCGATGCATTTTTCTAAAATATAATAAGAATTTTAGGGGCAAAAACATTGCTCTAATAAAACAACATTAGAACTATATATAGCTTATATCAACATCACTTAGTCAAATCTTTGCCTCTTTTGACGAATACATATAGTCATTAAAAGTGCAATTAAATAAATAAAGACTCAAAATACAACAGAAATTAAGCATAATCAGCAGCTGAAAGTAGTCATTTCACTATCTTATAGCTCGCGATAATAGACCTGGCAGAGCAGCCCTAGCCAATAGGCTGGGATGCTCTACCAGGTCATTTATCGTGAGGTATACGATCATACGACATTGAAGGTAAGTATTTATGTTTCAACATGTTTTGTTCATTAATGGTGTAGTTTCACTTTGTAAACCGGGCGTTTAATTCCATTATTGCAATTTGGGTGATTACACCTGGTAGCCTTACGAGAACATTCGAACATGTACATAAAATGTAATTAGGAACGGACCATTCCATTCTATGGATTTTTTTTATCACAATCATAAGTCTGACTGCAGTTCTGATATGCGATTATGGTATGCGATATGAAGATCTTAAGTGCCCATGAAGGTATATATACATGTATATACTTAGATATGTACGAGAAGAAACAGCCTTCTCGGTTTACTGTAAATCGTCGGTATTATTGCAAAACATTATAACTACAGCGTTAATCAAGCTGTAGTTACGAGGTTTTATAACAACACATTTTACAATTGCACATTCTTTCAATTTCGAAATGTGCTCATGCTCGTACCGCACGTTTTTCTTTTCTATCAACCAATGTGTCGAGAAGTAAACTCGTCGAATAACCTCTTTACTTAGCCACACCCTGTCAGGTGAATAAAAACGGAATATACATGCTTCCATTAGAGACAACAGGAGATTCAGTCTTTGGGTCTATCTGATTTTGTTACCAATACTCTTTAAATTGTTTTAGAAATTAAACTAAATATGATTCTGTATGTGTCTCTAATTATGCAAATCACTCGATCTTTAATAAAACGTTACATTATGTTACTGGTTAATATTAAAATATAAAGACAAAGATCGCCAGCTAATCCATCCTGCACAATCCTTACCATTTTAATTAACAACTAATGGGTTGTGGAGTTGGCACAAAGGAACTCTTTGTACATAAATAAGGAAAATCTATGAACCTGGGGTTGCTTTTTAGTATGCTGACGACAATATACCAGACAAGCCTCTGGGCATTGACTAACTTATGACATAACTAAAAACTCTTCATTCAATTATAATTTTCGTTGTAATCAAATATGTATCTTTCATTTGTATACGAGTATTGTTGTGCCTTTTAAAACATACGAAAAAAGTGAATCCGTATGTTAAAAACCTCAGACATGTTTTTGCATCATAACTCAGATCATGCAATGTAATTAAGAAAATCGAACAGGATCGTGTTGTTGTTTACTTGATTGGTCAGTATTTGTGAATGCCGAACTAAATAAAAGTAAAATAAAATGGCTTTTGTGTTTCAATTGTGCAGAAATCGAGTTCTTTCATATAAAAATTATACCTTAATCCTATATTATTACCACAACTCGAAGTCCATTTGCTTGGAAATCTTAACATTCTTCGATGCAAGAGATTCTCAGCATACACACCCATTTGTGAAGTTTAAGGTCACAAAAACTGGACGTATTTTCGTAGGATCAGAGACGTTATTACAAATATTTTTGAGAATGCACCCATGGGAAAGAACTTAAGAAGTGGGCGTGCTCTTCTATTCCATTAACTGCTAGACTCAACAACAGGTATTGTTTCAGAGGGTCAAAAAGATGAAGGCTTGATCATATCAGTTATTCTTGGATAAATATTTACGTCGCATAACTATTATGATATATTTCATACGTCAATAGATGCGAAATATATCATGCATCTTCGGCGTCATCAGTGGCAACGGTAATTGACAAGGTATTGACTTGCACTGTAACGGGACATGCTGAAGATGGAGGAAAAATTACACAAAGTGTTTGGTATCTAATAACGGGTGGAATACCTTAATCATCTGCCAGATTTGACAGCGCTTTCAGTGAGACCTCTTTTTTGAAAGGGTTGGAGAACGATAAAAGTCTAGAATCGCATGGCAGTTTTGTTTCGTGATCTCAAAAATCTTTACAGTTAACTCTGGGTATTATCTCGAGATAATGCTGTGCACCATGCAACTTAGCCTGAATTCTAGTATAACAATGTCTTGCTGTTTCTCTATTCCTGTTCACAGGTACCACAATTTTACATATATCAATGTCTTTGAATCATATTCTTCACATTGTATACCGATGACTAGACACAGGCTACACACTAAGTTCTACATGTACATAGACTGATACTGACTGAGATGTGGGACTGATAACACAGAGTACCGTGAAGGTGCTAGTTGGGGAGCCTAGTCTCCAATCTGTACCGTGATTCTGCCATTGTGTGTTAATGGGGGATCAAAACGTTTTGAGCCTCGCACAGACAGAACCAGATATTTGTATCAAAACGTTTTTGTTTTTCCACTTAGACTTCTTCGAACTCCATACAATTCTATTTTCCCATCTAGTTAGCCAGTGTTTTGTGGTAGCAAAAAGAAGAGGACTCGCCATAAACTACAGAAAATTGCTCTTCAAAACATTTTGGAAATAGTTCCAATGGTTCTTGTGGACGTACTTTCTGTCAATTGTCCGTAGAAACAGACTATATTGCTTTTAAAAGAATGGTTCATAGTGGATACAGCTATTGGATGTGCCTGGGTCATAAAAGAACGATTGTCTGGCTTGCCCTTAAAAATTTTTTTCACTTGTGAAATGTGTAGGCCTATGGAAGGATGATTGAACAAAGGTTCTAGCCACTCGAATCTTATCAAACTAGGTCATTGAATTGTGGGACTTTCTGGTACAAGAATTGTCCTGGGCCCACCTTCTTTAAAGCTGTTTTGAATCTAAATTTTGACCAAGCAATCAAAATTAATTTTGTTAAAAACACTTAATGAGAAAAACTCATCAGTTTCTATATTTTCTCCCCTGTGCCCGGTTCTACTGTTTCAAGATAGCACAATGCTAGAAAGAATTGAATACCGGATGTTGCTTTAATGCATCATTAACAATATTGAATTCATAAAATATATCATTTTTCTACTGCTTTTAGCTGAAACATGCCTAAAATATTGAAGATCTCTCTTGCATATTTTGGAATTTTGGTGTTTGATCCCACTCTGTTCTTTAAATCTATAAACACGCTCTGAAGTTAAGCAAAAATATGAAGGTACAAGTTAATGGCATATCGCATCGATGAATTTGACTTACTTTTTCAGTTCTTATGAAAATAAAAAATATCTTTTGGTTTGACCAAAAGTCGATTTTCAATAAAAAGAAAATGCCATTTTTGCTACTTCTGCATACATGTGCATGTCAGGTCCGTAGGAAGCAATTTTATATTGGGACGGCTGAAGCCCATGTTTCTGAATATATATATATTTTTTTTGGGGGGGGGGGGGGGAAGGGGGGGCTAAATTTTATTTTCTCTAAAATTTCGCGTAAACTAAGGAAAAATCGGCATTTTTGGCCATTTGGGGGGGGGGGGGGGCAAAGCCTCCGAGCCCCCTGTTCCTACGGGCCTGAACGTAACAAGTTTCTATGCCAATAATCTTTTTTTATTTATTGAATAAGCTGTTCTTTGTCAAATGGATTGTAGTTATGCATCCAGTCTTTCCAATCTGAGGCATTTTAGTGTACAGTAACCCATCAGAATTTATAGGTGGGGAGGCGTAGTAGGCATAGGCCTATGTGTACTTCGTGAAACAATGTCAACCATTTCCGAACAAGTGAGTTTTTTTCTTTTTTATACAAAAGACAAATTGTTCTAGATTGTTAAATGTTTATTCATTACATTACTTGTAATGTTTTGGTCGCCAAAGTAAATTGTACCAAATTCCTAGGTTATTTGAGTGGGTGGGGTAACTCTTACTCACTTTTTTTAACATTTACACCGTGAAAGTCATTGTTTTAAATGTTATTTTTGCTGGTATATACTAATATGATCTATTTAGAGTCAATATCCAGACAAAAGAAATGATATCATTTAAGTTCCATCAATACTGTTGAAATGCCGTGTACACTGTGTAAAAGCAATGATCGTTACAAATCTTGACCCCAGCTGACTTCGAGCTGTACCTGCATATAGAAATGGTGATTTTTTACCATCAAACTTGATTTTAAATGTTTGCTAAGGGTTTATAGACACTTTTGAACGTGTTTGTGTAATTGAAATCGCAATAATTTTTCACATGCAGCATGATTTCCATTTACACTGCGTTCAAATTTTGCACATTTTTTGCCATTTTTTACATTTTGCCAAATATTAATGAATGTGCAAATGAGAAAAAGTTTCCTTAACTATATTTTATATGCAAGACAATTTATTGGGCTTTCATTTAAAACCGTTTCCGTGCATTTAGACATATAATTGACAGAGTTATACGCATTTAAAGGGGGCTTATGTGAATTTTGCACCCAATGACCTTTGACCTTGTTTTGTGACCTTAATACGGCCGACTGGAGGCGACTACCGGTCTAAGCAAATCAGGCAAGCCTTATACTTTGCAAATAATACATCAAAACTCCATGTTCAAAAAATGCCTACGAAAATGTTTTCTAGCCACTTTTTCCGAATTGGTAGGTAGACTATTTGTCTTGTCGATGTATTTACGATCTTTGTTTGCTTTGGTACTTTGGTATATCTTATTATTAGCATTGACACTTTTCGTGTTCTTTTTAATATTTTAATGCATACTAGGCTTTTAGATTGGGACTTCTTAGCTGTTGACCAACATGCCGATTTACAATGCATGAGACCCGTTTATTTATAATTGTAGAGAGGCTGATTTACAATTCTTACTAAATACGCTTTTAAAAAAAATCCTATTTAGTACGAGCGTAAAATACCATGCTGTGGAGACTGGACAGCCTGACATAGCCTTATTTTTTTAATAAAAATGTTATAAGCGGAGAAGGCAGAAATGGCCTATGAACTTGCCGGATGTAAAAGTTATATTAGAAATCAGCTGTTAAAAAGTTATTGGTGGCAAAACTAAAGATTTAGTTGGTCGTCAATAATTTTCTACGTCGCTAATTTCTTTTAAAAAAAAACTACCTTCTCAGCTTCAAATCGAATTCACCTTTGTCACGTATTAATAGAAATATTGACAACTTTCTGATACTGTTGTATTACTGTGTGACATCTGCATTTGCTTTGTACACCCTGAAATACATAGTTTAGTAAGGAAATGCATGTTGTCCTTTTAGGGGTTTTATTGAACTGTGCAAGTCCTTTGCGTGCATTTCAGTCGCACGTGTTAGCTCGTTAAGGTATAACGCTTGTTAATGTTTGACAATGGGTCAATAAATTGTTCCCAGAAATGACGATATAAGAAATTAACTCGTGTCGACATAGCGTAAAGTTATCTCGATTTTTGGTTGTTTATTTTGTCATAATCAAACGCCAATTCTCTGAGATTTGTTTGGTTACTAGAGGATAATTTGTTTAACTGTCACATCTAATAATGATTAAAGTCAAATTCCAGAAATATCATGAACTTGGATTACTTTCGCTTTTTACGACGGACCATCCAAAGATACAGGAACGGCAGAGCTTAAGATAAGAGTTTTTGGCTTTTCAGAATGCAATATTTAACAAAGTGATAAACAACCCTATGTTGTGGTACTCATTAGAATCGTCTCGTCGAGACTATTCAAATGAGTACACACAACAAAGGGTTTGGATATGAAATAGTTTAGAATGTTTTCACCCCTCTTATTAGTAGCGATGCAAGAAAACATTGTGAGAAATGAAAAAAATGCTTGACACAAGCAATTTCTTCATTATCCACAATGTTTTCCAAAGCCCTTATTTCATTGGTCGTCAAAAGGTGTCACTGTGTGGTAATGGGTTAAAAAATAGATTCATGCTGTCTTAACTTTGAATAATTATCCCTTCTTGTCTCGACTATGCGTACAATAGGGGTGGTGCTATTCAGAGGTGCGTTCTTTAGAGCGAGATTTCTTGAGATATCTTTATATTTCTTAAGATGTTTTAGGATAAAGCGTTCCTCTGAGCAGGACTTTTAGGACGATTACTGGGAGCCGCCATTGCTCTATACTTCTTTCGGAACACCTCGGTAAATTCTGTAGGATCTATACTCAGTTCCAAAAGAAAGTGTGCATTTTTGCGTTTTACCTTAATTTTTACAAAGTTGATAGCAATTTAGGGAGTAAAAGTAATATCATACTTCAGATTAGACCTTAAAGAAAATTGGGATCAAAACAGATGTCGATCGAATTGTTCATATTGCATACACAGAGTCAGATCATTATGGTGTTGATGGTGTTGAGATTTGCACTCCTTACAGCTTTCCCTGTGGATAGAGTTACAAGCTTGTATGCCGTTGTAGGGTTTGGCCAGGGCCTTCCAAGCCATTTCCATGTTAAAGCTTGAACTTTCTTGTAGACATTACGTGTAGGTCAACGTTAGTAATCGCTACGTTAGTAGTCTATTGAATTACCGTCGAACGGTGCATTGACGTTCTAAAGCGAATTTGTTTGCCTTTAAGATGCCATACAAATGACCAATTGCTATTAGAACATAAATACCATACAAATTCAAATTTTCGGAAGGTTTTTGTTTTCACCAGGTTCGGTCTTGCTCACCAACGTTAATTGTAATTCGTTTCACGCCAATGCTCTATGTACAAATGTAATGAACATGTGATTTTATGCTACGATATGCCAAAAGGAGTGCAGCGAGTGTAATTTCTGATCGATTACTAATCCAGCACGTGAGACATACGTAAATCACTAAAAATGCAAAATCGCAATAAAGCCAAAAATTCGTGCGTGCTATGTGATTTCTTCATCAATATATCGTTTGTCAATAGTCTTGATATATGTCGTACAAAATTTCCTTGGTGGTAGATGGTATACTTTTCGAGATATTTAAAATTTAAAAGTGCACACTTTCTTTTGGAACTGAGTATATATGGGAGAAAATTGACCGATTTGTTCCGAATGCTCGATGATTCATAAACCGCGGAGTTCCGAATGCTCCGTACTTCATACATCTTCGCTAGCCAAGGTTGAACCCACCTACGTTTGTATTCACCCTTGGCGGATTTAGTCCGATTTTCTTGAAATCGCGAAGCGCCGCCTAACGGTTGTTCTGCCGGTTGTTTACGTCCATTATTGATGACGTCATTAACGCGCGTTGTCTTTCGCGTCATACGTCATGCGGATTATGTAAAAGTTAGCTGCTTTTTAGGTCGAATTGTCGAAAATATAATAATTCGTCGATTAAAGTTAGGGAATTCCTGTCTATTGCAGTGAAATTCTTTGGAAAAATCGCCCATCTTTGCGTTTTTGAGTTGCAAATGCAATGCTTTTTCCCGCCCGTTGTCATGATTTGGTTACTCATAACAAATGTATCAGTCGACAATCTGATTGGTTCCAGCGAGACCTCGCTGGAACCAATGAAAACGCTTTCCAGGATACCAAGAAAATCGGACTAAATCCGCCAAGGGTGAATACAGAAACGACGTTACGTCGTAGATGTCACCCTTGGCTTGCGAAGATGTACTTCATACAAATGACGTCATAATGACGTCATTTGTATGAAGTATGGAACATTCGGAACACATCGCCTATAATCTGGGTCTCAATGACGCTGTTTCAAAAACATCTTAAGAAATCTTAAAAACTCTTGCTCTAAAGAAATCGCCTCTAGTCTTCCTGGCATCGGCGTTTACACGATGAATAATCATGTGATACAATATTTTCAGCAAATCTTCAATAACTTTGTAAAGACTGGACCGATTTGAATTCGGTTTGAAGCAGAGAATGTGGACAGACGTCACGCATTAGATGGACGTGGTTGATTTTTGAAAAAAAAAACTGATAAAAAAGTTATTGAAGATAAACCAAAATTTTGGTTTATCCAACACGTCCAGCTTATCCCTTGAATTTTCCCACCTTCTCTGCTTCAAACCGAATTCAAATTGGTCAAGTATTAAAAAAGATATTGAAGATTATCGGAAATTCTGAGTCACGTGATTATACACCGTGGTTTACGAGTATGTCTGTGTCAGTGTAATGCCTTGGTAAGCTGTCATATCTATATTTCTACTGATCAATGATTTTGCTCTGAAATTGTTCACATGCTTCTTTGACCATCCCCTGGAACGGCATTCCTGAGGTCCTCGGATTCGGAACCCTTTAAATTTTCTCAAAGTTGTTGTACAATTCATTAGATCCGTTGATCATAACAAAACCCGATTTTCCCTTTGCCATAAGCAGTCGATTTCCCCGATGTCGACACAATTTAAAGTGCCATTTCACAGATATTCTTTTCATAAATTTTTACTTTTATCTAAAGAGCATATTTTCTCATGAAAATACTGAAAATTTCAAGCGAACAGATTGCGCCGTTTACGGGAAGTCTATATTGTTGTGTTAAAATTTGTCAAAATGATGTGAACAACAGTTCAGATTTATAATTATTGGAGTTTTCATTTCAGTCTCAACTTTAAAGGAGTAGTTTTTGCTGATAAGCTACAACTTCCAAAAGCCTGCTAGCAATTTTACGCTTTAGAATGACCAATCTTGGCATTAAATCTTGGGGGAGGGGGGGGGCTAAATTTTATTTTCTCTAAAATTTCGCGTAAACTAAGGAAAAATCGGCATTTTTGGCCATTTGGGGGGGGGGGGGGCAAAGCCTCCGAGCCCCCTGTTCCTACGGGCCTGAACGTAACAAGTTTCTATGCCAATAATCTTTTTTTATTTATTGAATAAGCTGTTCTTTGTCAAATGGATTGTAGTTATGCATCCAGTCTTTCCAATCTGAGGCATTTTAGTGTACAGTAACCCATCAGAATTTATAGGTGGGGAGGCGTAGTAGGCATAGGCCTATGTGTACTTCGTGAAACAATGTCAACCATTTCCGAACAAGTGAGTTTTTTTCTTTTTTATACAAAAGACAAATTGTTCTAGATTGTTAAATGTTTATTCATTACATTACTTGTAATGTTTTGGTCGCCAAAGTAAATTGTACCAAATTCCTAGGTTATTTGAGTGGGTGGGGTAACTCTTACTCACTTTTTTTAACATTTACACCGTGAAAGTCATTGTTTTAAATGTTATTTTTGCTGGTATATACTAATATGATCTATTTAGAGTCAATATCCAGACAAAAGAAATGATATCATTTAAGTTCCATCAATACTGTTGAAATGCCGTGTACACTGTGTAAAAGCAATGATCGTTACAAATCTTGACCCCAGCTGACTTCGAGCTGTACCTGCATATAGAAATGGTGACTTTTTACCATCAAACTTGATTTTAAATGTTTGCTAAGGGTTTATAGACACTTTTGAACGTGTTTGTGTAATTGAAATCGCAATAATTTTTCACATGCAGCATGATTTCCATTTACACTGCGTTCAAATTTTGCACATTTTTTGCCATTTTTTACATTTTGCCAAATATTAATGAATGTGCAAATGAGAAAAAGTTTCCTTAACTATATTTTATATGCAAGACAATTTATTGGGCTTTCATTTAAAACCGTTTCCGTGCATTTAGACATATAATTGACAGAGTTATACGCATTTAAAGGGGGCTTATGTGAATTTTGCACCCAATGACCTTTGACCTTGTTTTGTGACCTTAATACGGCCGACTGGAGGCGACTACCGGTCTAAGCAAATCAGGCAAGCCTTATACTTTGCAAATAATACATCAAAACTCCATGTTCAAAAAATGCCTACGAAAATGTTTTCTAGCCACTTTTTCCGAATTGGTAGGTAGACTATTTGTCTTGTCGATGTATTTACGATCTTTGTTTGCTTTGGTACTTTGGTATATCTTATTATTAGCATTGACACTTTTCGTGTTCTTTTTAATATTTTAATGCATACTAGGCTTTTAGATTGGGACTTCTTAGCTGTTGACCAACATGCCGATTTACAATGCATGAGACCCGTTTATTTATAATTGTAGAGAGGCTGATTTACAATTCTTACTAAATACGCTTTTAAAAAAAATCCTATTTAGTACGAGCGTAAAATACCATGCTGTGGAGACTGGACAGCCTGACATAGCCTTATTTTTTTAATAAAAATGTTATAAGCGGAGAAGGCAGAAATGGCCTATGAACTTGCCGGATGTAAAAGTTATATTAGAAATCAGCTGTTAAAAAGTTATTGGTGGCAAAACTAAAGATTTAGTTGGTCGTCAATAATTTTCTACGTCGCTAATTTCTTTTAAAAAAAAAACTACCTTCTCAGCTTCAAATCGAATTCACCTTTGTCACGTATTAATAGAAATATTGACAACTTTCTGATACTGTTGTATTACTGTGTGACATCTGCATTTGCTTTGTACACCCTGAAATACACAGTTTAGTAAGGAAATGCATGTTGTCCTTTTAGGGGTTTTATTGAACTGTGCAAGTCCTTTGCGTGCATTTCAGTCGCACGTGTTAGCTCGTTAAGGTATAACGCTTGTTAATGTTTGACAATGGGTCAATAAATTGTTCCCAGAAATGACGATATAAGAAATTAACTCGTGTCGACATAGCGTAAAGTTATCTCGATTTTTGGTTGTTTATTTTGTCATAATCAAACGCCAATTCTCTGAGATTTGTTTGGTTACTAGAGGATAATTTGTTTAACTGTCACATCTAATAATGATTAAAGTCAAATTCCAGAAATATCATGAACTTGGATTACTTTCGCTTTTTACGACGGACCATCCAAAGATACAGGAACGGCAGAGCTTAAGATAAGAGTTTTTGGCTTTTCAGAATGCAATATTTAACAAAGTGATAAACAACCCTATGTTGTGGTACTCATTAGAATCGTCTCGTCGAGACTATTCAAATGAGTACACACAACAAAGGGTTTGGATATGAAATAGTTTAGAATGTTTTCACCCCTCTTATTAGTAGCGATGCAAGAAAACATTGTGAGAAATGAAAAAAATGCTTGACACAAGCAATTTCTTCATTATCCACAATGTTTTCCAAAGCCCTTATTTCATTGGTCGTCAAAAGGTGTCACTGTGTGGTAATGGGTTAAAAAATAGATTCATGCTGTCTTAACTTTGAATAATTATCCCTTCTTGTCTCGACTATGCGTACAATAGGGGTGGTGCTATTCAGAGGTGCGTTCTTTAGAGCGAGATTTCTTGAGATATCTTTATATTTCTTAAGATGTTTTAGGATAAAGCGTTCCTCTGAGCAGGACTTTTAGGACGATTACTGGGAGCCGCCATTGCTCTATACTTCTTTCGGAACACCTCGGTAAATTCTGTAGGATCTATACTCAGTTCCAAAAGAAAGTGTGCATTTTTGCGTTTTACCTTAATTTTTACAAAGTTGATAGCAATTTAGGGAGTAAAAGTAATATCATACTTCAGATTAGACCTTAAAGAAAATTGGGATCAAAACAGATGTCGATCGAATTGTTCATATTGCATACACAGAGTCAGATCATTATGGTGTTGATGGTGTTGAGATTTGCACTCCTTACAGCTTTCCCTGTGGATAGAGTTACAAGCTTGTATGCCGTTGTAGGGTTTGGCCAGGGCCTTCCAAGCCATTTCCATGTTAAAGCTTGAACTTTCTTGTAGACATTACGTGTAGGTCAACGTTAGTAATCGCTACGTTAGTAGTCTATTGAATTACCGTCGAACGGTGCATTGACGTTCTAAAGCGAATTTGTTTGCCTTTAAGATGCCATACAAATGACCAATTGCTATTAGAACATAAATACCATACAAATTCAAATTTTCGGAAGGTTTTTGTTTTCACCAGGTTCGGTCTTGCTCACCAACGTTAATTGTAATTCGTTTCACGCCAATGCTCTATGTACAAATGTAATGAACATGTGATTTTATGCTACGATATGCCAAAAGGAGTGCAGCGAGTGTAATTTCTGATCGATTACTAATCCAGCACGTGAGACATACGTAAATCACTAAAAATGCAAAATCGCAATAAAGCCAAAAATTCGTGCGTGCTATGTGATTTCTTCATCAATATATCGTTTGTCAATAGTCTTGATATATGTCGTACAAAATTTCCTTGGTGGTAGATGGTATACTTTTCGAGATATTTAAAATTTAAAAGTGCACACTTTCTTTTGGAACTGAGTATATATGGGAGAAAATTGACCGATTTGTTCCGAATGCTCGATGATTCATAAACCGCGGAGTTCCGAATGCTCCGTACTTCATACATCTTCGCTAGCCAAGGTTGAACCCACCTACGTTTGTATTCACCCTTGGCGGATTTAGTCCGATTTTCTTGAAATCGCGAAGCGCCGCCTAACGGTTGTTCTGCCGGTTGTTTACGTCCATTATTGATGACGTCATTAACGCGCGTTGTCTTTCGCGTCATACGTCATGCGGATTATGTAAAAGTTAGCTGCTTTTTAGGTCGAATTGTCGAAAATATAATAATTCGTCGATTAAAGTTAGGGAATTCCTGTCTATTGCAGTGAAATTCTTTGGAAAAATCGCCCATCTTTGCGTTTTTGAGTTGCAAATGCAATGCTTTTTCCCGCCCGTTGTCATGATTTGGTTACTCATAACAAATGTATCAGTCGACAATCTGATTGGTTCCAGCGAGACCTCGCTGGAACCAATGAAAACGCTTTCCAGGATACCAAGAAAATCGGACTAAATCCGCCAAGGGTGAATACAGAAACGACGTTACGTCGTAGATGTCACCCTTGGCTTGCGAAGATGTACTTCATACAAATGACGTCATAATGACGTCATTTGTATGAAGTATGGAACATTCGGAACACATCGCCTATAATCTGGGTCTCAATGACGCTGTTTCAAAAACATCTTAAGAAATCTTAAAAACTCTTGCTCTAAAGAAATCGCCTCTAGTCTTCCTGGCATCGGCGTTTACACGATGAATAATCATGTGATACAATATTTTCAGCAAATCTTCAATAACTTTGTAAAGACTGGACCGATTTGAATTCGGTTTGAAGCAGAGAATGTGGACAGACGTCACGCATTAGATGGACGTGGTTGATTTTTGAAAAAAAAAACTGATAAAAAAGTTATTGAAGATAAACCAAAATTTTGGTTTATCCAACACGTCCAGCTTATCCCTTGAATTTTCCCACCTTCTCTGCTTCAAACCGAATTCAAATTGGTCAAGTATTAAAAAAGATATTGAAGATTATCGGAAATTCTGAGTCACGTGATTATACACCGTGGTTTACGAGTATGTCTGTGTCAGTGTAATGCCTTGGTAAGCTGTCATATCTATATTTCTACTGATCAATGATTTTGCTCTGAAATTGTTCACATGCTTCTTTGACCATCCCCTGGAACGGCATTCCTGAGGTCCTCGGATTCGGAACCCTTTAAATTTTCTCAAAGTTGTTGTACAATTCATTAGATCCGTTGATCATAACAAAACCCGATTTTCCCTTTGCCATAAGCAGTCGATTTCCCCGATGTCGACACAATTTAAAGTGCCATTTCACAGATATTCTTTTCATAAATTTTTACTTTTATCTAAAAGAGCATATTTTCTCATGAAAATACTGAAAATTTCAAGCGAACAGATTGCGCCGTTTACGGGAAGTCTATATTGTTGTGTTAAAATTTGTCAAAATGATGTGAACAACAGTTCAGATTTATAATTATTGGAGTTTTCATTTCAGTCTCAACTTTAAAGGAGTAGTTTTTGCTGATAAGCTACAACTTCCAAAAGCCTGCTAGCAATTTTACGCTTTAGAATGACCAATCTTGGCATTAAATCACTTAAAAATGAATTTGGAATGTTATATCCCTTTCAGTCAACTCAAACAACATGCTTTTCAACAAAATGTTTGTAACTGCAGCTTGTTTTAAGTGACGATACTCTGAGATACTATTTTTAAAAGATTTCGTTCGAGGAAAATAGGACGGTTCAGTTAATTTGCTAACGTTATATTTTTTCCTAGTAAATTTTCTGTGTGAACAAATATGGTACGCCTTAGTTATTCAATCCTTGTAGGAAAACTTTAATTAATTTTTCCGGAACTTAAATTGAACGCCTTTGTTTTCAAAGTAATTTCTCTATAGGAATTCCCCCGTCGGGCAAAATCTTCATTTATATTTTTTCTTGAAGAAATATCTGTTCTATTGAAATTTAATCGGGCATGTACATGTAAAATTTCTTGCGTTTTCTGTCCTTTCTACATTTACAAAATATGTCGATTTTGTTTAGACTTGTTGTTCAAATGTGGTGAAATGCATTTCTGATTTTATTATTATTCGCGAAGTTGGCTACTCTGCTACTCTGCCGATGTGTCAACTTCACGATTATTATGTTATATGAATACGTACATGCGATAAACTGTAGGGGGTTGTTGGTGTTGGTGTTGTTGTTGTTGTTGTTTTTTTTTTTTTTTTTTTTTTTTTTTGGGGGGGGGGGTTAAGAAGAAGAAGAAGAAGAAGAAGAACTCGTAAAAAGAGTTTTGTAATTGTAAATTAACCCTTTCCCAAACAAGACCTGGTTTCGACGTCCTTATTAGAAAAGGCCTGGGAAAACATTGAGACAAAAGAAGAAACTGCTGATTGATAACCAGCAGTTTCTCCTTTTGCCTCAATATTTTCTTGGCTATAACATAAACATTTTGGCCTTTTGTGATCATTTACTAAAGTATCCTCTGCAGCAGCTTTCAAATTGGACCACCATAAAATATTGTCGTTTGGGAAAGGGTTATACAACACGAAATCTTTAAATGTTACATGTTTCAGCCAATCCTGAATCTGATTGATAATTATGTACATGTATTTGCAAATGCACGTTATATGTTGGTGTTGTTTGTTTTTTTCCCTAAAATTAATAGTTTCTTAAAAGACGAAAATTATTTGTTAAATGATGCGCCCAAAATGTGGATATACGTGTACTTACACTTGTATTACATCTATATCTACATGTGACAGTGTATTAGATATGTTAACCCTTTCCCAAACGACAAAATTTTAGGGTGATCCACTTCAAAAACTGCCACAAATCACAAAATAGAAGTTATTCAAGATAGAATTTGAGTAAAATATTGCATAGAAAATATTGAGACAAAAGGAGAAACTGCTGGTCATCAGCAGTTTCTTCTTTTGTTTCAATATTTTCCCAAGCCTTTTCTATTAGGGACGTAAAAACCAGGTCTTGTTTGGGAAAGGGTTAAGAAGGAAAAAGTGTTTGTACTTTGCTTTTTTGTTTTTACCAAATACGGAATTCTTCGAGATCAAAATTTACAGAAAAAAAACAAAAACTGAATGTAATATAATCTTGCATGGGAATCTAGGTTACCCAGGCGCTCGGAAAAGTCCCGTCAGATCGTGTTCCATGAAGCGCTTGTTTATTTCTGGGAGTGACAGTTAATCTAAAAGTTATTACGGAGATATAATGAAGTTGTGCTGTCCGGATCAATACGGAGGCTGCAAAGGGCAGATAATACTCTGATAGGATGCGCTGGGACGACCGGTCGGGGAGTCATGGGAAAAGGGGATCATTTTTATGCTCTCATGCGACGTTTGTAAAGTCATAGAATATTGCATGTATCGGTGTCCGTTCCACTTATATACTGGCAAAAAGTCCTAACCGGCCACTTTAAAAATGACCATAACTTTTTTAAAGGTAATTCCATTTTAATGAAATTTGATATGTATATTTTTTGGCATAATATCCGTGGATTTACATGATGATTTACCAATAATTATCAAATTTTGATGTGTAATAAAGGAAAAGCTCAAAAAGCTCTAAATCATGATAGAGCTCGAGATAATACACTTTCAACAATTAAAAGTACACAAATCGATAGCTACAACCCAGACGAAGAAAAAAAATGGAAAACATTGTCAATTTTGTGTGACTTTTGACAACAGAGAAAGCGGAAAGAATGGGAGGCATGGTAAAATGGTGTTTAAATTCAACTGGCAAAACATTTTATCTAGCGAATATGCTCAAATATGGTCTGGTGTGGAAAATCGATGCAACAAACTGATTTTTACACATATCCTACATTTTGTAGCTCGCCGTGAATCATCAGTCTATATTTAAAGCATTTTCGAAGAAAAACGTGATTTAGATGTTGTTTTTAAGCACCTTTTTTCTACATACATGAGCTCTTTCATTTACTTCTAGGCCCATTATGCCGTGCACAATTGTCAAACATTTTCATTTTTTTTCTTAGTCTATGTTTTAGCTAACGATTCATGGGACCAAAAACACTACATTGACACTATTCTGAGCTCTGTGTGAATTTAGAGCTTTTTGAGCTTTTTTCTAGCTGTGCTTTTATTTCAATAAAACAACGGTAAATTTTTGCCAAAATCATTTGGATAGTTGCTTAAAAATTCACATAGCAAATTTCATGAAAATCCAATCACCACAGAAAAAAATATCTTTATTTTTAAAGTGGCCGGTTAGAAGTTTTGACTAGTATATTATGTCCACAAACATTTCTGAGCTAAAAGTTATTACGGAGATATAATGAAGTTGTGATGTCCGGATAAAGACCGGTTTAGATGTCTTAGGAAAAGGGGGTTATTCTAATAATTTAAGGATAATTTATGAATTGGCTTCCGTTACACTTGTCTCAAATGTTTCTGGTCCATAACTGGCCAGATTTGTCGATTTACTCAAAATACATGTAGACTCTGGTCAATTCACAACGGAAAGTGCTTCCGGGTCGAAGTCCACAAAACGAATTCTAGTTAGACTTTGATATCCTTCTTTTCTCACGATGTTTGCTTTTGCAAAGGTAGGGACCAATCGTAAATCACAAATAATAGTATCCGGTTTTAATACTTGGAGGACAACTTGTGCGCAGTATTGATGTACATAAACGCACATCCGGTTCAACTATCTGATGTCAGGTCATACCATTCTGTTATCCTGTAGCCTATTATAACGTCCTAACAAAACAAGAAAACAAACGAACATGTCTCCGTATTTGGCTGTTTTTTTTTTTTTTTTTTTTTTTTTTTTTTTTTTTTTTTTTTTTTTTTTCAACAAAAACTTCTTATCTACAGCTTGTTTAAAGCTGTAGATGGGAGGTTTTTGTTGAAAATATACGTTTTTGAGCTACTGAGTTTTCCCCCTTTTTGTTTGTAGCGTAAATTTTCCAGTTAAAAATTATTGTACATGGAAGGCGTCTAATGTATTAAGAATCTCAGCCGAGTTCATTCTAAATGTCGCCCCAATGTCATGTAGTTCGATGTTGCCGCCAAACCAATTCCAACTTCGACACATTATTTCGTCGCTTTTCATAAAAAATCTCGTAACTGCAGCTTGTTTTAAGCTGCAGTTACGAGTTTTTTTGTTGAAAAGCAGTGATTTGATGTGACAGTGGCTCCATTTTTTTAAAGAATTTTTCTTGGTCATATCCTCTTTATCTTTTCTATCGTTTTAAATGAGTGCTCGATTTATTGCAAGACTCCGATTGCAGACGATGGCGTCATATTCTTTGAACAACATGTTGTTTTTTTAAGAATAATTTTTTTTCAGCTATTGCAGATTCAAGGGATTTAAAGTGGCTTTTCAACAAATGCATCAAATAGCAGATTGATAAAAGCTGTAGTGACGATGTTTTTGTTGAAAAGCGACACAGGGAATGTTCCTCGTTTTTTTCGAAAATGTTCATGTGCTTGTATATGTACTATCATCAGTGGAAACAATAATGATTTCACGTGTTATCGTCATCTTGCATATAATATCGTTTAGTCTTCTCCCAAATCATGCGGGATTGTGTCTTTTTTATAGGTAGAAGTCGTCTGAGAAAACATGGATGGAAAAAAGAAAATGCTGCTTACTAGCATTTTCATTTTTTACCATCCACTCTGTGGGAAATCACGTGACACGAGAACGTCAAGTATAAACTGTTTACCCTTTGTGGGACGTAGTATGTATCAGGGGCGGTAATCAGTCAACACCAACTGCAGAAAATCTTCAATAAGTATGTTATTACTACGTGACCGATTTTGCAGAGAAGGGAGAAGAACGTCATTGGTTGATCATTAAAACAACACCATATATAAAAAGTTATTGACGACTTATATAGCTTTGTATTTCATCTATTACTTTTCTATGAGGTGTTGTTTAAAATACATTCGCATTCAGCAACTCCCTAGAGCGTTTTCTCTCATTCTCTGCTGCAAACCTTTTTCAAGACGAGTTTTTATTTCCACGTGATTCCCCACCGATGCCTTTCAAATCGCTCAATTGCTTCTGTTTATTAGTTATCAAGTGTCGTTTTTGAATCCTTTCAGTATGAACAAGTCTATCATATCATCTTCAGGGAGAAGATTAACCCATTACCAGACGGTGAACTTTTAGACTCGTCTAAATTTAAAGATGATGCATACGAAAAATTAGAATGAATAGAATTTTATATTTCTTGCTTTTTCATGCTACAAAATATTGTTGAAAATGAAGAAATTGTTTGTCATAAGCTTTTTTTCCTTCATTTCAACACTGTTCTAAAGTGTTTATTATGTTGGGCGTCATAAAGCGTCACTATGTGAGAATGGTTTCAGCAGTCAAAAAATAAAACATCCATAGGTTTAACATCTAAAATCAAGAAAATATTCTGTTTATCCCTTTTTATTCCACAGATCACATAATTTCAATTGACTTAAATTTGTTCTATTTACAAATAAATTATCTTTAAATTATGTACAATACATACAAAAGTGAAACCCGTCCCCTTTCTGATAAACAATTCGCATCGCCTGGAATAAAACAAATCATTTCTTTTTTTTTTAAAAAAAATAATAACCGATTGTTTAACTCTCTCCCAAACAAGAGCCGGTTTTGACGTCCCTGGTGGCAAAGACTTGGAAAAGGATTGATGCAAAAGACGGAAATGCTGGTAATCAGCATTTGCTTTTTTTGCCTCAATATCGTCCATGCCATATCATATAGAAATAATATTTTCGCCAACATCCAGTTTGATGTCTGAAGTTGTTTTCAAATTGGACAGCCCTATCTATGATTGTGTGATTTGGAAAGGTTTAATGCTGTACTTAACATGTTCTAGCAGAAAAGCAGCAATATACACAAGGATAAATGCCCACAGAAGTCTTTAATTTAACTCTAACCCAAATGTAGCCCTAGTTTTGACAACCTTACAAACAATACTTGCGAAAACATTTAGACAAAAAATATTGATAACCAGTAACCTCAATAATTTTTGTTTGGTAGTTTACTGTTGTCCTGTCTTTATAACAAACCATTCTGTCCTCTGCAGCAGATTTCCATTTGGAGTTACAGCATTCAATTTTCCATTTCAATTCTTGCAGTTACGAAATTCTCTGATATGTTCATTTTTCGCTTCCGCACAATCGTCATAATAATGTCACACTGCACATTGTGCCACCTGGGTTAAGGTAGAATACACATAATATGGCTATTTAGAGATTAACACATTTTTGGGCGACGTCGAAATCCTTCGGCAGCAGAAAGTGTGCAATTTTTGCTCTTCGAAACTTATCCGTTTAGATCGGTTACCTTCGAACCGTTACGACGTCACCCGAAAAACCCCGAACTCGTATGAATCTCAAAATGGCTGCATTACGGATATTCTATCTTCATGTTTTCTGATTAAACATATAACGATCCAAAGAAACAGAAGCTTCTCCTTATATCTCTGAATGTACGAATTAATTCAACAAATTTATTAAACGTCTTTTTATTCCTAATTGCAGCTATCCTATGACCAGTTTTCGGAGGCCTGAGGTGGATATGGCCCCGGAAGTGATCTTGGCGGAAGTGACATCATGTACTGTTCGTCTGGATGCATGAGCGGTTCCGGTGACGTCGATCGTTGCATCATTTCCGGGTGGAGATACTGAGCTTCTGGTCCTAGATGAGCTGAAAGGTAGGAAAGATAGAATTTAATTCATATTCAATGTATTGTCGCTTTTCTTCGAATACATCGTAACTGCAGCCTGATTTAAGCTACAGCTACGAGGTTATATTTTCCACAAAAATGCATAATATTTTGCAGCTTCAAAAAGAACTGAACACTCAACGGGGTCCCTCATTTTATCATTTTTTAGACAAAATCATCGTTTACACCCAAAGATTACACAAACACGAGCTCGAGAAAAGGCCTTAATTTAAGAATGAAAAAATGTTTCTTTGTTATATCATAATTATTCGACTAATAAGAAACGAAATCTAAGGAAATAAAGAAGTTTTTTGATGTTTAGGTATGTTCATGTGTCGTCAAGAATGACGTGTAGTGTTTGCCATGTTTTCGTTAGCCAAAAACTAGGCGTAAAAACGCTCAATTAGGACACTTTGGCGTCTGTCAAAACGATAAGCAATAATGCACGGTGCATGTATAATTACCTGGATGAGGTGGCAGTCCATTTTCCATGACCATGGGTGGAGTAGATCGTCCGTGGGGTGGTAGGAGTGGCATACCCCCGGGCGGGAGCTCGTGACCTTGACCCGGGAAAAACTCGCCGCCATATCCGTGATTGATATACCCGGGGTAGAAATCCTGCCCGTTATCTGAAAATATACAAAAATATTGTGTTTGTTCAAAAGTGTTTACGTTCACGCTCTATACATGATATTTAATATGACTTGCTAAATCGACCTTCCGGAGGAGATTTGGAGCAAACACTTTACGACTGGACATGACATATTTGAAAGGCTAACAATAAACATATATATCATACAGAATTCGTAAACAGATCCTATTTTAGTCTTCGCAAAACGTTAATTCCGTTTTCAAGTATGTGTATGTATTTTTATTTTAGGTTTTGTTGTTTTGGGTTTCGATTGTTATTTTGTCTTAATTGTTCAATTGGGACGGATCTACATTATTTCAGTCTGGAATTAAAGAAATGGTGTGAGAAGTTTCGAATGTGATCATTATATAAGATTGTGGGAAAGATAACTGAAAGATATCCGTAAACCAACGAAAAGCCTAATTTATCATGTCTGACTAGCTTTTGGTACCACAATGCCCAACAGGATTATCGTTTCAAATTAGAACCGAAGATGACCGATGAGTAACGAATGCACTCCATTTTCAAAATGGCGGTCTGCGTTTTGGTCGGCGTGTCTGCTTGTTTCTATCAGTCATTTCAGAAGTTGATGATTCTAACCGTTTCGCAAATAGGGAACGATTTTATCGGGCTAAGCGTGACGTAATTTCGGACAAACAATAGTATTTCGTGGGCGTTGTTATAAAATCTCGAAACTACGGCTTGATTCAAGCCGTAGTTGCGAGATTTTATAAAAACACCGACGGTTTATCAAACCATAACGATAAATCAAGTCTATTTTCAGCACAAATTTCATCGCCATTGTGATGCCTTTTGACACATTTATCAGAAAATGCTTGTGAAGACATTGAGACAAAAGACGAAAATGCTGATTTACAGCATTTTCGACTTTTGTCTCAATATTTTCTGTGCTATATTGTACGCAAACCTAAATAATATAGTGTCATCTGCAATCGCAATTGGACCAGTACAACGTTTTGCAGTTTGGGAAAGGGTTAAGTCCGACCGTCAACTAGTCCACGTAGTTTCAACAGTCTATTCTATGTAAGTCCTTGTTTACACGATAATGGCGAGTTTCTGTAGTTCTGGAAGGGGTCCAGAATTAAAGGCGAAACAGTAAACACCAAGGAGCGATATAATTGCATTGTCCTTTTGTTTACGGGGCCTTCTGTTGGGGAAAGGGTTAAGTCCGTCCGTCAACTAGTACCCGTAGTTTCAACAGACTATTCTGTGTAAGTCCTTGTTTACACGATAATGGTGAGTTTCTGTACTTCTGGAAGGGGTCCAGAATAAAATACTCAGAAATACTGAGAAATACTGAGATTCTATGAGTGAAATAGAGGACGAGTTCAATTTTGTACTCGTGTGTCCATTCTATTATGGCTTATGAATTTTATACATGTAAATGAAAAAAATATTTTTAAACTTATCCAAATGATTATACTTCGATTGGTTACCTTAATTAATACAAGTAGTAAGGTCGTATTTTTATGCCCCCTTTCGAAGAAAATGGGGGTATATTGTTTTGCAAGTGTCGGTCGGAAGGTCGGTCGGTCGGTCGGTCGGTCGGTCCGTATGTCGGTCGGTCTGTCCGTAGACCAAACCTTGTCCGGAGCATAACTCGAAAAGTATTAAAGGTAGAGTCATGAAACTTCATAGGTGTATAGATCTCATTATGGAGAGGTGCAGTGCACAAGAACCGTAACTCTGCCGATCAAATTTTTTGAGTTATTGCCCTTTGTTGATTTTATAACTTGATTCTTGTCCGGAGCATAACTCAAAAAGTATGTAAGGTACAATCATGAAACTTTACAGGTGGATAGATCTCATTATGGAGAGGTGCAGTGCACAAGAACCGTAACTCTGCTGATCAAATTTTTTGAGTTATTGCCCTTTGTTGATTTTATAACTTGATTCTTGTCCGGAGCATAACTCAAAAACCATGTTAGGTAGAATCATGAAACTTTACAGGTAAATAGATCTCATTATGGAGAGGTGCAGTGCACAAGAACCGTAACTCTGCTGATCAAATTTTTTGGGTTATTGCCCTTTGTTGATTTTCAAACTTGATTATTGTCCGGTGCATAACTCAAAAAGTATATAAGGTAGAATCATGAAACTTTACAGGTGGATAGATCTTATTATGGAGAGGTGCAGTGCACAAGAACCGTAACTCTGCCGATCAACTTTTGTGAGTTATTGCCCTTTGTTGATTTTATAACTTGATTCTTGTCCGGAGCACAACTCAAAAAATATGTAAGGTAGAATCATGAAACTTTACAGGTGAATAGATTTCATTATGGAGAGGTGCAGTGCACAAGAACCGTAACTCTGCCAATCAAATTCTTGGAGTTATTACCCTTTGTTGATATTTACACTTAATTCTTAACCTTGCCTATATCTCGTGTCCTTTTACACATACAGCCTTGATATCTCACACATAGATACCTCCTATCAACATCGTTCACATTTACCCATGACCTTGGACCTTGTGACCTTGACCTTGGAGTTTGACCTACTTTAAAAAAAATTAAACCCGGCATATATTTCATGACCTTTTACAAATACAGCCTTGATATTTCACACATGGACACATCTTACCAAGACCTTTCGCAATTGACCATGACCTTGGACTTTGTGACCTTGACCTTGGAGTTTGACCTACTTTTAAAAAAACTTTAACCTGGCCGATATATCATGTCCATTTACACATACAGCCTTGATATTTGACACATGGAAACCTCCAACTTAGACCTATCACATACGACTATGACCTTGGACCATGTGGCCTTGACCTTGGAGTTTGACCTACTTTTAAAAAAAATAAACTGGGCCTATTTCTTATGTGCTATTACACATACAGCCTTGGTATTTCACACATGGACACATCTTACCAAGACCTTTCACATTTGACCATGACCTTGGACCTTGTGACCTTGACCTTGGACTTTGACCTACTTTAAAAAGAACTTTAACCTAGCCGATATATCATGTCCTTTTACACATACAGCCTTGATATTTGACACATGGACACCTACGACCAAGACAATTCACATTTGACCATGACCTTGGACCTTGTGACCTTGACCTTGGTGTTTGACCTACTTTTATAATACATTAACCTGGCCTATATTTCATGTCATTTTACATATACAGCCTTGATATTTCACACATGGTCACTTCCAACCAAGATATTTCACTTTGACCATGAAATTGGACCTTGACCTACTTTTAGAAATATCTAACCTAGCCGTTATCTTATGTCCTATTACACCTACAGCCTTGATATTTCACACATAGACACCTCCTACCAAGACCTTTCACATTTGACCATGACTTTGAATATTGCAACCTTGACCTTGGAGTTTGACCTACTTTTAAAAAGACCAAAACCAGGCATATATATCATGTCCTTTTACACCTACAGCCTTGATATTTCACACATGGACACCTCCAACCAAGACCTTTCACATTTGACCTTGACCTTGGCATTTGGCCTACTTTTAAAAACTTTAACCTGGCCTATGTTTCATTTTACTTTTACATATACAGCTTTAATATTTCACACATAGACACCTACCAAGACCTTTCATATTTGACCATGACCTTGGACCTTGTTAACTTGACCTTGGACTTTGACCTACATCAAATGTAGGCCCTTGAGGGGGCATATATGTTTTACAAACATCTCTTGTTGTGTTTGGAAAAATATAAAAAGACCGGTTTTGAACGCAGAACTGGTATTGCGTACAATACCCATTTAAGTTTGAATTTATATCGTTATGACAAGAATTTACTATTTACTCCCTTAAAGTATTTAATCTTGAATGATGAATCACAAGGAATCATTTAACCATTTTCCATACGACAAATTTTGTCAGAATTTCAGATAAGAGGCATTTAATGGCTTTTCAAAATCCAAAATATTTATCAATGTTCATGAAATCCTATGTCGATTCTATTCAAATGAGTATCCAAACCAAAGGGCTCGAGTTTGAAATAAGAAAGTTAGAATATAATACACCCCCTTTAATCTGTTGCTCTTCAATGTTTGTGCCATCAATATGAAGAGAAAAATATATGACCAAGTACATGTATTAGGACAGAAAATCAACAAGTTTAAGACAATCGTCCAGAGGCACATTTCTCAACCCACGTTGCGGGCCTCCGTTTTCAATTATTTCTGGAAATTGAAAAATGCCATCTTATTCGTGAAGAGCGCGTGAGTTATTTCGGTTGGTAATTATAGAAAGGCAGACTGGTCTAGGAAAGGATGCTCCGATATCATTCAGTTTTCTCCCAGGGGCCATTTCAATTTCCTTTCGTTGCCTAGCAATTCTGTAATAAGAAAACTTTCTCATTTTTGAGAATGTTTGTTGCTACTTGTTTTGGGTTGATGTTTTCCTGTTTTCGCTAGATTTTATACAAATTTTTAATGAAATCAGAGTGACATCATAAAAGTTTAGAACCTTATGGTGCGGTTACATAATGCTATTTTAAGTTAACCACGGGACTCAGCAATGGATTGATTAAATGAGATGCCAAATGTTCCTTTTCTTTGAATTCATTCTACAATTTTGATAGAAGTTTTCACTTTTCTGACATAAATGATGTTTTGTCATTTATAAATACAAGTAGTCTTTCGTGTTCTTTTGAGTTTTCACGATCACACATACATTTTCATTTTCTGTTAAATATTAGTTTTTAAGTATGTCTACCATTATACTAATTCTTTTTTCAGGCATATGTGTTTTTTAGCATTTACTTTAAAATATATTTGGTGTTATTCTTCATTTAAACCCTTTCCCCCTTTCACAAAACAATGGCTCTTTTTAGCGACCTCCTTAAAAAGTGTTAGAAAACCTTACAGAAAAAAGAAGGAAACGAAAAATGAAAATCAGCTTTCCCTTCGAATTTGACTCATGTCATTATGTTCATTAATCGACAACAATTTTCGTCGCCTGCAACTACTTTCAATTTTTACCTCTCAATTTTGTCGGTTTTAATATATGTTGCCGTTTGGGAAAGGGTTAAAACCAGACGAAAATATATTTTACGTCTGAAGCGGTATAAGATCATTTGTCTGATAATACAGAAAGGATAGCGCTGCTTTTCAACGAAAATCTCGTAACTGCAGCTTAAAACAAGCTGCAGTTACGAGGTTTTTGTTGAAAAGCGACGATATCCAAGCTTCAAAGCCTCGTTTAGACTTGTCAAAAACCTCGTTTTGACAAGTTAGGTTGAGAAGTGATAGATCTCTGATATTAAAATTGATAAACGGAATAAAACGGTTCAAAGTCGGGGAAATATTAATGTATTTTAAATTACCTTTTAGCATTTTGTTTAACCGAACACTTCTTTGATTTTGTCTAGATCTATACATAACATTTCCAAAAAGAGAATCTATTGTTTAGGTTAACACTATTATACGGAAAAAAAAGAAATAACTTTACTACGGCTTCTTTATATAATTCAAACTACATTTAGCATTAACGACATACATTACAAATGTAAGCTACTCTAAAATGGCAACCAATACATTTTGCATTTGAGAATGACTCAAGAACTCGATGTGGGACAAATTGTACCTCCCCATTTGAGTCTTTATGTGCAGGAACTGCCTCTGTGTTGATTGATATGTCCTATTGCCAAATGCCGACTGCTTGCCATATTCAGACGAAATTTATATCTTGTAACAACGACTTTGTCAAGTTATTTAAGTCATACAAAGCTTGTTGTTATTGGTACCCATGTTTCATGTAGAAATTGCAATATCTTGTGGAATTCGATTCCCTGCCGGTGAAACCATAGATATAGATTGCTTTCAAGTTTTGGCCATAGTCAGTTTGGGATTTGTCGTTTTGCATTTTAAACGTAACCGTCTCCAAAGCAACAAAGGGTTAGGCAGTCCAAACTGAAAAGCTGCCACAGACAACTAAATATAATTATGTAGATTCATTTTCCTCATTTTTTTCCAAAACTTTTCAATTATAGTCTTCCAAATGCGTTATTGTCTGTAAAGGACATAAATACAAATGTAGGACATAAATACAAATGTACTAGTTTCTTGGTATAACATCACCAATGTGAATCTTTCAAAGAGTTTTAACTTTAAAGGAAATTATATTCAGTTTTCAATTCATTCGTTTGACGTTAGTTTTTGTATACAATCATCACTTTACAAAACAAACCTTTCCTAATTTACCCTCAGTCGATTTTTCATCTTTGATATTTTTACCCGCCTCACTAATGATCTAGTATATTAACATAATTTTGAGACACCTTGGACCACACAACCGCATATCGCTGCTTTTCAACGACAACCTCGTAACTGCAGCTTAAAACAAGCTGCAGTTACGAGGTTTTCGTTGAAAAGCCACGATATATAACAGCCCATTATCTCATGACGATGAAACAAAAATAGTTCTGAATATGTACAATATGACCGCTATCTAACAATTTCTGGAACTGTTGTGGTTTATAATCTTATTCTAATTGATCGATTTGCACTTATACAGTTATTCAACTCAGTTTCACTCCTTTTAAAGTGAAGTTTCACTCCTTTTAAAGTGAAACATGAAAACCATGGTAATGCTTAAACTGCATAATATTTTGTATTGCGTCTGAATGGTTCGAGAAGTTACTTTTCTTGACATTAATCTCTACAACGCCTCATAGCAATAGGCGGGAGTTGTGTTGGTCTTTCATGCCTCTCATGCAAACCTTGGCTTGCTCATTGACCCAAAAAGCACCGCACATTTGGTTGTCTGTGCGTTTGTCAGCGAAATTAACATACTTTCAAAATATTCAAGGCAGTTCTTGTGTCAAATTATAGTTTATTTAGATAGCAACAAATTGTAACATAAATATGATACTTTTATTATTTATCTATGGTGGCATCTTAAAATGTGGTTAAAGTGTTAAAACGTTTATGAGCTTTTGACAACATTGGATCTTGATAAGAGAAATACTTTGCAAAGAAAATGTTAAGCCATTAGCTAAATTGCGCTTAAATATATTTGAAAAATCGAGGGTATGATAGGTATGCCGTGGGAAATATTTGAGCAAAAGAAGAAACCTTTTAAAAGCAGCATTTTCTCCTATACCCACAAATATCTTGCAGGCATAAGACAGAAAGACACACAAACATACATTATAAGTTCGTAAGTATTTAAACAATTACCAAACGACAAAATTTGGAATTATCCAGATTCAAAGATGTTGCAGAAGTGTATATGATTTTACATATTTTGGTCTTTTGGGTAGAAAACATCGTGGGAATTGAAGAAATTGCTTGTCACAAGCAATTTCTTCAAATTCCACGTTTTCTAAAGCCATTCTCTTGTGGGGAGTCAAAAGGCGTCTCTATGTGGTAATGGGCTAAGCTCCAACTTACCATGAAAATACCCGTAAGCGCCCGTCCCAATCAGTTCGCCATTTTCTAGTTCCCCCGGTTGTAGAGGGCGCATGCGCCGTGACCCCCGACTAAAGAAGCGGTGCCGGTTACCCAGAGCACTTAGCTGCTTCATCCGCCGCTCTTTGGACCTTCTGTTTTGGAACCACACCTGAAAGTAAAGTATTAAAAATGTTAATCATGGATTCAATTTCATATATCGTCGGTGTCATTGCAAAACCTCGTAACTACAGCTTAAAGCAAGCTGCAGTTACGAGGTTTTGTTGGAAAGCGACGATATACTTGTACATGTATAGTGTGTTGAGCAGAGATTTCTATATCAGAAAATGTTGAAACCTTTATCTTTTTTTTATTGTAGACTCATCTATTTTGTTAAAATGGTTTGAATGACTAATTCCATTACAGTTATTTTTGAAACAATCGACTCATTACTAGATATCTTACTTTTTAAACATGGTGCACTCACTACTCTTTAAATTATCAAGCTAAAGAATAAATAAACGTGCAATCCGAAAAAAGTCATATGTTGTTGTTTGTCAATTTACAATAATGATATATCATCATTGATAAAAGGCTTGCGTTTTAATGACTAATATTTACAAATAGTGAAAACAATTTATTCACTGATTCTTGGTAAAATAGTTCGAATGCAGTGGTGTTAATTCCGTTTAAAAGGCATAACTTCAGCTTATTCAAGCTAAAGTTACGACATTATAGAATGTATCCAACCATAGATTCCTCTTAGCTTTGATGTAGGTAATACTTATCGTCAGTGGGAAGTCAAAACCTCGTAACTCCAGCTTATTCAAGCTGTAGTTACGGGGTTTTGACATCCCACCAACGTTATGCGGATCAACAACTAGGCAAAGATTAAGATCTTGCTGTGTTACCGTTTTTATTGGTACAACCAAAATGCATGACACTTATAAATTTGTTTTTATGACATGGTAATAATCTTGCAACACAGATATTCTAATCCTTCTTGTTTTTAATACAAACGATAAAACTCAACAAGCACAGGAAATGCACTTTAAAAATTATGAATTTTTTACCCAGAAAACTTCAGATTGTGAAGAACTAGCTCAAAGATTACAAAGCAAGATCCGGTAACATTTTGCTTTATCCCGCCTGTTAAAGCAGTGATGCTCTAGAATAAGCCCAATGATAAAGACTGTTGGCTTGTGGTCAGCAGCTGCAAAATCGAGCCTTTCCATAACTAAAATTTGTCTAAATACAATTTAAACGTCTTGAAATCCAACGACATTGGAATCATCCATAGAAAAAAAGTAAATGCAGAAGTACAACTTTTAAAACAACTCTATCATGTTAAACCCTTTCCCAAACAAGACCAGGAGTTGACGTCTCCAGTTCGAAAGCTTTGGGTGGAAGAAGAAAATCCTGATAACCAGCATTTTTTTTTTATTCGGTCAATGATTTACGTTCCATGATGTTAAAAATACAGCCTTTCGGCACCTTAATTTTATCTTCTGCAACACTTTTGAATTTGGCCTGGTCCATATTTTTCTTCATGGGAAAGTGATGAAAGTTTGATAGACTCTTGCCAATTGCTGCCGACTTAAGGATCTTTAACATTAACCCTTTCCCAAACGGCAAAATTTAATGGCGATCCAATATGAAATATGTTGCAGACGACAAAATGAATGTTGATATAGATGAGATTTGTGTATGATATAGCTCAGAAAATATTGAGACAAAAGGAGAAACTGCTGGTTATCAGCAGTTTCTTCTTTTGTTTCAATGTTTTCTCGAGCCTTTTCTATTAAGGACGTCAAAACCAGGTCTTGTTTGGGAAAGGGTTAATAGTATTGCGGTGCAATAAACATGATACTAAAATTAGCTCCACGCGCGCCGGTAATGCACAATTTTGACAGTTGTTGCCAATTGATGTGGGTTGCATATGGATGTTATTAGCGGATAATACCCCACAGTCAGGCCGGACCGTGCCAAAATTTACATGCAACGGAACGGAATAAATGCCAAAATTTAGATATAATCTTTGTGTCAAACTTTAATGTCTGAGATGTTCATAGCACTGATTTTTACACAGGAGAAGTTTCTGTTCGTCGGTAAAGCTCGTCAATGCCTGGTCACATAAAATCCCGCGTTCACACCACGTCTGTAGCACTTCCAAAAGATGCCGTCCGGCTGACCATTGTTGGACGTGCATCGGCGCCTTTAGAAAACACTGCCAAAACGTATTCGTTACAAATGTAGATACTTAAATTTTTTAGCACTATACATGCTTTTCTACATACTACATCGAAATACTACAATTAAGATAATATTGTATTTAAGCAAGTATTATCCAAATCGGTATGCTATATACAGAATATGCCTCGTAAGATCACCTTTTACTAATCTCAGCTGATTTATCTACCCTTGAATATTGTTAACAATTCATCTAGTTTGTGGTCTACCAGAATTCTTTCGCGGAGCCACATAAATAGTTGTTGTAGTAAACGCCATGTTGTTAATTGGCATGAAGGAATCAAAATATTTGGACTATATTATCATATAGTTTATTGTTTTCCAGCAATGATAGGAACTCTAGCGTGAATGTTGTCTCGTCTTGTTCGGTGTTACCAACATTTATTGTCGAATAAAATAAACCCTTCTAGTCTTACAGAAGAATATAGTACTTTTTTGGACTGATATAAAGTGTAGTACGGAAAGCTAAACTTTATAAAAAAATGATTTGTATAAGAGCACTTGTACGGCATATGTTTTCGATGTCACTATTTTCATGGTTGGTATGATTTGTAATGAACTTTGCAACAAGAGTAGACGGGACAAATTTGGGATGAACATAAACATGCAATTTATAATCGAGAGAAGTAACATTGGCCTATTGACCAATTCAGCATACTGTTTTCCTTGGAAAAATATCAATGAGGTACAAAAATACAGGACAAAAGAAAGGCATTTGAACTCTTGCTTCTTGTTACTGCACATCATCGTCATTGTTGGGCAACTAAGACTATATGAACTGCAAAAGGTTAAGTATTTATCTGCCAGTTAACTGTCCGTTGTTGTTGAATGATTTAGTAGATAGTCAGAAGGTACAAAAAATATTTAAAAAGTTGATTTCGATTTGTTTCGTTCCCAGTGTCGCTATTAGCAACTAGATCTATTGGCTTTGTATAAGAACGTAGCGTTAAACAGTTTTTGCGATGTATGTTTTCATTGCTTTCTGTTGCAACAGTTCATGGATAAGTTTCCTCGTTATAAGTCTTCTACTATTGCCCACACATTGTTTATAAACCAGTTGGTACCACGCGTCAACTGACTGTCAGTTTACAATCAGTGTATATCTCACGATACAGTAATTCTGACACATAACACGCTGGTTACCGGCGTACAGCACGCTTCACCGCCATTTATATCATGTTCCGTTTAAAGTAAACATTTCAGTCTTTGACCACCAAAGCAGGTGGGATCAACGAAATACTTGTTCAGGATTATAAAACCTCTTTCGGAATGCATTAATAGAAAGTGATAGGCATTTGAAAATTAGACAGACACGCTTCGCCGCTATTTATATCAAGTTCCGTTTAAAGTAAACATTTCGATCTTTGACCACATTAACAGGTGGGGAGAACGGAGCCATCATATAAAAAGAAATGAGCCGAGATCTGGAAAAATGTTCCTTACTTCAGGTATTTGAGAACAACATGGTTCTTGATCAGCCTGCGTATACACGCAGTCTGATCAAGAACCACATTGTTCTCCAATAGCATTTTCATGACATGTAGCTATTGTAGCAGAACCACATGGATCCAAGTTAGACTGCTTCGACCGTATGCTAATATTAAAACACGACTGTGTTAAAAGAAGTTTTTTTCCCCCAAATTCTCACTGTGTTGTAAGTTGTACGTTAGATTTGTGTAGTTTGTACGGAAGTTTTGAGTGGTCAATCAAAGATGGCGTCGGGGGAAAATCGTTAGAGGTAGGTGTCTTAGTTTTTCGTCGATAATTTCCTTAAATGGCCGTATCTTGTCTTGATACTGATATCATTGTACAGGAGAAATGTATACCTATTCACGGTGCTATATAGCCAAGTACCAGTGCTGTCCTATCGTACTCAGTCGTTGTGCAAAGACAGCCCAACACGGAAAACTTTTTTCGAAGCGAGAAAGTTGCCCTTTTAAGGATGATTACATAGTAAACAGCGAACTAGGGAACAAACTATTGCTCTAACTTGGATGTTTTTAACATGCTCTTTTCTATGGTTACCGTTATTTTACACACAAATGTCTAGAATGACCACAAACGCTGTGTTTACTAAATGGCCAAACAACGGTGTAGTCACAGTGAAAATATGCAGACACAACGGTGCAGTTTCTGTGTTATCTGTACGGTGTAGTTATTATTTTCACAACAAATTGTGAACGGTGTAGACTTGGTATGTTGTATAGGGCGAACTAGCTCTAACAGATAGCAGATCATCTGTTTTATCTCCCTCAAATACTTTGGTCTTAGAAAACTCAGATGAAAATGCCGCCATCCTCAAAGTAAATGAAAACAAAAGTTAAGAAAATATGTTTTCTCTTTTCTTCATTCTCCTAAGCCTTAAACAGTTCAATGTATGTTTGATTTAATTTTCGGGAGACATTTTTGTTATTTGTGATTGAATAAACATCTGACGGAAATGATAATCAAAAGGAATACCATCACAAAATATCAAATAAGACATACGATAACCGTCATTTTGAAGCCATGTTAAGTGCAACGGCAAATTTCTTGTTCATCCGTTCATTTGATTTGTAGATTCGAAATTTCGGCTCTGGCTTTGAATTTTTCTTTGTAACTGTTTTAATTGGTTATTACAATCAATTATTGTAATTAATGAAATGATTTCAACTCATGGAGTATGATAATTATTGATCGAAATGTATCTTGTTTTCAAATTGACCCCTCATTGAAAAGTCTGATTTTACCCAAAATAAAGGATTCAATCAACAAAACATCAATCATAAATAACAAAACATAAATTATAAATTTGTGTCATAAACATTTGGGCCTTTTTTTCGTCTTGTTCGACTTAAGTAAATAAGTCTTGAAAATAGAATTCTGGAACTGCAAAATTCATTTTGGAATTTCATACGTAATGAACTTCAGGACTGACATTTTTCTGACCAAGATTTTTTGGGCTCACTCATAAAATGTAACCATTTGCAATGAAAAAGAAAATATTCTATTCGCCAAAACCGTTTGACTATTGGAATAAAACGCATTGAAGTACTACCAAGACAGTAACTTACACACATCCATAAATAAATGAAATGCAATGTTTTCCATCGAGAGCCGACCTTCATTGACCAAAATAAACAAATACCAAGTTGATCAACGCTTCTCAATGACTTAATCACATCTGGGAACAAACTGTTCATTTCAGCCATTGTTTTCATGTTCTCGTGGGGAAAGAGAAGAGACCCTATCCGTTTCATCTGTTTTAGCACGTCCAATGGAAATATCAGGAATTAAGGTCGGGGCTTTTTGAACGACTTTATGGGGTGTTGAACTTCGTCATTTTTTATGTTCAGGACTCATGCATTCAAAACCGGGGATATCATCGATAGAAAGAATCTTGTTAACTCCAAAATCCTTTTTTCTACGTCGATGAGGTCTATCTTGTGTATTCTATGCTCGCAAATGGGGATGATGTCCTAGTCTGACTTCTTGATAATATCAGGAATAATACTAAAGTTCAGAGTTTTCAAATCTTTTTGACCTGTCTGATCATTGATCTCCCCCGCCCTGCGCACTTTTAATATCTGACTGGAATGGTCCTGTTCCGAATGCTTCACAACATTTTCGAAACTCCCTTCGAAATGACAGTAGTAATAGGTGAACAGCGTGGAACTGAAAATAAAGAAAAAAATAAAACGGACGCCAGCAGATTCTTGGTAATTTCTACTATTTGACCCTTACGGAATTGCTTTGACAAATAGCAAGGAAACTAGATTCTGATATATTTTGATTAAAGTATATTTTGTAGATATATTGTCACCTTCTTTGCTGCAAAGCATTTACAAGTCAGTCACATAAAAAATTATTAACATAATTGTTGAAGAATTTCGGTAGTAATTGTAAAACATGATTCTCAGCCGTGAAAACGTTATCATTAAACATAAAAATATTATCATTCCAGAAATGATAAGTTCTGTATTACTTCAAGTCTACACCGTTCACAATTGCATTATGTCTACACCGTTCACAATTTCTTATGAAAATATAACCACACCGTACATAAAACACAGAAACTGCACCATTGTGTCTGCATATTTTCACTCTGACTACACCGTTGTCTGGCCATTTAATAAACACGGTATTTGTGGTCATTCTAGACATTTTTGTGTAAAATAACAGTAACCATAGAAAAGAGCATGTTAAAGACATCCAAGTAAGAGCAATAGTTTGTTCCCTAGTTCGCTGATTACTATGTAATCATCCTTAAAAGGGCAACTTTCTCGCTTCGAAAAAAGTTTTCCGTGTTGGGCTGTCTTTGCACAACGACTGAGTACGATAGGACAACACTGGTACTTTGATATATAGAACCGTTGATAGGTATACATTTCCCCTGTATAATGATATCAGTATCAAGGCAAGATACGACCGTTTAAGAAATTTATCAATGAAAAACTAAGACACCTACCTCTCATGCTGTATTGTTGTCGCCATCTTTGAATGACTACACAAACCTAACGTACAACTTACATCACAGTGATTCTAGCTCAATAATATCCGTCGAAGCTGAAACCAGTTTAACGTTTCAAACCAGCAGGCGCAGGACAGTAATACAGGGTGTCCCAAAATATGTGTCCCCATTTTAAACATATATTTAATTGACAAATTTTGTCATAGAGTAAAATCAGTTACAAATGTATGGAGGGAGCATGATAAAGTTTTCTTTGGTATAAAGAACACATACATTTACTTTGAAAATAATATTCCACATCACGTTTTATGAAATATGTCATTTTTAACTTTTTTGCCAAATGACGTCAACGACGTCATATTTTAAATTTGAAAAAGTTTCCTTTTCCTTGCTCAGATGATCAAATTGATCGTTTTAATGTTGTCCTCCGAGACTAATATGGCCTAGATAGATGCAGTGAAGGTCTTGGAATCATTACATTTTGAAGGGATAAAATATATCACAAAAACGAAAGTTTGAAATGAGGAAAGTTGTTGTTTCACTTAAAATTTGGATGATGGCAAATGGTGCTTTGAAAGGGGGTCGCGTTGTTGCAGAGACAACCATTTGCGTAGGGCAATTACATTATGTGAAAAAGTATCGAAAGTATCATTCTTATTCAAGACGCTTACAATAGGTGTTGTAAAAGGGTGTAATTTAAAGAGTTTCCCTTTAAACAATCCAAACATTTAACAACATCAACGATGCAGTGGAAGACATTAATGGTAAATTATGATTAAGAAAGAGCTGAAGGAAGGGCTAGCGACAATTTTTGTTATCATTTCAAACCCAACATTTTGTCATTAATCTTAAAAGTAGTAAGACCTTCACTATGCCTTATACAGCTATAGAATACGAAGATATACAAATTGTGCATTAATCAGTACTGAATGGGAGAAAGAGACATTGTATTTTTAAGGTGACGTCGATGACGTCATTTCGCAAATCAGTTAAAAATGGTTAATTTCATAAAGCGTGTTGTTAAATATATTAGCAAAGTAAATACGGATGTTCTATATATCTTACAAAACTTTATCATGTCCCCTTTATATCTATTTAACTGATTTTACTCTATGACAACATTTGTGAATTTTATAGATGTTTCAAATGGGGACACATATTTTGGGACACCCTGTATTTCCGTCAAGACAAACGTCACATACACATATAGCGTTTGCACTAAGAAGGCATTTTGGGTAACAAAACGCGTCGGCGTCTATTTCTAATGGTTACTGAACTTCTGTTTCTGATAGATAAATCTACAAAATTTCGTGCATGTATCCGTTCGGCTGTTCGTACTATATTTTGTGACAGATCTTGGTGATTAGCATGATACCGTTTAAGATCATTATACATGGTTTATACAAGAAAGGTCAAACATGTATTATTGCTGCTGCTAGAAATAAAGGACATGTTACTGATGGTTGTTTCATTGATCTATGATATGTTTCCAATTGGCTGTCGATGTTGATTAAGGGACCAAAAGGCGACGAAATTACGGTTAATAAGCCTTAATGACCCACACGTTTGAACAATGAGCCAATTATGTAAAATCTAATGTATATGGTGTTGTTGGGTGAAAACACTGATCGCGCTACATCAAACAATTCTTTAGGCTCAGCAACTTACACGTGTGCTTTTCTCTTTTCCATGCAATAAATTCAAATAACGTCAAACTTAGAACTCTTTGCAACTGCGACAAATGTAATAACAAACGTGTTTTTTCTTATAATATCTTAAAACGGGATCTTTAGAGAAAAGAAAAGACACAGTCAACGGTCATCTTATTGTTTTGTCGGTTTAATCCCATTTCGTCTACTCCCATTTCGTCTACTCCCAATTCGTCTACTATTTTAGACATGATTCCCATTTCGTTTACTTTTCTATTATATATATTATATTATATACTTTGTACATCAATATGACATTACATAATTTTTATCAAAATGTTTGCATTTTTATTTCATTTGTGAATATATTGACTTAATTTCTTTTCTTGAACCAAAAATAAGGCTGTTAATTGATGATTTGACATGAAAGTAGACGAGTTGGTACAGTAGACGAATTGGGACTTGAGGCACTAAAAAGACGAAATGGGAGTAGACCAATTGGGATGTTACCGTTTTGCCTTATGTCTTCAAAAATAATACTCAGTCCCTATTGGGTGCAAAATTTGAAAAGACTGTTCAGGAAAGGGTTTGTCGGTTACTCATTTCAGGGCGTAAAGAATTGTATCGACTCAGATTTAAAAGCGTTTGCATTTAATTGTGCATGCGTTTTGGGTCTTTAAAGCAAGGAGCATGTTGTGTGCTTGTTCAAACTAGAACTATAAAACTTATTATTTGGTCGTATGGTATTTATGTTATGCAAGTGCAAGTAATATCACCTTTCCGATATGGATCATGTGCAATACATTGCATGTTTTGATGATATAGCACGTTTTCTGTCGAATCAAAATTTGCATTACGTAATCGTCGCTTTTTCAACAAAATCCTCGTAACTGCAGCTTGCTTCAAGCTGCAGTTTCGAGGTTTTCGTCGAAAAGCATCGTCATGTTATATTGCTTTTGTTTGAAATATCAACAAACATAAATTCTCTGGGGCTTACTTTGATTTATATTGTTACGTTTCTTTCTCCAGTGCATTGACATCAGGCATTGAATTAAACTGAAACATTTGTCGGAATATACTAACTTAAAACGACAAGATGATTGGCGAAAGACATTGCAATTGTACAATACAACAGAAATGATTGAAAGTCAAAAGAATAAGATGTTGGTTATCAGCTTTTTTCACCTAGGTACATGTAGGTCAAAACAAGGTGTATTTTTGATGAAATGTTAAAGGGACATTTCATTCCAATTTCAATTTTTCAAAGTATGTCTTGATGCCAAGATTGGTTATTCTAATGAGTATAAATACTATTAGTTTTTTGAAGTTGTTGCCAATAAGCGAGAAACACGCATTTAAAGTTGAGACATAATCGATAAATTGCATATAAATCCGAACTGTTGTCCACAACAATTTGTTCAATTCTAACACAAAAATATAAATTTCTCGTAAACGGCGCAACATTTTGGCTTGAAATTTTCAGAATTTTCATAAGGAAATTGGCTCTTTCGGATAAAAATTAAAGTAAAATTTATGACAAAAAATTCTGAAATGTCACTTTAAGTTGTAGATCTACGCTACTTTTTTTTTGTTGTTGTTGTTGTTGTTTTTGTTTTTGTGTTTTTTTTTTTAATAAAGATAAAAATGTGCGTATTTCAGAAAGAATACAAAACGACAATATTCATAAAAAACGTGTACAGTCGACACTCGTTATGTCGACATCGGAATAGTCGAATTTTCGCTTAAGTCGAAGTTCAAATCTGGTCCCGTACTAATCAATATACATAATTTTTTTCAAACAAAATAATTTCGAACTGAATATAGCTATTGAAATATAGTAGGAAAAGGATAGAAATTGCTCGAAACGAGCAATTTCTTTCCTTTTCCTACTATATTTCGGTAATAATCGTATTTGATTAGTTTCAAAAACGGTCAAATATCAACTTTTTCGAAGCCTAACAAAATCGGATGAGTCGAACTCTGGATATGTCCATGTATTTTGACGGCCCCTCCGACTTCGACACAACGAGTGTCGTATATGGGATTATGATACCAGCGTATTCTCCATGTTTCACAACGTTCTTTATTGTATTTCAACGAGATATTTGTCGGTTGTTTGGGTGCTTTTTAACTAATTCTAAAACATCAAAAAGCAAGTCTAAGAGTTATACTTATTAAATATTATTGTCTACAAGTTTAATGCATTATTTAAGTACTTTGTGCATTCGTACCCTACCCATGTCGCACACAGAACAAGGCGCTTTAGTTAAGTATTTAACCCTTTCCCAAATGACGATACATCATGTATTCCAAACCGATCTAAATTGAAGGAATCTGCAAAGGGTGACATAGCTGCCAATTACAATTTAAAATTCTGGTAAAGATTATGTACGAAATATTGAATAAGGGGAGGGAATACTGGTCACCTTTTGTTCTACTTTTTCATAGTCTTTAATTAGCTTTCAGTGTTAGGAAAGTTAAAACCAAAGCATTTTGTGGGAAAGGGCCAAGAGTTGGTAATTTTCGTAAATCGCTTTACGCATTAGACTCCCATGGATTGTCTAAGTATTTACGCCTTTTCCTCCCTTTAAAAATCATAAACATCAATTAAATAAAATGTTCTAAGAAAGTAGTTTTTAAGCAAGGTCAGTGCATGAAAGGGGGCAAATTCGGAGAGAATGGCGTATTATAGTAAAATGTAAATGAGTGACATGCATTTCAAACGCAAATCGCCGTATTTTTCAGAAACTATATATTTTTTATATAAGAAGATATAATATTGCAATGGACAATAAATTGTATCAAAGAGCAGAAATTGTACAAGGATTATTTTATCTGATGATATCGCTTCGTCTAGAACTAGGCGGGGGAGATGCATAGAGACAAAGTATTTCTCACGAGTACATAAATCATACGATCACACAAATTTGACATAACAATTCTTGAAATGAAAATTAGATTACAAACCTCTCGTGCATATGCAGTCTTGGCCATAATCAGACTGTCTGTGCAAAATGGTGATCTTAATCGACGACCTTTGGCAACAAATGAATGGGTTTTTAATTTGAAATAAACACCTTTCACGTCTTACCTAACCGATTATAAAACAAGACTTAGAAACAATATGATTGTCGAACACTTTTTCACCATAATGTAACATTATCGTTTCAGACATAGATCTCGTACATTCAAAATTTCCATTAATGATTTCTCTCTAAACGAGAATTAGAAAAAATGTAAATTCCTGGGGTTTTAGTCAAAGGATGTTTAAGAGTAACTACCCCATTTGAACTGTACAGAAAAATATATTTATTGGCTTTCAAAGTTGGTATTTAGGTGTCAAGCGCCGAGCCCGAAAACAAAACCTAACCCATGTTTGTGTCAAGATTTCGAGAATTTATGGGGAAAATACGACTTTGATATAGGTATTTGTGTATTGAAATTCTGCTTTTACGAGACCATTTGACCCCGAGGTATCTATTGTTCACTTTTACCGTCTTTGTAATATTTGTAAACATAAACCAGTATAAAAGTAACATTAAAACGTAACCGACTGCCGTAAAGAAAAATAGTCCGATCTTACAAAACATAATAAAAGTATTGGTTTTCACATAGAGCTTCTAGACATCGTTGAAAATGTGACATGTGACCCCAAAAGTTGCAAAAGTATTACAATGAAATGGCTGGAAATCTCCTGAAAATTCCAATTGATACAAAATTACTTGTTAGTAGATACATGTAGATATTTTTCAATACGAAATGGTGCATACTTGATCAAAACATGGTGATATACTCTCGCACTGAAAATCTGCTTTGACTTTGTATGACGACGATGTCGCCCCACTTTTAAAGTTTGATACGAACACAAAATATTTAATATCTGTAGCATAGCGTCGATTTTGAACAAAAAACTAATAACTGCAGCTTTTTTAAAGTGACATTTCAGAATTTTTTGTCATAAATTGTACTTTTACTTTTATCTGAAAGAGAATATTTCCTTATGAAATTTCTGAAAATTTCAAGCTAAAACATTGCGCCGTTTACGAGAAATTTATATTTTTGTGTTAAAATTGAACAAATTGTTGTGGACAACAGTTCGGACTTATATGCGATTTATCGATTATGTCTCAACTTTAAATGCGTGTTTCTCGCTTATTGGCATAGACTTAAAAAAAACTAATAGTATTTATACTCATTAGAATAACCAATCTTGGCATCAAGACATACTTTAAAAAATTGAAACTGGAATGAAATGTCCCTTTAAACTGTATTTAAGAGGGTTTTTGTTGAAAAGCAGCGATATTAGTGTTTTAACATTACCAAAGACATGCACTTGTTTTAATGCCAATGACGAACTAGTCTTCTCTTTTGAGTCACTGTCTCGGAGAATAAGAACGACATTTCAGTCAATGGCAAAGCAACCTGCTCCTTAACCATTATATAGGCGAAATGGCATTGTATGTAGAAACAATTTTGGTGACTCTAGGTATGTATTGGTATTGTTGAAGGGCCGTGACTTTACAATTTTACGAAAACGTGAACATATAAGCATGGGTTGCACAATTTATGGCCCGGCATTACGAGTTTGACCGGGTCGTAGCGGTCAGTTAATGACCCGGCTTTTTCTACCTAAAACCCATAAAAACGATCATATAAGTGTGGATATTTTGGTATGTAACCGCGTTACGTTTTCACAGTTATGTGTCAAATTCTTTAAAATTTAACGGCGCGCTAGAGCAAAAAGAGAAAAGTTAAAAATATATTTTCGAAGATGGTTTTGTGGTCCTTGTCTAGTTGTTTTTACCAATAATTCATTTGCGATTTGAAACTTGAGTACAATTCACAAGAAGCTGAACACACAGACGCATTCAATTAATGGAGATGCACTTTTTATCACACTTCTGACGTCATATGTTGGCACTTATCTCATATTGTCCACTATTTTCATGTAAACCGTCATTGACAAAAGACTATGCAATAAAAATAATTGCTTTCTTTCTGACAATTTCTACTTCGAAATTGTGTTTAACAGACTCTGTGTGTATTTCTGTATGTCTACATGTCTGTTCATAAATATCGTGTAATCGTTTCAGGGGCATTAGTACTTAATGTTTATCTTTAAAGCATAAGTGTCTTTTGGGGCGGAAAAGAATTCATGAGTTGCAAAAAAGCTCCGTAGAATAGCTATAACAATTAATGGAACGAGGGGAACCAGCGTAGAAAAGGCGGGGAGCTTAACTCCGGCTTTAACGTTGATGGCTATTTAATGGCTGTCACTGCAGGGAACCAATGCGAGGATGTGTCTATGGGTGTTTTAGCGCCAAACTATTGTAAGTGCATGAAATTCTTCATGCACTTACAATAGTTTTGCACTAAACAGTCGACGACGTCAACGCTCTGAGAGAATAATCCTAGAACTTCACTTGAGTCGAGAGTGAACTTGACCCAAATTCAGAGAGTGTTTGAGTTTGGGAGAGTTCAATTTGATTTTTTATGTCATGTAAATTGTTATGTCTTTGCCTATATTCAATAGAATGGTCATTTTATTTATTTTGACGACTGCAAGCTTAAACAAAATTTAGTCAAGTAAGTCCTACATTGACTGCGAAACGTTTAGTAAAAAACACTTTCTGGCTTAAGAACTAAGAGCATGTCCTATTTTTCGAATCAAGGTTGAAGATGGCCCGGAAAATATTGACACAATTATGCGTATTGCATACTTCTTGTCAGGCGCTGTTTTCTTCTTTGGTCACGGCATGTTGGCCATCTTGTTTTCAAATGTTGACGTAATTTTGTTTGTAGTTGGAGATACGAAAACACGGGTGGTATCTAACCGACCGCTGTCAAAGATGAACTTTCAAAAATGTGTGTCGGTCTGTACATATAGCGACTATTTTGCTACTAGCTAGAGAAATAGTATCATGTCTTATTTGTTAGAATATGGCTCATGACGGCCATTCTATATTGACACAATTATGCGTGTTGCATACTTCTTGTCAAGCATTGTTTTTCTGTGGTCATGACACGTCCGCCATCTTGTATTGACATTGGCACGTGACTTTGTTTACAGTTGGAGTAATGTAAACATCGTAGGCATCTGATGGACCACTGTCAAAGGAAAACTTGGCTAGAAATACTGGCCTTTACACATAATAACTACTTACTAAAAATAGTATCATGTCTTACTTGTTGTAAAAAGGCTCACGATTGCCTTGTTATATTGACACAATTATGTCTATTGCATAGTTCTTGTCAGTCGATGTTTTCTTCTGTGTCCATGAAACGTTGGACATCTTATGTTGACTTTGGCATGTGACTTTGTTTATAGTTGGAGTAATGTAAACATAGTAGGTACCTAACAGACCGCTGTCATAGGCGAACTTCGCTACAAATGTGGGCCATTACAAGGGTGGATCTAGGGGTGGGGTCAGGGGGTCATGACCCTCCACCCTGGAATTGACCGAAAATTGAATTTTTACTATATAATTTTACATATTTAGCACATTTTAAGTCATCATTTGGGCTTGGACCCCCCCCCCTTGGCAAAAACTCTGGATCCGCCACTGCATTACACACAGCCACTACTAGCAACTGGCCAAAGATATATATTATAACAACATGTCAAATTTGTTGGAATTAGGTTCAAGGCAGCTGCGTACATATGCGTATTGCATACTTCTTGTCAAGCAATGTTTTGTCACTGTGGTCACGGCATGTCGGCCATCTTGTGTTGACTTTGGCACGTGACTTTGTTTATAGTTGGAATAACGTAAATATGTGTGGTGTCTAACGGGCTACTGTCAAAGATTAACTTAGTAAGAAATATGGATATTTGGACATAACAACGGCCTAAAGAACTAACATTGTATGTAAGCTATAGGATGGCTCTGATATATTAACACACGTATGAGAGCCGCAGAGTAGGCCCTAATAACCACATGTCCTTTTTGTTGAAGTATGGTCCCAAAAGGATCCGGTAATATTGACGCAATTATACGTATTGCATACTTCGCGTCCAGCTTTATTTCTGCAGTCATAGACTCAAAGAACGTCGCTCAGCTTCTGTTAAAATTGACACGAGACTTTGTTTATAGTAAGCCTATTGTAAACATGTATGGTATTTTAAGCCGAGCTTACACTTCTTCAAACATTACAACTTGCTAAAGATCTAGCATCGTGTTTTGACCCTTTCCCAAACGACAAAATTTTAGTGTGATCCACTTCAATAAATAACAAAAATGACAAAGTGAATGTTTTTAAAGATAGGATTTTTGTAAAATATGGCATAGAAAATATTGAGACAAAAGGGGAAACTGCTGGTTATCAGCAGTTTCTTCTTTTGTTTCAATGTTTTCCCCAAGCCTTTTCTATTAAGGACGTCAAAACCAGGTCTTGTTTGGGAAAGGGTTAATTGTTGGAACAAGGTTCAGGATGACCAAGATATATTCGCACAATTATACGTATTGCATAGTTCTTGTCAGGCGTTATTTTCCTGTACTCATGGAACGTCCGCCATCTTGTGTTGACATTGGCACATGACTATATTTACAGTAAGACTTCTGTAAATATGTGTGGTATCTACTAGAATGCTGTCCAGGGCGAACTAGTAGTGAATGAAAAATATGCATTTTTCTCTTGGTACTGCTTTCTATACCAAGTCGAGGTACTACTTTGTGAAGAGCTGAACGATAGTGGTGTTATTTTCTAGGACAAAAGCATTTACTGCTAAAATGTCCTCATTTACCAACAGCTATGATTCATCTTGGTATTTTGTTAAAATAAAGAATATTGCATCGTGTGTGTATCTAGACCAATTTGATAAAATATATGAATTGAAATTCGAATAAATTATGTTGGTCCAGAATTAAAGATAGGCTCGCCGTAATAAATAACCTGTTCAAGAATCGTTCTATCAACATAGCAACGGTAGGACTCGTTTTAAATTAGAATCGGCTTTCTTCGGTGCAAAACGGTCAGACGATTAAATACGTCGGCTTCTTATTTTGAAATATCATAACGTTTTATTATAGATTAACATTTTGTCTGAGAAATAAAACATGTAATTATGTCAACGGTAGATGAATTCTTAAAAATGAACGTTTAGATTAATTAATTCTCCGTGTTAACGATGGCGACATTTATAATTCATCTTGGTATTTATCATAAAGATTATTGCATCGAGCATATACGAGGGGCGTTCATTAAAGATTTCCCCTGGCCTACTTTCAGTTTAAGTAGAAAGCTGAAATTGTACACATATATTACCGTATACCTCTATAGGTCTCATGAAAAATTGCAGCTCTGAAATCTAATTTGTTTCTCGTTTCCGTGTGCTGAAGTTAAGTAAGGTAGAGTGATGGAGCAAGCAGTCATCAGATTCCAGTATTTGAAAGGTCGCACTCCCAAGGAGGCATTTGATGAGATGAAAGAAGTTTTCTGGGGATGATGTCCCATCATATGATATTGTCAAACACTGGTATACTTAATTCAAGTGTGGATGTAAGTCTGTGGAAACAGCCCAAATCCTTGGCGCCCACAGTCTGTCATTGATGATGCCACCATCAAGTCAATGCAAGGTTCCGAGCACAATCTACGGTGTTCTACAGAACATGTCTCCAAAGCTGCATTTAACGATGGCAGAAGTGTGTCTCTCTGGCTAGAGGCCATGTAGAGAAATATTAATATTTGTGCAAAGTTTCAATTCTCTCTGCTTATTGCAAGTAGGTTAGGGGAAATCTTTAATGAACGCCCCTCGTATCACGACCAATTAGATAAATCTGTGAATTCAAGGTCCAGAATTTAGGACAGGTTTGTCATATTAAAGAATCTCTTCTAGAATCTTTATATCGACATTGAAACGGCTGTCGTTTTAAACTAGAATCCTAAGCTTTTCTTAAGTGCAAAACGGTCAGACGGTTAAAGCTCGTCGGTCTATATTTATGAAATATCATAAAATTGCATTAATAGCATAACATTTCGGTTGGGAAATAAAACATGTTCTTGATTAATTTTGACTATGTGTCAATGGTAATGAAATCTTAAGAATGAACATTTTGATTAAGTAAACATGTTAACTATGGCGACATTGTAACATTATACAATTAAATTGTGGTGTATTTGTATTTTTATTCTCAGTACTCAGTTTTCAATTAACTATTTTTTTAGTATGATAAATAAATGGCAGCCAATGAAACAATGGGAAACTACATAATTATTTTACAGAACATCCACAGATGTCAATCAAATTACTTATTTATTCATCTAATAAATTCATTAAAGTGACATTTCATTCCGATTTCAATTTTTTAAAGTTTGTCTTTATGCCAAGATTGGTTAATCTAATGAGTATAAATGCTATTAGTTTTTTTAAGTTTTTGCTGAAAAGCGAGAAACACGCATTTAAAGTTAAGACAGAATCGGCAAATTCCATATAAATCCGAACTGTTGTCCACAACAATTTGATGAATTTTAACACAAAATATATATTTCTCATAAACGGCGTAATATTTTGGCTTGAATTTTTCAGAATTTTTATAAGGAAATATGCTCTTTCAGATAAAAATAAGGTAAATTTTATCACAAAAGATTCTGAAATGCCACTTTAAAGCAGCAGATGTATAATAAGATTTGTCATTGACGGAGACATAATCATGAGGTAGGATACTGTTTGTGGAAAGCGTCTCAAGCGTAGATCTATTTCAAACAACAAATCTTTTGGGTTGTCCAATTTCAAAGTTACTTCAGACGACTTGTTGTAAAAAAGTGAGAATTATGTAAAATATAGCACACAAAATATTGATGCTGACAGAGAAAATGCTGATCATCAGCATTTTCTCGTTTTGCTTCAATGTTTTCCCAGGCAATTTTTATTAGGTACGTCAAAATCAGGTTTTGCTTGAGATAGGATTAAGACAATAATTGCTCTAGATCAGCTTGTGCATATAGGTCGTCTGATCAAAATCCACATAAGTCCTCCTTTTCTCTCATTGATTTCTAATCTAACATTTAACAGGATCGTTCAGACTTGAATATTGTTAGAAGAAGATAAATCTACGAGGTATGTAACACAATATTGTTATAAATAAGGTATATCTGACATTTTACTGCTAGTTTTACATATCACAATGATGAAATATCATCACTGTTGGTGAACTCGTCCAAAGCAAGGGACGTTTTTCGCTACAACAAGGTACAGATATTTTGCGTTTAAATGTGAGTTTAAAGATCTGATTGGATAGTTTTTCTAATAACAATGAATTTGTTCTAAAAATAGACCGGGTTTACCGTGATGCATTGACAAACCGTCTGTGTTGTTATAAAATCTCGTAACTACGGCTTTATCGAAGCCGTAGTTGCGATATTTTATAACAACACCGACGGAATACTATGATCGCGAAATAAAGTCCCGCGCTTTGGCTGAGTTCACCACCAGTGATCATGTAATCGCACATTTTATTCAATTCTTTAGTCTTTGTCAATGTAGATACAAAGTAAGCCATTCAGTGTGAAAATAAGATTGCAAGTTGCAGTACTTACAAATTTCAACGTTCATTGTTATTGTTTTATTTCATATCATAATTTTATGGTATTTTGATCGGTATTGCATTTAATTAATTAATTCCGTCTTTACAAGAAAAAAACATCCAAAAACGGAATCACGATAAAATACATTTATTGTGCTTGCTTTGATAAAACAATAAAGTTCATACAATGGGAAAATGAGTACATTTTCTGAAAATATTTGAGGATTCTTTAGGGTGCATTCTCTGTGAGTTGATTATGAATCATGCATCATAAAATGCATTCTCAAGTGCATATGCTCATTTGAAAAGAAATATGAAAAGGCTGTAAAATGCATTCTCTATAAGGGGCCCGCGGTGAATGCACAAATAAAACACATTTTAAGATGCACACGGCCAATTATAGATATCAGATTTATTTGTTCCCAATATGCTTCGTTGGCGGTCCTACTCTTCAAGAGCGGAGGTAAAAATATTACCACAATTCAAAATGGCGTATAAAATTGATACGACACTTTGTTAACCCATTACCACACAATGACTCTTTTTGACTCCCTACATGATAATGGATTTGAAAAACATTGTGGAAAATGAAGAAATTGCTTGTAACAAGCAAATTCTTCAATTCCCACAATTTTTTTCTACCCAGAAAGATCAAAGAATGCGAAATTTCATTCAATTCATATTGTCGTCTGCAGCATCTTTGAATTTGGACAAGTCCAAAATTGTGTCGTTTGGCAATGGATTAAAGTAACAGTCGCTTCAGCAACAAAAACGTCGTAACTACAGTTTTGGCAAAGCTGTAGTTACAAGATTTCGGTTGCCAAGCGACGATATCTCCGACAATTAAAAATGAAAAAAAAGTTTTTGTTTTCATGGTGTCTTATGGGATGCTATCTCGGGATGGCACTCAAATTTCTGCATCGCGCTATCTTGTTAGAAGATCAAATAAAAACAAGGGCCTGTATAAAGTGCACAATGTTATCTCGGGAACGATCGGAAGACGCCGGAATGACACGAGTATTAACGAAGTGGTGTGAAATCTTCGTAACAATGGAAAAGTGTAATTGTAGAAAGTTGGCGATTCATCATTTATTCATTTGTTATCTTTAAGACATCCTTTAGCGATTTTAAAGTTCTTGTTTTGCATCTTTATTGGGATTATGTATCAGAAGTTTTGCACAAATACAAGAAAAATATACTCAAAGCCTTATTCAAAAAGGTATGCAAAATTCAAATCAAATTTGTGGTTGAAATAGTTTTATCTTTATTTCTTTATAATATATATTATATTTGTTCGTAAATAACGAACACAGCTTAAAATATACCATGTTACGTATACGTATATTGTTGTTATGCTTATAAATTATACTCATAGACTAAGGAAAGCGTGCCACTTTAACAAAAAAGACATGGATATAATGTTGACATCTTATTATAAAGAAGTCTAGAGAAATCTGTCCGTTTGGTTCTTGCATCTCAATAGATCTATTTGGGAAAAGACCGTTCATCATACAAAAGAAGTTGCATTTGTGTGGCAAAACGACGATGATATAAATTCCATAAATCACGATAAAATCACATTTTTTCATATTTTTTCTCCGTTATGATACCATCTTGATTTTTGTCACGTGACCGGAAAAGTCCTTTTGTCGCCACGGTATCGAAGTGACAGGTTTCCGTCGCGAAAAGGACAGAAGGTCGATCAGATATGGTACGAAATTATTCTGGGACGAAATCCCACTTTGTTCCCGGCTTCCCTAATTTGCATATCTTTCCGCAAAGCGTCTAAACGACTTAAATTTTCCTCACGTCTTGAATTCCATGAGCGCGTGTCGACAATGAAAAGGACATTTGAATTAACCGTCCATTTTTCTTTTCTCTAATCGATGATGTAGACATTTTTTATCAAAAAGGATCCTTTACTTAGACCGTTACCACACAAGTCCTGATATTGTCACCTATAACTAAAACTAAGTAACGTTGCATTTTCTATATTTTCTCTCAAAGCCTTTTGTTCTATAGCTAACTTAATACACACATTTGATAATAATACATTTTTCAACTGCAACCTTTTGCAATCGAAATAGGCACGATATTTTGTCATTTTGGAAGACTGTAGAGCTCTATGATACCCATGGCAGAAAGTTGAAATTAGATATCGAACCAGAGACTCGAACGCATCTCTACCGATCGAGGCTACAAATTCGACATATTTACCACTTAACTATTGGGGTAATGAGGTGCCTCGGTTGGATTCAAGCTGTAGTCACGATGTTTCGGTCTTTTCGCGAAATTGTCGCTTGGATAGCGCAAATCTGTTGAAAGTATATAACAATTATATTTTTGTGTCGTTTTTCAGCACAAATCTCTTAACTTTGTTCAAAAGCATCGGTATAAGATTCATAAAATACTGTTGCATCAACATTTGAGTACTAAGCTCTCGATATGAGTAACAAAATAAGAGTACATGTTACATCTAAATGAACATGCCTTAGCGGTTGACCACTTTCTAATTAACTCAAAGCAAAAGAGGCATAGAAATTCATCCAACATGTTCCTTATAAGCTTTGTTGGCTAGAAACTTGTACTCTTAACATTGAGAAATATTTCAGACATAATAAATTATGAACACACCATCACATGGGTTCCTAAAATCTAATAACCCCATTACTTTTTTTGTAATTTTTGACTCGCTTATCCTTTTCTTTTAACAATTCCTTTCTTTGAAAATATTTCAGAAATGAAAACTATCTTTTATATTTCTGCAGTTTTATATGCCTGTTAAAAGACAAAACACAAGTGCTGGGATATTTTCAAGATGGCGGCGAAAGTGTCAAATGATCCCCTCAGTCGACCGGCTGTTGCCCGGCAAAATCCGCGCTGAATAGACTATTTGTGTGGCGGCATTGTGACCAATTGATGCCCCGTTTCGACTGATTTCATCCAATGAAGTTCTTTATTAACTCCTCCAAAGCTCAGTTTGTTACGCTTGTAACATATTTTACGTGATATTATTGTATTAAGAGATGACTCCGTAAAATACACGTGACATATTGTTTATCGTCGTTATTCTTCAAAAACATCGTACCTAAAGTTTGCTTAATGCTGTAGTTACGGGTTTATTTAAGTAAAAGCGACGTTATTCTTCGAACGTAACAAAGTTTTATGTTGGTACGAAAAGTTTAGGAACATTATTGGTGTTTTAAATAAAGGTTCTGAACACCGAGTCTAAATACCTAAATCCGCCTGCAACTGAAATCCAAACAACAACTAGAAAGACCTGAAGGTCTTGAGTCGCTCCACAGGCCTGAATTTCTTGTTGTTTACTATAAAAAAATTGACAAATTTATCTAATTGCTTAAACTTTATAATTATTACATTCTTATGGTTCTTAGAGCAGAAACAAAGTAAAATACAGCAATGTGGTCAAAGAAAAACTAGATTTCTAAAAACTTGTGGTTCTTAGAGCGAAATCAAAATAAAAAGAAGCGAAAAGAAGGTAAATAATTGACCAATATTTTGGGGATTTTTAGAGTGATGATAAAGTAGAAAACTGTAATTATGCCAAATTCAAGGGCACATAATTCAGTATGTGGGTTTATAATCAAGCTGAAAATTAAACTCGTGCAAGATCTTATGGTCAGCATCATTCTGTCCAAATTTTATCATTATTAGTCTATAATCGTGGCTGCAAAAGTGAAAAAAAGTGTCGAAAACTGAAATTTTGTCATTTTCAAGGGCACATAACTCAGATTGTAGCTATGCAATCATCCTGAAAATTACACATAAACAAGATCTTGTTGTCAACTATATTCTGTCCAAATATCTTCTTGATTGGTTTACAATTATGGTTGTTAGAGTGAAAACAAAGTCGAAAATGGCAATTTTGTCAAATTCAAGGGCACATAACTCAAGATTTAAAATTCCGATTAACCTGAAAATTACACCCAGGCAGGATATTATGCTGATATATATTCTGTCCAAGTTTTGTCTTGATTGGTAAATATTTGTAGATTTTAGAGTAAAAATAAAGTCAAAACCAGCTATTTTTGACATTCAAGGGCAGATAACTCAAGTGATTCTGGTTCAATCCAAATTCTTTGAAGGAATCTGAGAGAGGGTCACCCAAGGATCATTCCTGTGAAGTTTGCTTGAAATCCATCCAGTAGTTTCTGAGGAGAAGATTTTTAAAGAAAAAGTTTACGGACGCACGCACGGACGCACGCACGCACTGACGCACGACGGACACATCGCCATGACAATAGCCCGCTGGCCTGAAAGGCCAGTGGAGCTAAAAATGAACCACGATTTTTTTTTTACAAAATTCAAAGAGAATCTTAATAAACGTATTACAGATAAGAAGAAAATGTCTCAGAAAAATAATGACGCTTTGGCCGTTCATGACACTGCGACGTCGTTTTATGCATTAAAATATGCTTGTGAATAGTAAAGTTCTTGGTGATTTGAAGTGGTCGTACGAATCGATGAAAGTTTCGAACACACATTTACAATCTAAAACTATCATTATATGCAACGTGTATATTTTTCATTTCATGATAATTCCCAAATATTCTAAATATTTTAGAGAAGACCAGACTTTAAGGCTTGGTTAACCCTTTCCAAAACATCCCTTATAGAAAAGGCTTGGGAAAACATTGAGACAAAAGAAGAAACTGCTGATAACCAGCAGTTTCTCCTTTTGTCTCAGTATTTTCTGTGCCATATATTAAACATTTCCTATCTTTAATAACATCCATTTTGTCATTTGGGACAGTTTTTGAAGTGGATCACCCTAAAATTTTGTCGTTTGTGAAAGGGGTTTAAATATACGATTCTGCGTCCAGTTCACGGCCAGAGCTTGTCAAAATGGTGAGTTTTACAGCATATTTTGGAGGCGATGAGGACGCGGTGTGGACGTTGGGGCTGTATATGACGAGGCCTTTATATTTCACTGTCTGTCCATTATTGCGAGGATTAAAAATACTCGTAACATGTACAAAAAACTTGCTTGGGGTAAAAACCCATTAATCAATATTACATTACCGAAGATGTTAAAAAATTTTACCGTTGAAATTCTTCTGAGACTTTTACTCGTGTCTTTTACCGAAATATTTCGACGGCTTTGTCAGACAGTATAGAATAAGATCAGTCTGCACATACGTGCAGTCTGATCTTAGTCTACACTGTCTGCTTATTTCAATTCAAAATGAAGAAAGCTTTAAATATTACAACAAAAAAAACTTGCATGGGGTAGAACCCCATTAATCAATCTTGCATTACCGAAGATGTTAAAAATGTACCGTTGCGATTCTGCAAAGAGAGCTATCAGTATGCTGTAAAAGGGCTATCAGCTTTCAAACAGGCCAGATTCTATTACAAATATGAAAGGGGCTATCAATAATATTTTCGTCGTGAGACCCTAAAACCATCCATCATCTGTGCTATGGGGAGGCACCCTTGACAACAAATTGTGTCTTATTTCGGGGTGTTCTCAATCTTTAAATCCTTTCCCAAATTACAAAATTTTATGATAGCCCAATTTGATCGTTGATAACGAAGATAATTATAATCTATGATGAATAAAACAAGATTTGTGTACAACATAACACAGACAATGTTGGGGTAAAAGGAGAAAGCACTGCTTATTACAATTTTCCTATTTTGCCTTAATGTTTTTCCAAGCTTTTTCTATTAGGGACTTGTTTTGGAAATTGTTTGAATGCTTATGTAGGCTTGAAGCCTACATGGATGTTGATAAATATTTTTTACACAGAGGATATGAGAGAATAGAAAAAATACTAATGTTTTCTTGATCTGTCTTTCTTTGACACGTCAAAAGTGGGTCTCGTTTGGAAATTGATTAAAATAAGGTATGTTTTGTCGAAACAAGGTGCAATTTTAGTAAATATTGTTACGAACAGGGATAATTTGAGACATTGTGCTTTTTCTTGTCTGTTAATCTGTGTGTGTGTCTGTTAGCGTAACATTTGTCATACCTTCATAGCTCATTATTTCACAAATTTCTTATCCGGTCTAATGGTGCATCATACCAAAAGAGTCTTAAAATATGAAAAAAAAATCAACGAAAAGGTCGTGGTTTTAGTATCGAAAACTGTCGAAGATACATGCAACATCTTTTGCTCGAACGAGTATTTTGGTTACCTAAGGTATTCCAACCATTATTTGATACCAGACACTTCATGCAAATTCGGCGTCATCCGTGACAATGGATATTGACGAAGGTATCCGGATTTTTAAAATTTTCTCGTCAGTTTCCGTTTTCGCGGAGAACGGCCAAGGTGGAGGCGAAATTGTATAAGTGTTTGGTGTCTAATGATAAGTGGAATACTTTCATAGCGATTCCGGAAATTCTATTGGTCATTGCTGGAAACTTAGATTTCTTTTTTCTGATAACATAGTGACAATTAGCTATATACCTTTGGTTAACTTGATCACATTTAGCTAACAGTAATATAATTTTTCATGTTTTAAGTACCGCTAAAATGGCGTGCACCGAAACACTTCCCGGTGGCCGGAAAAGACGCAAAATAACAACTTCCGGTTACAAGGAAAAACCTCGGACTAAAAGATTATGTCGTTGTTATAACAATCCCATCGAAATGTTGTCATAATTAAATCGCCATTTATGAAATCGTTTTCTACCTAGAATCCCGTGTTTCAAGCTGGGTGGCTCGAATGCTTGGATAGACAAATTTCAAGCGTTTTTGTTTCCCGATCTTGTAGTTTAGTAATGCTTAAGATCGATTTCATGTAGCAAAATGCGTGCGATTCTTATCCCGTTTGGACCAATATCTGTTCTATACCTTTTTATGGAAGGTACATTTTGCAAATATGATATTGCTTGAACTTTACACCTACGTTGTGGTTATTCAAATTGAATCAGATGGGCACCCAAAGCACGGGGTTGGCCTGGGAAATAATTTGCCATTAAAGTTGTGGCCCCTCCTTTGTCTTTCCTCGGACCGAGGAAATATGTTTGGCAACTAACCTACTATTGGGAATTTTTCCAAAGTATGAAGAGCTAATGGGACTATTTCTTAGGACCAGAATTGTAGAATCATTTGAAAATAAACAATCAACGAAAATGCTTTAGTGTTCAAATTTTTAGCGATTAATTCATTGTAAACGGACATTGATTTAGCCAAATTCGGCTTTATAACTTAAAAGTGCTTTCCAATTGGGAAAAAGGTATAGTGAACGGATATTTTGTATGTCGGATAAGGTTAACCCGTGCAGTATGGATTATTTTGTCTAGTTTTCAATATTTTGTACTATACCGATTCAGTAAAAACACTTTTTGCACTTAAATAAAACAGAAAAGTGCTATGAAAAAAGCAATCCTTAACGTATAAAGATATGCTGTATATTTTTTCTTTAATTCTATTACTGAATTTAAGCCTTCTCAAAGAGTTCCTGGTTTTGAGGTACCTATCGAAGAAAGCTCAAGGGAACATTTCAGCAAAAGAAATAACGGTACTTCGTCACATTACTTCAAAAGACTGAGTAATTGTAGTTTGTTTTAAATCTGATATTACGAGGTTTTCTGCAAAGCAGCGAAAAGCTACTCAATGACGTTTTTCCTTTTTCTTGAATATTCTACTCGCCTGTCGAAAAGGATTGCTCACAGATATTTTGTCATAATTCCTATTGACTTTTTCGTGTTAGACAAAACATGTATAGGAATTCGGCAAGGTTCAGAGATTGGCCATTTTATAAAGGATAAGTAAATGTTCCGCCAATCGTTCTATTCTTTTCTTTTAAAAATCGGTGTGAAAAAACAATATTTTAGGAAGATTCTCTTATCTTAAAAATAATAGATGTAGGTAAGGAAGAAAAATAGTGATTCTTTATACTGATATTGTAAACCAATACACTTTCTCGATTACATAATTGTAGATTGGCATCAAAAGTAACGTAACTTCGGCTTGAATAAGCCGGAGTTACGTTATTTTTGACGCCATAGAACGTCGCCAAGTTACGTTGGTGTTCCGTCGTAAATTACCCAATTTCTCGTAAAATTGTACTTAATATCTTATCGTATTGTGCAAGCGTCAGGCGGCCTCGAAATTTATCGTCCATTTTATGGTATAAATCATTTAATTTCGGGGTTTTAACACAGGGCGCAAGACATTCAAAAACACTAGTACTTAACATAGTGTCGAGTCATTTAAAATCTGACAAACAGTGAAAATTGTTGATCGCTTTTTTGAATTTTAATTGAAAATGGTATCATAATGTGAATATTGTTTTATTGAAATATACTGAGAGGCAAAAGAAACTATACACCTTACTTTCATTCTTAAAACAGAGTACATTACATTAACAGTTACTCTTCGTTTAAACTATGATGAATTATTTTTCGATGATTTAATCAATAGACCTCGGCTTTGGAGGGTATTGTCTGTCAGGAATATGACTAGAAATAGATTCATTTGTGTATCTTCATTGTGTAACCTTGTGCACTTGCCAGACGAATTTTATCAACATTGGCAAAAGAAGTGCTCAATTCTGTTGACAGCCATTTATTCTATTCGCATGTTTATAATTAATACTTAATGGTGATGACTTAATGGTAAAATTCTGCTAATCAGTTTCGTCATTAGAAAATTCCATCCTTTTGCAAAATAAGTGGTTAGCTTTCCAACTTGTATTGTTATACCATAAATCGTATTGTGTGTTGGTAATAAAATCTAGATTTACATCAAAACTTTAAGAAATATGAAGACATATAAAATATGATCAGGTAGGGTTGGATTTTTATTTATTACCCTGATCAAAAAACAGCTTTGGTGGTAGAAAATCTGATGCAAACGTCTTAATTTATGTCGTGTATGGTTGGGTGATACGATATTTTACTTATAAGTACTGCAAAATACTTCAAAATCTTACTTTGGCTGCAATATAACTGTTTTTGCCAATGAGGGAAATCTGGGACCATACCCGGTGAATGGAAATCAAAAATCAATCTCATCTCTTCACAGGAATACTGTAGACAAATGAGTTAGTATTTGAAGTAAATATGTACAAAAATGGTTTGGGCCAGTTGCATAAAACGAGGCAAACCTACTTTTAACAATGGTGAATTCGTTCCTTATTCCATGGCTTTCTTAAACATCGCCGCACGAAACTTTAAGAAAATGACGCATTTTGCTACTGACGCCAGAAAAAGATGTAGATAAAAATGTAAATGATTCTTTGTGCGATAAAGTGCAGAAAATATTGCAGTAAAAGGAGAAACGAGAAACGGTGCTTATCACGATTGCTTCTTATACATGTATATTAACAGATAATGTTTTCCAAAGACTTTTCTATTCGCGACGACAAATCAAACAGCGTCAATAGATTTAATCCCGATGAAATGGGCGTATACTGTATTTCAATTTTACCCAATTTTAAATTTTTGAAGTCTGATAATATGCGAATGGGGTTAATTGTAAAAAGGGCCTCCAAAAAGCCAAGAAGGGCCCTCACAGCATGAGTTCGGGGCTGTTCCTATCAATTATAATTAACGGTGTTTAAATCAGGAATTAACCCTTTCCTAAACAAGACCTGGTTTTGACGTGGTCCATAGTAGAAAACATTTGGAAAACATTGATACTAAAGAAGAAAATGCTGATTGTCAGCATTTTCTTCTTTTGTCTCAATGTTTTCTGAGCTATATTATTCGCCAATTTTACCTTTAGAAACATATTTTCTCGTTTGCATCAGATTTCCAATTGATCCAACCTATTTTCTTACCCTTTGGGAAAGGGACCAGAAATTAAAAGTGCGAGACATAAACTAAAGATAAAAGGAAAATTTGGCATACTACTAATTTAAGGGTTCAACGAATGGCTACTCGGGCCATCTGAGGCATTCGGGAAATTCAGGACCGTGGCATATTTGAAAATTAAGGCCTTGATTGTTGAAGAGAACGTAAATTTTCTTTTGAACCGATTTTGAAGTAAATTCGATTTTTTTAATAAATTGATACTACTAGTTTAGTTGTTTAAAACGAAAAAGCGTCGAGTTAAACGACTTTGCTGAGGATAATATTTCTATTGATAATTGTAATTTAAAAAACACAAAATACAATACAATTTTAGTGGTATAAGGACATTTTACTAACAAAAATATGCCAATCAACACAATGACACAAGCTCTACAACATAAAGGCTGTCATTAAAATTGAGAAAATGGGGAAAATAGTTGTGATACGCGATTTCCATATTTCCAGCAATGTTTTATATCATTGTATCATTTGTATACCAAAAAAATAAAATTTCTTTCCCTCCAAAATTTCGTGTACAACATCTCTGAATTTGGACAGGTCTAATAAGTTGTGCTAGCTGGCGATTGGGTACAGATTTGTGAAATTATACTTTTAAAATATATCTGTTCCGATTGACCTAAGATAGAATTAATGAATTTATTGAAAAGTATTACACGAATCGTTTCCAGTAAAATTTTACCTACTTATTATTACAACGAGCGAACCGTTACTGGCAGCTACTACCGATTGGCCAGACGTGAAACATGAGCCTGTGTATATCTGGGGATTATATTTCATCAGTTCGTCTGCTGTTGAAAACCTAGATACATTTTCTTAAATAAATAAACGCTTATATATGCATGTCGGGATTAAACGCCGAAACGGATATAGCAGATGCGGTGTCTGAAAATGGGCTTATCAGTTAGAAAGGAAAAACAATTTTCCCTTATTGACAAAATGTACTACCCAGGAAAAGGATATACTTCGAATCTTTATCTATATTTCTAATAGATATCTGATGAAAAGTATAGCTTGAGACTAGATTTAAAAAATCAACTGATGAAAAATTGATGTCCAAATTATATATGTTACAGCCAATCTGTGAAATCAGCCATTTCATGAAATGGCTAAAATTTTCAGCCAATTCATGAATTGGCTGAAATTTCCATGTTTACATTACACAGATTGACTGATGCAATTTCAGCCAATCTGTGTAATGATAGTGTTGATTCATATTTGCTTCTCTTTGCTACTATAATTGTTTTTGTTTGATACATTTAATTTGAACATTAGTGTTTTACAAAAAAATGAGTTTCATTTCAGTCAATCTATGTCATGTTGAGTTTGCTTCATATTTGCTTCAATTTTGCAACTACCATTGATTTTCATGAAAGTAATCTTAATTTGAACACGTACGTTTCACACAGAAGGACTAATATAATTTCAGCCAATCTGTGAAATAATGATTTTGCTTCAATTCGCCACTAAAATTGTTTTTTCTTTTTTTTTTTTTTTTTTTCATCAAAATAATGATAATTTGGACATTTAAGTTTTACACAGAATGGCTGGTTTTATTCAGCAAATGTATGAAATAATAAGTTTGTCTCATTTTTTGCTTCAATTTTTGCAACCATAATAGATTCTATTCATCAAAATTATATTTTGACTCATGTATTCAGTACAAAGCTATAATCAAATCTTAACAAAATACAGATAATCTTAACATTAAAGTTTTACACAGAATGAATGGCTTTATTTCAGCCAATCTCTGAAATAATCATTTCATTTCATATTTGCTTAAATTTGCAAATATAATTGACATTTTTATCAATATAATGATAATTTCATCATTAACCCTTTCCTAAACAAGTCCTCATTTTGACCTCCATAATGGAAAAGATCTGGGAAAACACGGAGGGGAAAGATGAAATTGATGATCAGCATTTCTCCTTTTGCCTCAATGTTTTCTTTACAATAATTGTACAGAATTCTTATCTTTTTCAACAAAAAATGTAATCTGAAGCAGCTTTTGAATGTGATCACCCTAAATTTTTGCAGTTTGGGAAAGAGTTAAGGTGTTACACAGAATGAGTGATTTGATTTTAGCCAATCTGTGTAATAATGGTTTTGCTTCAATTTGCCGCTAAGATAATGATAATTTGAACATTATTTTTTACATAGAAGGGCTGGTTTTATTTCAGGCAAATTGTGTACTAATGGTTTTGCTTCACATTTGTCCCAATTTTCAATCGTATTGATTTTTGTTATAAAAATATACATGATGGTAATTTGAGCATAAACATGTTCCACAGAATGACTGGGTGTATTTCAGTCAATCTGTGAAATAATGCATCAATTCCACGCTACAATTGAATCTTATCAAAATAATAATAATCATAACATTAAAGCTTGACAAAGAATGGCTGGCTTTATTTCAGTCAAACTGTGAAATAATGATTTCACATTTTGCTTTAATTCGCAAGTATAATTGACATTTTTTTAATCAAAATAATGATAATTTTAACACTAAGGTGTTACACAGAATGATTGATTCAATTTCAACCAATCTGTGTAATAATAATTTTGCTTCAAATTGATGTCATTTGTTCTAAAAAAAATCTATTTGCAAAGTTAACATATTTTTGAAAACAAGTGTTTAAATGTGCTCAGAAATATAGCAATAAAGCACATCATTGCTTAAATTTGAAAAACAGTTTGTAAACCCTTGTAAATTAAATAGTCTTGAAATAGCTTTCAAATTCTTGTGTTTTATACTGATTTTCCTATTTCAGCCAATGGCTGGAGCAATTTCTTAGCCTTTTCATGAAATGGCTGAAAATTTTAGCCATTTCATGAAATGGCTGAGTGAATCAGTCAATTCATGAAATGGCTAAAATTTTCAGCCATTTCATGAAATGGCTGGTTTCACAGATTGGCTGTAACATATATAGAACTACAAATATGCAGGTTTAGACTGTGTATTACCTGTTCAAAATATATGAAAAAAGGTTTTATTCTTAATTATACATGGAAAATAATGCAGATTATAATGTTGTTTATCACAAAGATAAAAAAGAAAAAAAAAGAAATTTATTATACGAATGCATGTAAGCGTTGTCGGTATATTTGTAAAGTGTTATCGTGCGTCGTGCTGTTGGTACTCATCATTTCGATGAGTACCTCCAACATTTTGCTTTGGCATGGAAAATGACAGATACGAATAACATTATCCTGTGTGTCTTATCTTAGCGTGCACGAAACTGTTCAAACTGGCAATAAGAAAATCCTTAACCCTTTCCCAAACAAGACCTGATGTTGACGTCCCTAATAGAAAAGGCTTGTGAAAATATTGAAACAAAAGAAGAAACTGCTGATCACCAGCAGTTTATCCTTTTGTCTCAATATTTCCTTTGTCATATTTTACACAAATTCTATCTTCAATAACTTCCATTTTGTCTTTTGTGGCAGTTTTTGTGGTGGATCACCCTAAAATTTTGCCGTTTGGGAAAGGGTTAAGCACCAGTCCGTTTATAAATGCCGCCTTTCGTCGAAGTAGCATGTAGTTTATATTTGTAATTGTCATTCTAAACTCGAAGATTGATTAAACGCCGATCTGGTTCCGCCATTTTACCGGAATTTATAATGAATTCTGGGTAATAAAATAGTTCCGATGTCACTGATATCCATCCGCTGCACATGTTCGGCGCTCGACAGAGCTCGGAAAAGTTCGTAATTTGAGGAATTACATTTAGTTATTGTGTAAACAGACAAAATTGCAGAAATTTAAGATGCAATATCTTATTTCGTAACTTATTGAAACATTTCTTGTTTCTACTTTTTTTCTCGAAAAAAGTGACCGTGTCATTGCTATAATAAAAGATGTCTTATAGATTCGAGATGAACACATTTTTTCGAAATACATGTAAAAATGCCAAGACATTACATGGAAATGGAAATCACAGTTATTTGCAGTTTTTAGAAAAGGTTCTAGTATCAAAATTTGAGTGAAAATGCATACGGTCCGAATAACTAGTCTATCATTTCTTATTAAACTTCGGTGTTCGTTTAGAGACTCATTTGGAAAACATAATTATTATAGCAAAATAAAGAAAATGCTGATGATAAGCATTTTCTATCATAAGCATTTTCTTCGTGGTCATAATCAGCATTATTTTCTTTCTCAATATAAAATTTTCTGTTCCATTATGTCCACGCAAGACTCATTTTCATCAGTTCGATCAAAAACGGCAAAAATTCAATTTGTACCAACCTTATTTTTGTTGTTTGTGTGTGAAAAGTTTAAAAAAAAAATGTTTAGTTTCGAACGGTCAAATCGATTTAATTTTAACCCTTTCCCAAACAAGACCTGGTGTTGACGTCCCTAATAGAAAAGGCTTGAGAAAACATTGAAACAAAAGAAGAAACTGCTGATAACCAGCAGTTTCTCCTTTAGTCTCAATATTTTCTATCCCATAATTTTTATTTCATACAAAGTCTGTCTAAAATAACGTCCGTTTTGTAATTTGTGGCAATTACCCTAACATTTTGTCGTTTGGAAAAGGGTTAAAAAGTAGAATGTAGGGAGAGTTTTTGACAAGCTAGGGCAGTTTTTGAAACACGATCCTTGTTAGAACAGATTGTGTAAAACGGTCGCCCATCATTTTAGTGAACTTCTTTTATAAAAATGTTTCATAGTTTTTCATAAATGAAGAATGACATCGGCAGGGGGCAACCGGTAGATATGTTGCAGTGAAAAATTTTGAAATGTGAGGCCCGAGTAGAGGTAAATAATTATACCTGATAGCATTCCCTTACAATGATTTAAGCCCACTGAAGAGAGGCATGTGAATACAATGTGGAACGACGACGATTCCAATAAGTACCCACAGCATAGAGTTAGATGAATAATCAATGATATACATAGTTCGTGCTTTGAAAAGAAATATGCCTGTCCTCTTATATGTAGCTTTGATTGGCAAAATGAAGCCATTTGAAAGGTTAGCATCTTGTAGAGGAATTACTAGATTATTTCAAATTATAATATATTTATAAGACAAAGCAACTTTGCATTTAATTACAATACGTAGAATGACGTGGTCACAAGTAAAAAGTATCTCATCACGTGCTTTTAATCCACCTACATCACGGGCATGAGTAAAGATAAAGTTTCCACAAATAAGAACTCTGATGCTTTGATAAATTGATACGATTTCTTTTTTCAAATCGAAGCATAATGTTTAAACTAGACGCCTATCATGGCCTTTTTCAAGGCATTGTGTTAATTAAGTTATGCACAACATACCAGCGGGCGTTCTTACTTAAATTCTTCTGAAAGCAAATTTCTAATATTTTGCGACATTTCCTATTTTACGAACTCTGAGTTCGGGCCTCTCTCTCAAGGCAGTATGTTAAGTTACAATAGACCAGCGGGCGGCCTTAGTTAAATTCTCCTCAATGCAAATCTCTGACGTACCCTTTTGACTCCGCAATAAAAACCACCCTGTCATACTTCACCCTCTACCACATAATCTTAATGTTTGTGCCTTCATACATTTTGAGAAATATCTATGCGCTGCATGTTACTTTCATTAACTGCAATTTCTACAGGTCTTGTGTTGCTTTACGCTCAACTCAACAGCTTATTTTAAAATTTCTTAATTTAAAAGTTTAATGTTAACGTGATATGAAGATCGGATATTGGTTTAAAATATATTCTAAAAGACTTGACTGATAGTCTGATAAGGTCTTGGACAAGTGACCCCTGTGATATTGTACCGGTTACACAACAGCATAGAAACTAACGCACAATATCAAATCACTTTTGGGGAACTTTAAGAGACATTTTATCCAACTTCTATACAGTTCAATAGAAGAACGTATATTTACCATCGTTCGCTTTTCGTATTTTTTGGCATATTGTGTTATTTGCATTTAAGCATCTTGACATTCCAAGAACAGAAATATCGAAGTTTTACAAACAATATTACGTCTATTTCATTGACCTATACTTCATCAAAATACTTTGTAAGTTATCTATGGCGAATTATTTCTTACTACATCCCTGCGATCAGAGATACCCACAAACTGAATATAATTTGAAATGCATCGTGGATAACGCCATTTTAACTCTAAAGTATGGCTGAACATCTCTATTGAAATACTAGCTTAAAGTACCATTGTAAATGCACTTTGGGGATAAAAAATTGAATGAAAAGAGGTCAGGAGTCAATCGAGTTTATATTGAGAAGGCGTCGTTAGTTTTAAATCGGACAACAGTCCCAATATTTTGATACATATTTCAAATTTTAACATTATGCTATTGAGGGGAAAGCGTTGAAAGTGATTTTGAGTGCGTTGGTTTAAATCTTGTGGGTGTGTCACGAACCCTCACTTGCAAAACGGCGGTAGTTTGGAATTAGATGTTTTGTTGTTTGCATAAATTATGTTATTCAACTTAACTTTGTAAACAAAACCATAGAATAGTGACCGGACAATAAATAATTTAGCTGATACGATTTGCTCAAAGAGAAAAATGGGACCCAGTTTTGGTTCTGTACTTATTACAATAGACATCTTCTATTTCAAGATTTGTACCTACAGATTCCTCTTAGAGGGCGCGTCATGGAATTCAATTTTGGACAAGACTGAATATCTGAATTCTTGAATGAAAAAGATTTCCTACCTGTATGACTCGCATATTGAGCCCAGTCTCGGCGGCCAGTTGCTCCCTGATATGTCTCGTTGGTTTTGGCGTGGTGTTGAACGACGCTTTCAACAATTCCAATTGTTTCGCTTTTATAGTCGTTCTGGGCCCGCGACGTTTGTTTCCTAACTTTTCACTACTAACGCCGTCTTTGTTATTGTTTGTATCGTTCGCTTCAAGACTTGAACAATTACTCCCCGGATTCACGTTTGAAATTTTTGATGAGTCTTGGCTTCTACCCCCGGGGCTTTGGCAGGAGTCTGACAATTGATCCATGGGTTCGTCCTTTATCCCCGGGGAATGGGGTGGATTTTGAAGTGACTTAGAAATAGAAATATCATTCTCGTGTATTTGTTGTTGTCCAATCGGCGAAGGTGGCAAGAAATTGTCCGTGCTTTCCAATGATTGGCTATTTGACATGACGTCATTGTATTGGTTGTTTAATTGGTTGTTATTGTTAAAGTTGTGTAACACGTGGTCTTTGTCGCCATTATGTAAATTATATAAGCTATTTTTAGAATCGAGATCGTCATTGTCAGCCTCTTTCTCGCAATCGTAGTCGACGTCATCATCGATGTCAGAGCCTGTAAAAGATTAAAGATACACATTTACTGTTACTTACTTATTTTCTGGATAATTTACTGTAAAAATAACTGTACATAAATAAAATATGGCCTTTAATTTTCATCTGTGCCAAATGTCAGCTCTGTCTGATCTGTATTGGCTTAGATGACGACGGATTTAAAACCCAATATCACATCATTTCGTAAACACTATCTGGCAGATAATGCCCACTTTGAATATTTTACATAGTTTTACACCGCTGCATGATTATCGATTTATGTCATTTGCTGTATGAATCTTGTATTCTGTCTTATAAAGTCTATAAACGGTGCGACAACATGCTAAAAGCCAACTTCTGTGGATTATTAGGAATTTGGGCCTACGGATACTAATGTCACTTTAAATGCAAGAATTACAGAAAACATAATAAATCATGGTTGCACTGGTAAATTTGAAGAAATAGCCTATATTTGAGCGCGGATCTGTAAAAGAGTCCTTTAAGGTATTCTATCCATTATCAGATACCAAAAACTTTTTGCAACTTTGGGCGTGATCCGTGGCAACAGAAATTGACGAGGATGCCCTTCGTCAATTCCCGTTGCCAAGGATGACGCCCGAAGTTGCACGAAGTGTTTGGTATCTAATGATGGATGTTTTCAGATCAGTCTGAGGTCAAATATAGTCTAATATTGATGCATTCTGCTAACCTAATCTACGAATAGTCATGAGCAAGCTATTAGAGCAACATGGGTCTTGATCAGATTGCATATTAACACAGGCTGATTTAGATCAATGTTGGTCTCAAATGCAAAATGGCCATTTTCCAATCCTGACTTATTTATTCCTTTCCCATACAAGCATTATTCAATGCCTAAATACGGTCTTCTTTATTGTACTTAAGTCCTATCTTTATTAACATCCAGAGCAGATAAAGCTTTTCAAATGGGAGATTTTTTCGATCATATGGAAAAGGGTTTGGTGTTGATATGTATGAATATAGGATTGACGAAAATAATGAAATAATCGTCGCTGCAACAGATACGCACTTTTCTTCAAGCTTTCAATACAAGTCGCACATAGTCCTAAATATACTCTATGTTTCCATTCAGGTTTTTTCCTACAAAAATGAACAGAAAAAATAATATTAGATACAACACAGTCATGAACGACATTACAATCACGACAAAATTACATTTGAATACAAAATAAGGAGCGATGTCGGGTCAATATAATAATTCGTCCCCAAAAACAAAATATTACGCTGCTTTTCAACAAAAACCTCGTAACTGCAGCTTAAAACAAGCTGCAGTTACAAGATTTTTGTTGAAAAGCGACAATAAGGAGTGATGCCGGGTCAATATAATAATTCGTCCTCGATCCTCTTCACGCTAACATAGCTCAAATAGACGGATCTGTCAAAAATGATTGTTGTCATGTACTGAACCGTTCATTGCAAGGAATATGATAATAATTTTGATTTGGGGACATTTTCTTGATTTTCATTTTCGGTCAACGTAATTTTAAAAATGTACTTTGCATTTAAAACCCTGAACTTAAAGCGTATGATTATTTGTCGGCATGACATTGTAAGAAATGATCTTCATTAGATCTTTGCACAAACAATAAAGTCTCCGTATGGTACCAGACACTAAGAAAACCATACGACTCACATGTACTGAACATAATGTTTATAAATTTATGCTCTTTATTACTTTTCGGACAACACATAAATTGATAAGATTATCTTTATGAAAGTAATGGCACTTAAATCACTATTGATAGTCATACCTTGCATGGCAATTTTGTTGGAAGATTGATATGTTTTTTTGTTGTTTTTTTTTGTTTTGTTTTTAAAAACAGTTTTGATGTTGTAAGCTTGTTTGCATAATTTCTTTTCCCAAAACCATTTTTGTTTTGCAACTATTATGAATTATACTCTAATCTAATTTCTGTTATTCTAATGTACGTTTTCAAAATCGGGCACAGCTAAATTCCAACCGTTAAGGGACGGTGTTAATCGAGGCTAAGACATCCTTAATGACACGTGGCCTTCAAACAGGGCCTTTGATTGGTTAAATCATGATAAATGGGTTTCTAAAAACAATTAATTGAGTGTTTCCCTCTCTTCATAGACTAGCTATTAATCATCGACTGTAAATAGCCTCTCAACGCCTAGCCAAAATATTTCTGCTTTTCATAAAAAAACCTCGTAACTGCAGCTTAAACCAAGCTGCAGTTACGAGGTATTTTCTTGAAAAGCGATGGTATTTTATCATTTTTCACTTGTGGTCTATGGTCAAAATAGCTATGCTGTTTGAACACTTACAAATTTTAGACCACTCGGAATTAGAAAAAAATACTGGAAATAGAACATAATTTTTTCATTCAGCGTATCATAAGCGCGTTCTACTTTTCCCTCAGAGATTTCTAAGGGTTGTCAAAACGAGGACTTGTTTTCGAATGGATTAATCATCGACAGTAAATAGCCTCTCAACGCCTAGCCAAAATATTTCATCTTTTCTCACTTGACTTTGTGGTTAAACTGGTTGTGCTCCTTTAACCCTTCTTTGGAGAACAAAAAATTGGACAGGTCAAAATTGAAAAGATGCACATTTATAAGCATCCAACAATTCTTGGTGTAAATGCTGATGAACTGCATTTTCCAATATTTTTGTCATTCTTTAATGTATTTTTATTGTTCTATTTTTATTTACCCAAAATATGGATATCTGCACAAGACCTCAAATTGTATTGTGCAAGAGGATTAATCTGCACATGTAATGACCCCACTTCTTCAATGTTTTCTTAACCTGCTCAACTAAAATAGTCAGTAAAAATACTTTGTGGTCGAAGATAAAGATGTTCCATGTAAAATTTGGTATTCTAGACCTGTCTATTTTTCACTGTTTTTGGAAAGCTGTAAGTTATGAAAAGCACTTGTTTTAGAATCGTTCTCTGAGAAAGTGTTAAAACTAATGAATGCCTAAACACCGTCTAACTGGCGCACGGATTCTACGTGCAGCATTGTTTATTGGGTATTTATTGAAGCAAAAACTCGCGATGAAAAACAAAGCAGTGGTGTTTTTGTCATTGCTAAAAAGTCTCAACCTTTTCCAAACTTTACCACCAAACAACCCGTTGTTTCGACACCTCTTTTTCATGGTTTTGAAATGCTTTGGTCACAAGCATTTTCTTCTTTTTCTCTCAATGCTTTTCATACCATAACATTCTCAAGTCCAGTCTTGTTTGCATTAGTTTTGCCATCTGTGTCAACTTTAATTTTGTATCAGTCAAGAAAATTTTCGTTTGGGAAAGGGTTAAAAGCCTAAAAGTGCTCATCAGTCGGATTCGTTCATAGATACTGCAGTACATGCCTACTACGCCGTATCTCACGCAGTTTTTTCTACGTTTGTCTATTTTTCTGTACTAAATAGCAAAAATATGCAACATGGTTTTTATTCTGTTGTTTCTTCGCGGTTGGTAGAAAAGAGAAAAAGTATATTGTTTGTACTAACATAATAATGCAATTTTTAAATGCAAACACTGCAAACAATCAAACTTGGTTGCACTAGAATTTTGTTGATTTGTGAGGACATCAAATAGTCTTACGGGCATTTCCTACTGATAATTCAGTTTTTGAAAATCAGAAAAGTGAGGCATTGTTCCTGGCCCTGGTTTCTCGAAAAAACTTAAGTACATACTCATGAGTACATGCTCAACTTCAATGGAATACTCTCCAACGTTGAAGGGTATTCGATTGAAGTTCACGTGGATTTCGTGTGATTAGAGCACGGTGCTCAGATTTGAGTCTGAGAACGTACTTAAGTTTTTTCGAGAAAACGGGCCTGGTCATTCAGATCTTTGAACTTGCATTTTTATGTTTACGCCATCAAGGTTGGATTATCGACATGGTATGATGCACCTGATGTCAGTATAAAGCTGAAAAAGCGACAAAAACCATCTTTAAATCAAGTTGTAGGCTATACCTCTCCATTTTGTCATTGTGTTGATATCTTCCATTTTTGATATGACCCTCTATCTGCGCTTCTTGGCCATTTCACAAGCTCAGCTTTTGCCCACTCGAAAAATTAGAATTGAAACACTGATAAGGCACCAGTTACCTATGCCTTTATCTTTTTTCCACGTTCGACTCATTTAAATCTACATTTTCGAAGTTTCTCAGTTAAATATGCATACTCATTGTATTTGTCTTGTGGAAAAATCATTTTCTGGTGGCCCCCACAAAACTTTTCTAGAGTCGTTTACCAACCGACCGCAGTTAGTCTTCGTTCATGCATTCAAAACAAACGGACATTATCGAAACGTTCCTTAATTGCCTTGGACCCAGTCTACGTTTTGATGGCTTCCTGGCGGACCGAGCAGACGTTTAAATGTATTTTCAGACGAGAATTCGGCGCCGCGATAGGTCAAGCATGTCACTAAATGGTGGTAAGACAACGGGAATTTGTTCGAATGGATTCAAAAACATTGTAAGTACAGCTTTGACAAGCTGCACTTACAATGTTTTTGAATCCATTCGAAGATCTGTTAAAAACGTCTTGCTGTTGCTTTGCGCAAAAACGCGTAAGGATGTGTTCATAAATTTGTAGCATTCTTGTTAGTGACAGGAACTATTTTTCCGCGGCGTAGAGTGATGTATTGTGACAGGAAGCGGTGAAATAACAGTTGCGCGCTCATTATCTCGCGCAATAACACGTAGGAAATACATACGGATGGCGGCAGGCTAAATTCTTACATCTTAATCGCTGGTGCCACGACAATTAACGAGCTGAGCTACACTATTTCACACTGTCATTGTTGGTTTAAACGCACGTGATCGATCTGCGGAATGATACAAAGTGACGTGTTGAAGTTTTTTTTTCGCCCAAAATATTTTCGTTCTTTTTTTCTGCCACGAAAATCTTAACTACCGCGGTGGTATAGTTTTGTGTATTTTTTTTCTAGAGAAAGCATAGTTCCTTTTCTAGTTTTTTGTCTTGTGAAACGGCTGCTAAGGAACGAATTCGATTCAAGTGTTTCATTCACATTTAATGTTCGGTTTTGACTGGAGACATTAAGGAAATCTTATGCCAAAACATTATAGTTGGTCTTTTTTTTAAATAAAGTTGTTGCAGTATTCTATAATTTGTGATGCACCCGCATACATGCCTTCGAATGTTTCTATATTTAATAACAATTAAAATGAAATTATCAAATAACAACAAAAAACGGGGAAAATATATTCTGCAAAACAGTTTGAATCAAACTAACGACTCGATAGCACCGTGCCTTCCAAATAAACGAAACATTAAAATTCCAAATAAAAGTAAATTCAAACAACTGAAAAAAAGAGAAAAGGTATGAGTAGCTATATTTTGAAACTTTCTAATTAAAAGAAGTAAACGTCTTTCTTAAATCCAAATTTTTCTACAATTGCAGGGACTAAATAACTGTCAAGTGTATATTTCATGATGAAGCGTTTTACATGTCATTTAGGATAAACGCGTGTGACAGCTTTATGCATCGACTCGATTATAAATTTATCAATTTTTGCTGATTTTCAAGAAAAAACTCGTAACTGCAGCTTGTTTTAAGCTGCAGTTACGAGATATTCGGCGAAAAACAGCGAAATTTATCAAATTTCCTCATTTTCCTTCAATCGATTTCCTCACGAAGACTCTGTTCTTTTCCCCGGAATTATCCCATTGACCCGCCATATTGGATTCTGCTTCAGGACCCTGCTTTAAACCTTTCCCAAACAATACTCTTTTTGACATCGCTGACAGAAAAGCTTTGAGAAAACATTGAAGCAAAATAAGAAAATGCTGGTCACCAGCATTTTCAACTTTTATCTCAATATTTTCTAAGTCATGAAATGCACATTTTGTACATTTGATAGCATTTATTTTGTCGTATGCAAGTCCTTTGAAGTTGGACTTGTCTAAAATTTCACCGTTCGAGAAACAATCAACCCTTTCCCAAACGGCTACAATCTCGGACAGTTCCAAAATAAAAGGTCACACACTGCTGCATATGAATAGATGATATTGATATATATAGATATGATTTGTGTACCAAAAAGTATAGAATGCATTAAGGACAGATCCTCCATTTATTTCCCACGGTAAGATTTTTTTTATTTTTTCTGTACTGATATTTAAATATATGAGAAGTAAAAAAATGACTTAAAAACAATAGGTCACCAAGCGAATTAAAAAGTTATTGAATTTCAAGGGAGACTACTCTTGTCTAAAATTGCAAAAATGAGGTGTCACTTAAATACCCACAAAAAGGGTGTTCGAAATGACTAGGATTACACAAATAAGTCTTTATTGTGTTCAATATGTTTTATTCTGTCTAAATGATTATCAATTTGGGAAAATTTAGTGATGATTTTGAATTTTTTAGTAAAACATTCTTTCAAAAGTAGCTGAAATTGCTCTTTTTTCGCAACGTTTCTGATAATAAAAAATATTCCAGCGGTAAGAATTTTTTCTTTTTTGGTATGGACATAGTGCTTGGTCATACCTACAAAAACAAAAAAAGAAAAATATACCAAACCAAGCGTTTTTCTTAGTTATAAGTAAAATTTGGTTTACTTTTTACAGCTCTGTCCGAAATTGTTTCACTGCTTTTATCCATTTTCTTCCTTATTACCGGCTTTAGATAATAAAACGTGTCATCTTTAGTGTCCATCTGAAGCGGACTAGCTCATAAAGACACCACTTTGCTTTTGTTGCTCCGTTTCCTATCGCTAACGCCACATTTTGAACGCGTAACAGAAGGCGAAATGTACCATCCGAGTACTATTACACTTTAATTGACCAAACAGAGAAAATTGAAATAACCGAAAAGGGTCTTGTCATTTATCAACCAAACATTAACTAAATGTAAGAAAAACATTTGCTGAAAAAGGCCAATTACTAAAACAGCTTTATTTCGTTATTTAGATTATGCGCAGTAAGTTGCGCAGTAACAACTGGAGGATCTGTCCTTAAGACAAAATATTGTTATGAATTAATCAAAAAATAAAAAAAAACGTTTCATATTTGGACATAAAAAACCAGGGCTTGTTTGGGAGAAGGGTCAATCAGAAGGAAGAGTTCCGAGTAAACGGCGGTATCAATCGCAATATCTCGGCGCTAATCGCATTTCGTCGGCTCAAATCGCATCATGGCGGCCCTAACTTGGTTATCCCTATTTGAAACCGCGCTAATGTGTTTAGGGGCAATTCTAGGACCACAAAACCGTATATTTGCTGGCGCGGTAATTGCATAAATGCTGGAATTGATGTATTTGGGCAAATTGTCGTGGGTTTTTCAGGGGAAAAACGGTTTTCAAGTACTTTCGCTTTAGGCGGTCCCGTACTTGTTCATAATTTTTGCAATGGCTATTTTATTACTCAGCATGTTTGAACATTAAATTTGACAAAATATTTTTCATGGGTTTTGATACTGCTTAATTCTACCGATCATTTTAATGGCAAAAATGAAGACTAACGGGGCGATTTAAAACATATTATTTAAGTCTCTTTCCATCCCAAGATTGTTTGTCCGAAATAAATCGTGCATTAAAATAAGTTTTGAGAAAATTCTCGTATATGATAGATGTGGGTAAGGTTGGCTCCAGGCCCTTTATTTAATGCATGCGTGCATGTCTCTTACAAAATCAAGGCGCGCAACCATGAGAAACTATCAGAAATACAGTACACGTATTTACTTTCCTTTATCTGAAATACGGGGTGGCGAATGTAATCTTACGTGCAATCTTTCATGGGAAAGTGTTCTAAATGGTTAAACTTCGCCAATCTATCGCGACAAAAGGATGGTACCTATAAATGATATCGAAAATGATCTTGATCACACAATGTTTAGGCATATATAACGTTGATCTGTTTCAAACATAGTCTAGAATGCCATGTGGTCGATTTTTCCTCATCCTAGTTTCGTATTTATATTAAGGGTTTTTGTAATGCCTGACTGATTCCCGACTCGACCACCCGTGGACGACTGTATACGGTCGAGTAATTGTGGGATTCGGAGGCAGGGCATATCAAAATGAAGAGAAGTCTCGAAGGAAAGGGACTATATTGTTGCTTTTCTGCAAAAACCTCGTATCTGCAGCTTGTTTTAAGCTGCAGATACGAGATTTTTGAAGAAAAGCAGCGAATTGTCATCTTCCACCACTTTCTTCTTTTTATGTAGCATAAATACACCGTGTGGATAGACTTTGGTCTGTTTCTAAGTTTGTACGCAAGGAACTTCATAATGGAACATAAAAAAAAGATTGAATCGTAATAGGTGTGGCTTGATCATTTAACCTTTTGGTCCTTAACCCTTTCCCAAACGACAAAATTTTGGATTGGTCCACTTAAAAAACTGCTACAAATGTCAAAATGGAAGTTATAAAAGAAAGAATTTGTGTAAAATATGGCATAGAAATATTGAGACAAAAGGAGAAACTGCTGGTTATCAGCAGTTTCTTCTTTTGTTTCAATGTTTTCCCAAGCCTTTTCCATTAGGGACGTCAAAACCAGGTCTTGTTTGGAAAAGGGTTAAACATCACCATCGTCATTCCCACAATATGACTCTTTGTACCAAGCAATTTCTCACAAAATTAATGTTTTCTACCCAGAACGACAAAAAAATTGTAAAATTTCATTCACTGTAAACTGTCGTCAGTAATTTCTTTGAATTTGGATCTGTCTAAATTTTTTACGTCTGGCAATAGGTTAAAGTGACTTTTCAGAATTTTTTGTCATAAATTTTACTTTTATATATATCTGAAAGAGCATATTTCCTTATGAAAATTCTGAAAATTTCGAGCCAATATATTGTGCCGATTACGAGAAATTTATATTTTTGTGTTAAAATTGAACAAATTGTTGTGGACAACAGTTCGGATTTATATGCAATTTATCGATTATGTCTCATCTTTAAATGCGTGTTTCTCGCTTATTGGCAACAACTTCAAAAAACCAATAGTATTTATACTCATTAGAATAACCAATCTTGGCATCAAGACATACTTTAAAAAATTGAAATTGGAATGAAATGTCCCTTTAAGAGTTCGTTTGCTCATAATGGTTCCTTTTATACGCCCCGTAATTCATTCATACATCGTTAGGTACTCAGAAAACTGTAAAGAAATTGCTTCATATTTTATGAAGTACATTTTTCTCCTTTTCTATCAGATACAGTTTTGCTACATTTACTTTTGATTTTCCTGTAAAAAAAAAAAGGTGTTGACACTTCTCTGTAAAATGAGAGCTTAATGCAAGCTGTTTTATGATTTGTAATTACGTAAATTATACAGTCCACACTTGTTGTGTCGAAGTCAGAGGGGCGGTCAAAATACCTCGACATATCCGGAGTTCGAAAAATCCGATTTTGATTATTTTCGATGAAAACGATATTCAACCATTTTTGATAGGCATCATGTATGTCCATGATTGAAATGTAGTAGGAAAAGGAAAGAAATTGCTCGAAGCGAGCAATTTCTATCCTTTTCCTACTAAATTTCAATGGCTGTATTTGTTTCGGAATTCATTTTGATATCCATATGTTGATGATGGGACATGACTTTCACTTCGACTTACACGGAATTTCGACTTATCCGATGTCGAGATAACGAGTATCGACTGTATATTGGCTAGAATTTGTAAAAGGTGCCTTACTGCGTTTGAGACGAACGCGGTTCCAAATCAGCTTGTGCACAAATGTTTTGTTTATTGACAGTGGCTATTCGTCCGGTACCGGACGATTGGCAGTTTACACTGATTGTCCGGTACCAGACAATAAGCTATTTTGTTTATTAGCAAATTTGTTTATTATATATAATTCCATCCCTATTTAGAGTGCCTGTCAGTTTTGCTAATGAGACACTTTTTGATTGCACACTACCTCTTGATTCCCCACCCATAATGTCAGGCGTCTGACAGAGATGGATCTACAGTTATCATTCTTTAACTAGCTGGCGGCTCACCAGCCGGTCGCTTTAGTTAACATCCAACAGACTGGCTTCAACCTGGTTTCGAACCATGGACCTCCCGCTTCCAAGACAGACGCCCTGAATATTAAGCCACGTAAGCGTAATCTTATCAAAATCCACGCTACTTTCTTACAATTCTTATAGGATATAAAATGGTTGAAACGTGTCGTGAACACTATGGATGTTTACGCAGTCTGATCTTGATCCACAATTGTTTCAAAAGTCATGAAAATAAAAACACAGATATCGATCTACCATTTGGCCGTATCGATTCTACAAATCCATGGCAACAAAGATGTTCCCGCTTTTGTGCGAGTTTTTATGGAAATCGCCCGTAGAACCGTAATCCACGTGCGATTATGGCGGATTCAGCCTTTCCCATAAAAAGACGAATGTTTACGACTTAATGGACATGGTTTGGGAAAAGATTGAGAGAAAAGGAGAAATTGCTGATAATCAGCAATTTCTCCTTTTCTCTCTATATTTTCAAGGCTAAATCATAAGCGTTTTCTACTTTTGATATCGATTATTTTGCCGTCAGTTGTCGTCTGCAGCAGCTTTCAAATTGGGAAAATATAAAATTCTACGTTTGGAAAAAGGTTAAGATTATGTTGGATTTGGGTGGGATTATTCGTCGTTCTGGGGCGGCCATTTGTTACACCAAACTGAAGACGAATTCCATGCTATGTCGTCTGTAAGATGTTAACTCTTTGCCTAAGAATTCTTGGTTTGTGTGTCCATAAAAGGACAGCTTTTTGAAAACTTACAGGTAAACGCAGAAAATGCTGATGTTCTTCCGGTCGCTCAAACTTTTTTTCTTCTATTCGTGAATACAGGTTGTGTAATTCCGTCATATTAATTTTGTCGCCTGGAACTTCTTTGAATTTCGACAAATATATGATTTAGTCATCTAGGAAAAAGTCTTCTCTTTACCAGACGATACAGCTTTCGATTGTTCTAATTTGAGTCACATAGTTATTTTTACTCAAACCGTGAATAGTTGAAACACTGGAGTGAAAGAGTAAGAAACCAGCTTTTTCCTTTACTTGTATCCAAAGCTTAAAGGGACATTACATTCCCATTTAATTTTTTTAAAGTATGCCTTGATGCAAAGATTGGTTATTCTTATAAGTGAAAAATGCTATCAGTTTTAAAGTGTTATCTATAAGCGAAAAATACGCCTTTGAAGTTGCGACAGAAATGACAAATTCCATATTTAAATCTTGAATGTTGTCCAAAACAATGTGTTTAATTTTAGCACAAAAATATATATTTCTCGTAAACGGTGCAACATTTTGGATTGAAATTTCCAGAAATTCCATATGAAAATGTGCTCTTTCAAATACAAATAAAAGTAAAATATGAAAAAATAAATAAATATGAAATGTCACTTTAATCATCCTGAGTAGTGAGCAGGGAAATTATTTCGGAAAAGGATAAAGATTTGTTTCTTGGAAATTATTGATCTGTCTTCCAGCCTATGAATTTGTATAATTTTGGGGGTTTCCTTTGTGACACTGAACTAGTATTTATATATTCGGTATTTTGTGGCTTGGGTCTTTGCCTTACAAAGAAAAACACATGACTTAAGATCCACGTGCTTCTTGTTTGGTATATATGAAGTTCATCGGCTTTCACCAAATCGAGTGTCATTTGTCAAGGTCAAGGTCAACTAATTATCATTCATACTGCAACATGATGCCAAAAATAATATTCTTGTCTCAATTATACTAGAATTTATTTTATTTATTTATTTTCTATTTTATTTTATTTTTTTTTTTTTTTTTTCATTCTTAAATAGAAAATTGTGTCGTAAAACTTATAAATTTTGGAAGCAGACTTACCAATCGAGACACATCACGCCGGAGCAACGTTTGTTACACCATAACAATAGTAAACCCTTATCCAAAATGGAAAAATAGACTTGTCTAATTCAAGAGCAGTTCCAGACGACAAAATAATTGATGCAAAAAGTGCATGTTATAGCACAGAAAATATTTGAGAAAATGAGATTTTGCTGATTATCAGCAATTTCTCATTTTCTATCAATGTTTTGTTGTTTTCCCAAGCCATTGCTACTAGATACACCAAAGTCTGTCTTGTTTGTGAAAGGGTTTAACCCTTTCCCAAACAAGACTTGGTTTTGACGCCCTTTACAGAAAAGGCCTTAGCAAACATTGAAACAAAAGAAGAAACTGCTGAAAACCAGCAGTTTCTCCTTTTGTCTCAATATTTTTATACCATATTTGACACAAAATCTATCTTAAATACATTCCATTTTGTCATTTGCGTCAGTTTTTTAAGTGTGTCACCCTTAAATTTTCCGTTTGTGAAAGGGTTAATGAGAATATCAGATGTGGCCACACGAATTTTCACGTCGCCTTATCTCCGGTGTTAACAATCTAAACTGACATGGACGTAACGTCAGATACTGCTTAACTTTTTGTAACTTGACGTTAACGTTAGTTTAACGATGCTACGTCACGCGTTATTCATTCTTCAGTTCCATATACATGTATTTTGTTAGTATTAAGATTTTGTTATTATCGTTTTGCTTAAAGATGTTAGCGCTTTCAAATTAAAAAAGGCGAACAATGAAATGGAATTCTTTGTTTTAATAGCATTAGGTTTTTTCGTTTAACAAATACGTCATCGTCACGCCTCACTGGTCTAAAAATAGATTGGGAATCTCCTATCGTACAAATATGGCTGGAATCTCGCGAAGTTTTTCCACGTTCAATTTGCCGAAGATGACGTTTTAAGAGCTTGATTACTGTAATCATTTGTTGAGAAACATTCTAATTCAGAGTTAAGAAGGTTGCTGCACTGTCGTGTACTTTTAAAGATCGGTAACTATGAAATAAGCAGTTTTAAAACAAGTAATGTTTACACACGTGTATACGGTCCTGTCATGGCTTCGTCGTGTCGCTCGTGCGTACTCGCTTACCCTTTCCAAAACGACAAAATGTCATGTTTGGCCAAATTGAAAAAAAGTCTGCAGATGACAAAACGGATGTGAATACTTTTAGTGTTTTATCTCAGAGAAAATATTGAGACAAAAGAAGAATGATCATCAATATCCAAAGAAGTTATTCACACTCTTTTTGTCTGCTGAGCAGGCCTCTTCAATTTGGTCGATCATCTTTTTCTTCTTTTGCCTCAATGTTTTCCCAAGAATTTTCTGTTGGGGACGTCAAAACCGGTCTTGTTTGTGAAATGGTTAATATAGAAAAAAAACTAGAATTTGTCGCTGAATGTAATTTGATATCCCCAAAGGCTTTCACTATGTAGGCCTACAACAAAGGGCAATATATCACAAAATAAGCAAGGTAGAGTTATGCTCTTGTGCGTTGCACTTCTCCTTGGTGATATCTATCTACCCGAGAAGTTTCATGATCATAGCTTCGTTACTTTCAGACTTTTCGATGTTTTTTCTGGTTAAGCTACTGAGGAATCTATAGAAAAAACGTTTGTCATTTCTGGTCTGTCTCCGTCTCTGGAAGCAATCTTGCATGTAGCATATGCGCAATGTTTCGTAGTTTTAGTTCCCGCCTGCATAATCTATGATCGACCTATATCTCGCTTGAAAATAATATTTTTTTGCTAACACTGTTACGAAAAAAAATGTCCGATTCATGACCGATAAACAAAATATTAGACTGGTACCCGGCAAACGTTGTTGGGGGTTTTCCCATTAGAAATCTATTTTTAGCACAAATTGGCGCGAAAATTGTTCGCTATTACATAATCGTTATAATTTAATTATGATTTTTATGATTGATCCAGGTTGGTCATGGTGGGCTTTGTCATGACATATTTTCCTTAACTTTGTTAACAAATATGTTCAGTAAAACATTTTTTTGATATTTTTTCCAACACTTTATTCCCAGTATTGAATGGTCTACCAAAATACGTTAAATTATGTCCGGATATTTTTTTTTAAGAATATCAATCTACTTTAAATTATTGTTATCAGCTTCGGTGACGAAATTGGAGAGATTTTGGTATCGGCATAAAACGCAAATTAAGTCGGGAAAATTTGCCGAGCATGTTCATTTACAAAAGTAATGAAAATATATCTTAACAAAGGCATATGATTACAGACATTGTTACTATAATGTCACATTTCATTTTGTTTTTAAGTTCGAAAAATCCTCTTTCAGGGGAAAAACGGCACTTAAAATACCAATGTGTTCTTCAAGTCTGGAAGGATTAGTGTCCCACTTTTACAATAATTTGCGTTTACAATATACAATATAACTGATGAGCACACTGCCGTGGTTCTTGATTTCACAACACTTGCTGGGTAGTCCTCTGTAGATATTCTCCGGTTACAGCGTTTGCGTCAGCTGAAAATGTGTTTCCCCAGTCATCGTCAATTTTCTTCGTCGATGTGTGTGGAGGAATTTCGAGCTGGAGAAGCGCAAAGAAATTTGCAAGTAAACGTGGTTCAAATACGTGGACAAAAACGGCAGAGTTTCTGCATGTAATTAACTTGTATAATTTTAATTCAAATTGAAATTTTGGTTTTGTGTTTTATCTTAGGCCACAAAGAAGATACTTTTTTGGCGCAGATTAATTTTTTTTTTTGATTTATTACTAGTTACCCTTTGTTAGCCTATATTGTCATGTCTCCGATCAAATGTTACCAGAAATCAACATAAGTGGATAAGTAAAACGATGCTAATTTGAGTCAGAAGGTAGTAGAAAATATTTTAAAGGGGATACAAATCACGATACGAAACAGCGATCTCACTATCACACTTTCTTCCCGCCGTCAACGTCGTTGCGGCGCAAAAACACGTGTCACCGGCGTTTTGCTTTACATCAACAGTCATATCATTTAAACTTCAAATGGGAAAAAAAGTTCGAAATATGTTTTAGCATTATTGTCTGCATATATTATTGTAGTTTCAATGAAATCTTTATGTTTAAAACCGACTAAAATAGGGTTTTCATTCGTAATTTGCATTTTACAACGACACAAACGTTGTTTTTCCGACGTTAGTGTCTTCCTTTTTTCGTTTCAACAAAGCGAGTGCTTGCTACAAAGGAACATTTTAACTTGATAGACATAATGCACTTTCTCTGCCGGTCAATTTGATATAAATCTTTTGTATTTTTTCAGAGTATAACCGAAGTAATAACGAAAAAATTGAAATAGCTACTACGTCTTATGAAGCGTCGCGTAAAGCCCGACGAACGTCAAACGTCGTGTGACAAAACGGTTAGACATTTTCAATTTGTAATGAAAAGAATGAAATTTATTCAAATCACGACGAATTATGCATTGTTATCATCCTCAGCATATGTACTTTTGCTTAATACGCATTTTAAGATAGCTGTTGCGTTGTTTGTCCGCTTAATCAGATAGTAAAGTAACGCACACGACTAGATTGTAGACATATTTTGCAAGTGTGACATCGTGGTTAGACATTTTTAAGAAAGTAGAAATAGTATTTCTGATCATCCGATATCAATGAAAAAGGATTCCTTTTAATTTGTGTCTTTTGTACTTTTTTTCCTTGTAAAAACTATTTTATATCCATGCGTCATATAAAAGACATTTTAAAAAATGTTCCGATCGTAAAATTTTAAACATTATGATCACGCCTCTATTACACTGACTTACCTTGACAATATTTCAAAAAATTGCGTTGATTATTCTTCCCGGTGTAAACAATCGTGGAGAGGAAATGACGACTCGTCGTTTGGTACCTTTTTCCCGCACATTTTCCCGATACAGACAAAACGAGAGCGATTTTAATATAAATGTTTGTATTATTTTGTTACAAATCACCAGCGAAAATTGCGGCGTTGTTGAACGTTTATCGTAGAATAAATAAAAACATAATGAATATTTTAAAACTACGAAAACATATCCTGATAACCGAAATTTCCTTCTTTCTGACAATATAAGTTTTATGTGTGTGCGATGAGGAATACGATATTTATCAAAAATCTTATTTTAAAGAAACGCAATTTTTACAAAGTTAAGCAATATTTGACGTTACGTCATGGTATTTTGAACGTTAAATAACTGTAGAAAATTTACTGATAATAAATCGCTTATCAGTTAAATGCGGGGCCGTGAACAGCCTTGAAGTCCTGTGTGCGGTGTGCCCATGGTACGTTTCCTGATGTAAAGTCTTGCTAATGTTTTTTTTTTTTTTTTTTTTTTTTTTTTTTTTTTTTTTTTTTTCGTAAAATTGAACTTCAGTTGTAGTAGAACAATTGAATGATTAACTGAATATGTTTACATTGATGATTTTCACAATGTTTGTAAGATCTTTAGATGGATGGAATCCAACTTGCTATCCGAAAGTTACGATACAATATTACCATATCCGAAATAAGTGTTATCTTTAGAAGTAAATCATGCACATTACAAGTATCTTACAATATGTAAATTATGGTTCACAGATATGGTATCTTGGAATAACGTATAAGGCCACCAAGATGCATTTCGCTGCCTTTCTTCGAAACCCCCATAACTACATCTCTAAACAAGTTGTAGTTACGAGGTTTTTTAAGAAAAGTGACGAACTATACATGACGGGCATCACTGCACGTTGTGCAGCAATTCTTCTTGTGTGAATATTTTCATTTTTTCCTTTTATACTAATGGTCTATTTTACAAACTCTAAAAGTAATGTGCTATTTATGAAAGTAAGACATGCACATTACAAGTATTTTACAATATGTAAATTAGGAGGGTATAGTTATGGTATCTCGGAATAAAGCATAAGGCCACCATGATAATTTTTTGTGTGACAAGTAAAACCACACGTACGCTGTAATGCAAAGTGTGCAGAAATTCTTTGTGAATATTTGTATTTGTTCATTTTGCCTCTGCCGATGTTCTTGTGACATCTAAAATACGGAATCCATGAAGATTTTTTTTGGGGGGATAACAAAACAGGTTTATCTTGGCCGAAGGAAGAACATGTCACAGTAGAGACCGTGGCGAGACTATGTGAACTCGATCGACTTATCAAGCATATGCAGTAAAACTTGTGACAATTTCTAACCTTTTCGAAAACAAGCCATGGTTTATCAGCCCCCCCCATCCCCTCCCAAAAAACGGACAATGCGGGAAACATTCAAAGAAAAGGAGACGATGCTAGAGATTATAAAAAAATTCGAAATTGTTGGTGGTTGCAGACCCTAGTCACGTCGCCTCTCCTTCATGTTTCGTCAGAGGGACTTTTATCTACCCTAAACTGGATCCGATTTCTTTTAAGGACGGTTCGATGAAGACTTAAGCACCCATATCATAGTAAATGCGTGTACAGTATAAGGCAGAGAATATTGAGACGAAAGGCGAAAATGCTGGTTATCAGCATTTTCGTCTTTTGTCTCGATGTTTTCCGAAGCTTTCTTTCTATTAAGGACGTATCCCCTTCACATTTCGTCAGAGGGACTTTTATCTACCGCAAACTGGATCCGATTTCTTTTGAGGACGGTTCGACGAAAACTTATACACCCATATCAGAGTTTTATCTCTACAAATTTACATACTCTCATTAATCAAATGTAATTTAGAAGATTTTGCGTGCATCAAAACCCTTCACTTTTTTCAAGAGTAAATCCTCATTAATCATTTTAAGTAAATTGAAAGCAAAAACCGTTTTTGCAGCCAGTGAAATGCCACCAAAGGTTGGGAAATTTCTGTATTGAATTATTTTTTTAAATGTCTCTTAGTTTTTAGGGTATTCTTGCAAGGTGGAGCTTTGAAACTTTGGATTTTCTGTTCAATATAAATAATTCATATCTTATTATAATAACTGAAAATTATCCCTAACTTTGGCATAAACATGTAAGACCAAATCTTGCAGCCCTAGAACATGACACTTGTAACAGTTTTTTTATTACAATAATTTATTGTCCTTTTCTTCATTATTTTCCGTATCCATTACTTTAGGGGACTACAAAACTAGGTCTTATTTGAGAAAGGATGTTAAAGTTCTCAATAATTAGGTTAATTAAGTTTTATTAAATTATCTTACCTGCAAGTTTACTTGCAATATAATCATCCTTGCAGATAAATTTATGCTCGTCCATAATGTACAATTCCTCGCCTGTTGACAGTTCTTTCTGGCAAATTAAGCACGTGAAACACTTTAAATGGAATACTTTATTTTTAGCTTTCCGCACGAGATCGCTCGGTGATATACCTCGGGTGCACCCTGCACACTTCGTCCCGAATCGTCTGAAAATAAATAAACGAAAATAAAATATTTGAGCCGAGTTCTGGATGAAAAAAATCCATTGTAGCATCTGAGACAGCCATATTGCAAGATAAGGCTGTGTATGGAACGCCGGCACTGTCTTATGATGACTTCAACATGCATTCATATGGCTATTTGTCTTTATATGTAGTGGAAACAACTTTATATGTAGTGCAAACAACTTTATATGATGTGCAAACACCTTTATATGTTGTGCAAACACCTTTATATGTTGTGCACTTTTCTTTATACGATGTGCATTTTTCTTTATATGTAGTGGAAACACCTTTATATGTAGTGGAAATGCCTTTATATGTAGTGGAAACATCTTTATATGATGTACATGTTTCGTTATATGTAGTAGAAACGTCTTTATATGTAGTGGAAACATCTTTATATTTAGTGGAAACATCATTATATGTAGTGGAACCATCTTTATATGTAGTGCAAATACCTTTATATGTAGTGTAAATACCATTATATGTAGTGCAAACTACTTTATATGTAGTGCAAACTACTTTTTATGTTGTGCAAATTACTTTATATGTTGTTTAAACGTCTTTTTATGTTGTGGACACACCTTTATATGTTGTGCAACCATCTTTATATGTAGTGGAAACATCTTTATATGTAGTAGACATATCTTTATATGTAGTGGACACACCTTTATATGTAGTGGAAACAACTTTATATGTAGTGGACTTTTCTTTATGTTATGAGGATAATTCTGCATTGAATATTTTTACCGAGCACCGTTTCAGTAAGCCGGAAACTTTAGACCAGCGCTACAGATAAGAGGGATTGATGGCTTTTCAAAATGAAATATTTCACTTATTGGTAATCACATCCTAAGTTGATGGTACTCATTTGACTCATATCATCGAGACGATTCAAATGAGTACTCACAACATAGGGTTTAGATTTAGAATAAAAATTGAAGAAAGTCTTCAACCCCTCTTATCTGTTGCTCTGCTTCCGTCTATCGTCATTATGGTCTGGTCTAAAGAGTCCCTGGGGGATTTTACCAATCGGCGATTTGAACCCAAATATTCTCATGTTCCCGGTCAGGAATTTGTTCGTTTTGCATTGATTACATCCAATTTCACCTGAACTTTTTCTTTTTAAATTGAGAGCATTTACATTGGATCACGGCCAAAACAATAAGATCTGATTCTTAATCATGTGGAGAAAATTGACCTAATGACTTGACCCCACATTATCACTCTATTACCAGGTCATGTACAATAACTTTTATTCTGGGGTTGTAAGAGCGGTACCCTGTAAGAGTGCATGAACAAGTTCTTATCTTAGATTGGACCAAGTTATGGATTCATGTATAGAATTAAGACTGTCGTCACATAATCTGGAAATTGAAAAAAAACCATAAAAATCGAATGTATTTTCCTACTGGTTTGCCCGGAATTTAATGAAATTATGAAAAAAATCTAATACACTTTTATCACTTTTGGCCCACAAGTATTTTTTCCACTATTTTCCTAACAAAAAAGTCTAGACCAATTGTTATTAATGTAAAGAAATAATTTAATTCTTTGCTTTCTTTACAGAAATCAAACTTTCATTCAGGTGTTTTAAAGTGACATTTCACAATTATTTTTACATAAATTTTACTTTTATTCTATCTGAAAGAGCATGTTTTCTTATAAAAATCTGAAAATTTCAAGCCAAAATATTGAACCGTTTACGAGAAAAATATATTTTTGTGCTAAAATTAAACAAATTGTTGTGGACAACAGTTCAGATTTATATAGAATTTGTCATTTCTGTCTCCACTTTGAATTGTGTATTTTTCGCTTACAAATAACAAATTAAAAAAACTGATAGCATTTCTAGGCATTAGAATAAACAATCTTTTCATCAAGACATAGTTTTAAAAAATGAAATAAATGTGAAATGTCACTTTAATATGTTCTTCTTTTGTCATAGTTATTTTCACTTCTTGTGCTCTGTTAAATTGTTTGTTTGCTGTAAACATTGTTGTGTAAAATGCTACAATCTAGTTGAAATGCATTGTATATTGTAAACAGAAAAAGTACAAAATTTAATTTATACCTACTCATTTGCGATTTATTCTGCCTTAATGTTTCCAGCGAACTGAGCTGAACTAAACTGGGCCAAACAAACATTAATTGACAAAAACTTTGCATAGTTAAAAGTCATAAAATATGAATTACAAAAAAAAAAATAAATATTAAAGTAAACTAATGATCACGTGTTCTAAATCTGATTGCTGCATTTGAAAATTTGTCTGGACAAGTTACATTGGATTTATTTATAATGATAATTCGACATAACAAATATTCAGTATACAATATATTTTGGTGAAAAATAAACATGATTTCCTGACAAAGAAAGCCTAATCTGAAAAGATACCAACATTGATGAGCAGTCTTTCTAAAGACACTTGATGTGACATAATGTGACATTAATAAATTGAATAGAATCGAATGAATTCAGGTTTTTTGGTCTTTCTGAGAAGGAAACATTGTTGGAAATGAAAATATCGCTCGTCATATAATTTAATCTAATCTTTAAGCCTACTGGTTCTATGTAAGTTTACGTTTACGAGTTTTTCACGTCAATTCTTATAACCTGTAAGTTTTGCATTAATATCTGATTGCGCATAGCTGTAAAATATGTTCCGAATTGTCTATTTTAGGCTATGCTCATCGTTAGCGGCTCAAAAATAAATTGTATTGATTCCTCATTTGGGATAAGAATATGGATGCAATTGAAATAGTTTGTTGCAATCAACACTACATTGTTTACAGTTAATAATTAAAGTAGTGAAAATATATTGGAATCATAGAAGAACATAGTTATGAATATCGTGAACGAAATTTTAATTTCTTTGAAGGAAGGCAAAATTCAAATATTTCTTAAAACTTGAAACAATAAAGTAGTAAAAACACAATTGTAGGCCAAAAGTAGTAAAAGCTTTTTAAGATTTTTTTATATATATAAATTTATTAAATTCCAGACAAATCAGTAGGAAATAGTTTTCATTTTCAATGTTATTTAAGTTTTAAGATAATATGATCAGATTTGGTTTTGTTTTGTAATCTTCTGATGACTTCCATTTCAATTTCCAGGTTATGTGACGACAGTCTAAATTATTTATAGGCCTGCAGCTTGGACTAATGACTGACACCAACAATGGACCATAAAACACAGTGACGCATCAAGCAATTTAACACTCCCTTGTGTTTATTTAAGAGTACTAACAGGAGTATCCCTTTTTCATTGGCATCCGTGAAAATACCACGATCTTCCCTATCATATTGCATAAATTCATTGATACAAGTCATGTTAGTGTCCCGTGGACAAATGCATTTATCATTATGAAATAATTTTCACTTTGTTTTGAGGACACCCCATTTGTTCTATATAGTTTTTCGATATACTTATTTGACAATCATATATATACTATATTATTATGATATGAAAATACAGGCATATTACTAACGCGGAAGTACGTACGCACACACGCGTAATACTATACATGTTTATTTGAATTTATGTGTTGATTCACTTAAACGTGTGATGAAGCTGAAAATTACCCCATAACAACTTAAACGTCAGAAAACGTAAGCCCGGACATTTTGATCAGCAAAATTCAAAATGATTACAAAAATTTACTATTTATGGTATTCTATGAGCGTTGAAGACTATAGAAGCAGAAGAAATAATAAATATAGATTATAAGTCTGACAAGATGTTCAAGCACAAAAAAAAACAATTTATGTTGTTCGTACGTATAATTGTTTACCGAAATCAGTTCATGTGTGTGTATGTCCATATTATAAACACCTGATGTGTAGTACTTCATATCACGAGAATTTATATCAGAACAATTATGATAAGGCGTGAGTCTTTAGGAGCAAACGTTTAAATTGATTTCATGTATTTCCACAAATTCAAACCTTGAATGACTCCCTAAAAATACCATCCGTTTGGTTTACCTCAGAATGAATGACGATTTTAATAAAAAAAAAAGTTTCTATTTAAAGTCTAATTTCACTGACATGTTCAACCGACTTTACACTTTAATAACCCACGATCACTGAGTCTCAAGTCGGCAGTTAACAGTCGGCGCCTTCGGCAGCCACAGCTCTTTGGCTTTCAACTCTCCCGTGTACCCACCTGGGTGAAGAGGAGCAACGTGGGGTAAATTTTTTGCTCAGAAGAAATTCCAGTGGCGCTGGCATGATTTGAACCCAGGATCCCTCGATCCAAAAGCCCGCGTCTTACCATTAGACCAAGGCGCCCAACGATTAATGGCAGTTTTATCGTTCTGGTTGTTTATAAATGGTGAAGAAATGAACGTGGAAAGTTTTAAAACTTCATTTTTTCTATTTTTTCAAGATATCTTGTTAAAAATACTACTGCACATTTAACAAAAAGAGCAGAAAAAAGGAAAATGATTAATTATGTATGCCTTTTTCGTTTGTAAATATTTCTTGAATGTCCATAATACCGACTGGCCATCTAAAATCATAACAATTTAAATGATACTCATGCTAATAATTCCTGACCGGGAGAATGAGAATATTTGTGTGTACACCGCAGAGACAAGACCTGGATATGCCATTATCTGCCTCTATATAAATACTGCACTCAGGCATCATCATGATGCCGAATTTACCCCCTTGACGCCTCGGTGTGTATGTTGTTTTGATTGTTCAAATCGCCTGATGGTAAAATTCCCCGGGGCCTCTTAGACCAGATCATACTGACAATAGTCGGGAGCAGAGCAGCAGAAAAGAGAGGTTGAAGACATTCTAAAACAAATATTTCAAATCTAAACCCCATGCTGTGGGTACTCGTTTGAATTGTCTCGGTGAGTCAATTAAAATGTGTATCCAAAACATTGGATTTGATTATCAATTAGTAAAATATTCCATTTTAAAAAGCTATCACTCCCTGTTATCTGTAGCTCTGGTCGAAAGTTTCCCGCTTAATGAAACGGTGCTCGGTAAAAATATCCAATGCAGAATTATCCTCATAACATAAAGAAAAGTCCACTACATATAAAGTTGTTTCCACTACATATAAAGGTGTGTCCACTACATATAAAGATATTTCCACTACATATAAAGATGTTTCCACTACATATAAAGGTGTGTCCACAACATATAAGGATGTTTGCACAACATATAAAGTAATTTGCACAACATATAAAGGTGTTTGGACAACATATAAAGTAGTTTGCACTACATATAAAGAACAATACACTACATATAAAGTAGTTTGCACTACATATAATGGTATTTACACTACATATAAAGGTATTTGCACTACATATAAAGATGTTTCCACTACATATAATGATGTTTCCACTAAATATAAAGATGTTTCCACTATATATAAAGACGTTTCTACTACATATAACGAAACATGTACATCATATAAAGATGTTTCCACTACATATAAAGGCGTTTCCACTACATATAAAGGTGTTTCCACTACATATAAAGAAAAATGCACATCATATAAAGAAAAATGCACAACATATAAAGGTGTTTGCACAACATATAAAGGTGTTTGCACAACATATAAAGTTGTTTGCACTACATATAAAGTAATTTCCACTACATAAAAAGACAAATAGCCATATGAATGCATGTTGAAGTCATCATAAGACAGTGCCGGCGTTCCATAGCTGTGCCTTGGTGCATTCTATTCTGGATTCATATTACTCTCAGAAGATTGCTACAGACCAAGATGAAGCTATTGGAGAACAACCTGGTACCTGATCAGACTGCGTGTGTACGCAGGCTGATCTGGGACCATGATGTCCTCAAAAGCCTAAAGGAACAATTTTTTTTTTCAAAATCCTGGCTCATTAATTTTATGATAGGCAATTCATAAACAAAAATGTATGAAATTAGTCAACAAAAATAGAACGATGACCAACCGAAACTTAAAGCATCCAATACTAAAAAGGTTTATCATTATCAACGATTTATTTTAAGACACTTTTTAACATTTTCATTTCGAATTAATTGTATTTGTGTATTACTGTTGGTCTTTTTATTTATTTTTTGTTTGGAAGTAATAATATAAGATGATTCTGCGAAGTAAACAAGTATTGCCTTCGCATCGGCGCAATTTTAGTTGGTCTTAACAAAAAAATGCATCCAGGATATAGCTTTCACATTCAAACAAATGCATATATAATATCATAATTGTCATGTTTTAGTTAGATCTTATTCTTAACATTGTTTAACGTTTGTTGTTTGATAAAAACTTAACCCTTTAGAAGACCACACGATTTTGGACAAAGTGTTCCAGATGGTAAAATGAATGTCACGAAAATCTGTTTATTTGAACACTTCGACAAAGACAGCTTTTTGAATCAATGACAAACTGTTGCTCATCGTCATTTTCTTCTTTTTCTCAGAGCTTCCAATATATTTACTCTTAGAGACCACAAAACCTGACCCCGGTTTTTCGAAATAACTTAAGTACGTTCTCCGACTCAAATCTGAGCACCGTACTCAAATCACACGAAATCCACGTGAACTTCAATCGAATACGCTTCAACGTTGGAGAGTATTCAATTGAAGACGAGCATGCACTCATGAGTATGTACTTAAGTTTTCTCGAGAAACCGGGCCTGGTCTTGTTTTGGAAAGCAATAGCAAACCGTTCAAGAGGACATGTTTTTGACCTCCATAAAGGGCAGTGACAATTGTTCAACTTTCATTTCCAATCAAGCTGTCACTTCAATTATGTTGATCCAAGTTCAAACAAATGTGTCGTATATGTTTAAAGTTTCACCCGTGAACAGGTGGCAGAAGCTTTAAAACGTGAAAAACTAGAAAAAGACTAAACGATGCTTTTGGTTATGTATATAGATAAAAATACAGTCGATTCTCGTTGTGTCGAAGTCAGAGGGAACGACAAAATACCTCGACATATCCGGAGTTCGAGTCATCCGATTTTTTTCCAGTTTCGATTAAAATGTTGATTGGTCATTCATCAGTACGGTCATAATTAAAATATAGAAGGAAAAGGAAAGAAATTGCTCGAAACGAGCAATTTCTATCTGTTTCCTACCATATTTCAATGGCTATATTTATTTTCGAAATTATATCGTTTGAAATTCTTGATATCCATTTATGTGGACAGGACCAGAGTCTCAATTCGACTTAAGCAGAATTTCGACTCATCCGATGTCGAGATAACGAATGTCAACTGTAACTTGTTTATCAGATAAAGGGTCGAGGTAGCAACTCCCTTTGAGGTTTTATCTTTAAGTACTGTTCTTATTTTGTCCTGTTCCAATGGCTTTTATACCATCTCGATTCCATACATCATTAATGAGTTGTCGCCAATTATCTGTGCATGCCTCATTAGATATTCTGGGAAAAATGCTTCAAAACAATCGCTTCACGAACGAAAAACGTAAGCTATTTCAAAATAGCTTACGGTTTCTGTTTTTTGGTGAACCGATCGTTTTGAAGCATTTGTTTGGATGTTGTCCACTCATTCCCGCACACGGCCTGGTTGACAAAATGGTTTGCCAGCCTTCGACCAGTCATAAGAAGTCTGGGAAACTGCTTCAAAATTATTGATTCGCGAACAAAGATCGTAAGCTATTTCGAGTTATACATATTTGTTCGTTTCAAGGTCGCCGACATATTTCATCACATCTACTAATTTTCCAAACCAAAAGGGTGACATTTTTGACAAATAATTAGATATTCTGGGGGAAAAGTTTCAAAACAATCAGTCTACGAAAAAAAACGTACGCTATTTTGAAGTATACCTTTTTTGGTCGTTTAAATGTCGTCGACCTGCTCCAATAATTAGTGACATACCAAACTATGGGCAAGGGCGGATTTAGGGGTGGGGTCACGGGGTCATGACCCCCCCCCCCCTAGAATTGGCCGAAAATTGATTTTTGACTATATAACTTTACATATTTAACACATTTTAAGCCATCATTTGAGCTTTGACCCCCCCCCCCTGGAAAAAAAATCCTGGATCCGGCCTGGATGGGTGTGACAATTCAAAAATTTGGATAGAAAAAATAATTTACAAGTTGATATTTTTCAAAAGTTCAGACGGCCTATAAGTAATACATTTTGGTGAACTATTATTTCAATCATATTTAGTTTGTTGGCTACAAACGCTTTAATTGTTGGGATCTTTTCGAAGAAATCATTAGCAAATGGAAATATATGAAGAGAAAGGTTAAAATTCATCGCTGTCTTCATTTTGTTAAAGGTATTTTAGCTATTAAGGATAAAAAATCATACATGTAATAATCAGAATTTATTTGTCAAAAATGTTGCAACGCATTTGAAAAAGAAGTTTTCGAAGAAATGAAAGAAACGTCCGATAATTCCCGAGAGTTTCCGAAGAATGCCGATTCCATCATTCCAGAGATGTTTTGAGTCAGGAAGACATTTGATCACATTTGTGATCAATTTGTGATCAAGCGATTCCGACAGATCGATCGTACTGATCGAATCGATAATGATTGGCGAACAATAGCTTAAATAATTAATTATTAAGACCTTAACCCTTTCCCAAGCAAGCTCTGCCTTTGACGCAAGTGACATAAAACACTTGGGAAAACATTAAGGCAAAAGAAGAAAATGCTGGTAATCAGCATTTTCTTTCTCTACCTCTTGATTTTCTGATCCATATTGTACACAAATACTAATTTTTGGAACCAATTTTGTCGTCTGCAGCAGCTGTCAAATTGGAACGGTGTAGAATTCATAATTGTCGTTTGGGTAAGGGTTAAACGATTTCCGTCGAGACCACTTTACGTGTGGGAAGATCATTGTCGTTACAAATAGGAGCAATTTTACGACATCCATTTTTTCATCTGTCGCTTGACGGTAACTTAGATAAAGTAAAAACTTCAAACGAATTTTAAAGTCTTTAGCTTATCGACATTATTATCGTTTCTTTTAATTGTTATGTGAATACTAATTTAATGACAATGTTATCCTTGTAAATGAAATACCTAAGTCTGTTGTAAGTCGCTATATCACATCTTGTAACGTTTTAGAACATGATGACATTCCTGGAAAATATTTGAAAATCTCAACGAAACGACCAATATTTGGCATGTAAGTACCAGGCAGGCCCGTATGAACAGGGGGTGCTAGAGGGGAATGAGCCCCCCCCCCCCCTCCAAAAAAAAGTTGGCCAAATATACCGAATTTTCCTTGTTTTACACTGAAATTGTAGGGAAAATCCAATTTTGACCCCACCCACCCATACTCAGACACAGGGGCTTCAGCCCCTCCAGTATGAGATTGCTACCTACGGGTTTGCCAGGAAAGAACTGCTTATTTTGCAAATTCGTCTAAAGAAATTTGACATTGGGCTTTTCGCTATAAACTGGAGGACGCATTACAAACATATTCAGTGCATAAATGGGTAAATGGGCAGAAATATAAATGAGGCGTGATGCTTACTTTAGCTACAGTTCATTTACACAAATATTCTTAAGCCCATTAGATAATCTGTCGCGTGAAGCCATTTTAAAGGAGGCACATTTTGACGTGCGAAAAACGTCTATTCTGGTAAGGCTTCGCGAAGGCTGATTAGGGTCTACACAACAGTAAAGGTTTTTGGTCTATTTCTTGAATATTTAACGGACATTCTATCCTATTGGGTAGTAAATTTGAAATATCGATCCTGATCAACCAACTCTAAATTCTATTTATTTTCGAGCCTTATAACTTACGAAGCCCAAAAATGCTTACTTATCGAGTGAGAAGCATCCGAAATCCGCCTTCAACAATTTTATGTTGTTGCTGCTAGTGCAGCTAACCATGATTGTATTCTTGGCATTTCTCGGAACAGTACATTTACAACACATAATCCTAGCCACCAGCTGCTAATTCCACGATAATTACTTGTAAAAGATTCATCCATTTGTTGGTAAGAGACACGTGATGTTTGTCAAGCGCCAATTTGAATGTTGGACTAGCCGGTATTCGAACTTAGGGGGGGGGGGGGGATATCTTTAGAATGATAACGTCAGACAAGGACCGACATTAACCCATTACCAAACGACAAAATTAAGACTGGTCCAAATTCCAAGATGATGCAGATGACAATCTCAAGTGAATGAAATTCTGCATTTTTTGGTCTTTCTACGTAGAAAACATTGTGGTAAATGAAGAAATTGCTTGTCACAAGCAATTTCTTCATTTTCCACGATGTTTTCCAAAGCCTTTATCTCTTGGGGAGTCAAACAGAGTCACTGTGTGGTAATGGGTTAACGACTTAGTGAGCTTTAAAGGCTCGACCAGAGCCTAGTTTTGAGTGCCGCACCAGATTTGGTTATGGAATAAATGCAGCGTATAATGTTCAACCTTTGATGTTCATAGGCAACATTAGACCTTTACAGAGAAAATTATTTTAGTGAAGTAACGTCTTCAAAATGTAACTTTTTAACCCTTTTATAAAACTACCTTGAATTTTATTTGCATCGGAGAGAATTATCATTTAAACAAGTTGGTGTGTAAAAATTGCAACTGCAACTTCCAGAACTTGCCGTTCTAATTTGGGATAATGCATTTCATGGTGCCTACAGAATGGCGCCTTCGCTTTTCGTCAAAACCTCGTAACTATGATTGTTCATAGTTACATGGGTTTCTCGCGAAAAGCGATTATTTAAATAGAACCGATCATGTCCACAAGACCATGTGTATACATTCAACGTTTAAGATTATTGAAAAGTTTACGGAATGTGATGAGACCAACGGATGGCGCCATATTCAGTGATGGTGAACTCGGCCAAAGCGAGGGACGTTTTTTCGCGATCAATGTATTCCAATCGGTTTTGTTATAAAATATCGTAACTACGGCTTTATCGAAGCCGTAGTTCACACCGTTCATCCAGATACAAAATACACGGATTGATCTTCCAAACGCGGATTTGAAAATCAACAGCGTGGGAATACACAAGGTAAGAAAACATCAACATATAGCCTTTTAATTGCCGCAATATAAAAAGTGTTTGTGCAGAGCTGATGCAAAATGGTTTATCTTGAGGGTGCTGCAGTTTCATAACAAAAGATTCGAGTAAACTATAGATACAAGCGATTTTAAATCGTAAATCACTATTTTCTCGCCTACTTCCCGTTTTGTTTTATATTTGCAGAAATTATTTAACTAGTTTCGAGCAAATATCTCTTCAAAATAAGTTTTCGACATCTATGGAACAAATCTATACCATTCATCAAAATGGAAAAATAAATTTTGGGTGTCTAAAGCCATGTTTAAAAATTAGCCTAGTTTGCTTCAAGGTACAACTTACCACGGATGTTGATACCAAACACCACGGATGATTCACATAATTTGGGTAAAACAAACTCGGATGCGAAAATCGGGTTTGATAGTGCAAAACACTTAAAATGATGTTTTCTAATTAAAATACAATGACAAATGCTTGATTTTTATAAAGTAAACGTGCTATAACCGCATCCCGTTGACTTTTATAGTCGGTTATTTACTTTGCATCACACGCTTAAGAATTTTATCTTATGTACCAAACTGTGTTTTGGAATGATCTTTGTTCTTTTTATTCCAGATACAAAAGCCTTCCTAAAGAAGTAGTTCAGAGCGCTGATATTTCATTACCGCCCTCAATCACTTGATCATGTTACCGCTGTGTCTTGTGTGTGTTTGAGACCTATACGAGGCACATATGAGAGAAGCCAAGTTCTGCTTGCGGGTGTACCAGGTAATTTCTCTTGGGGTTCTCCTGCTTTCACACCACCTACTGACTGTCCCGTCTCATTCGGGTTGAAATAATCTTAAAAGGGACGTAAAATTGAATAAAAAAGAAGAAGAAAGATCTACTTTATCAGAAACTTTAAATATGAAGTTTAATCTAAATGATCAGTCACCGTTCACGATTAATTAAATGCTTATCATAATTGTTTACGAAGCACTTTCGAATTAATTTTTTGGATCTAACGCTTGCTATATTTTTAAATCCGCAACTGTGATATTTTTATGAACGTGTACATGTACGAGCTTGTTGGGAGCAAAAAGTCATAATTAACCCTTTCCCAAATGGCAAAATTTTAGGGTGGTCCATTTTGAGACTTCTGCAGACGACAAAATAAATGATATCAAATGCAAAAAAAGTGCATTGTATTAACATGCTGTCGTAGAGGGCCTTTCATAAAGACTTTCACTTCAACCCAAACTAAAGAGTAAGAGAGACAATCATGATAAATATTCTTGGCAATATCTTCATGAAAGAAATGCACCCATATACCGTATGTTTACATGTAATAATTGACAGACATGCGTAATAGAGTTGGTGTTTGAATATGAATATCGAAGATGAAAATCTTCTGGAGCTCACTATCAAACTGCAATGAAACAAGATGATAATGAGGGTTTTAATCCTAGAATTTAAAGATCGAAAACAAAGACACGGACAACTTATCTGTTAATATGCAGCTGATATTCGCCTATCTCTTTATAAAACATGTAAACATGGTTTCCTAATGTCTTTACCATCGAAAGTGCTCATCCACAAGCCTTTTAGTTTTAGTAAGCCAAAATAAGCCATAATTGGTCTTAAACCAAACATCCATTGACTCTAAACGATATTAAATTGGTTTTAACAAGGATGCAGCAAATTTTCCTTAAAAAAGACCGGAATTTGCTTTTCATTTTCCGTGTCGGTTGTATCGATGGGTCCGAGTTTGTTTTACCTGCTGGAGAATTTGCACCGTGGTATGTTGCATCATAGCAACTGACAGTACCCAATTTCAAATAGTTCTTGTTCTTTTTCTGTACTTTTTTATGGGTTCTTGTAAAGAAAACACTTGAAGCGATCCCCGATCCTCCGTGAAACATCAATTTGACAATAATTATGTGCTTTAATAATGATTTACAGACATTCTTACCAAGATTTTTCTCTTTTCGTGCATCAAAGTCAGATTCAGTAGCATATATTTCTCTTACTAACATATTTTATGAGACAGGATTTTAGGTAAACATTGGCAAAGTTATGTACGTTTTCATGGAATGTAACACAAAAATCAACTCAGTCGATATTCGTTGTAATTAAAGATAATAAATACTCACTCTTTTTTCCCGCCGTTCAAAATAAAATTGTTTACATCCGCGTTTGGAAGACCAATCCGTGTATTTTGTATCTGGATGAACGGTGTGGTAGTTACGAGATTTTATAACAACACCGACAGTTTGTCAATACAAAACGGTAAACCCGGTCTGTTTTTTAGAACAAGTTCATTGTCATTAGAAAAAAATCTATAAACTCACATTTAAACGCAAAATATCTTTACCTTGTTGTAGCGAAAATTGTTTTAGTTCACCACAAGTGATATCAATTTTGCTTTTACTGCCAACACAGTCTACAATATTTTTTCTTACAAAAAAGAATACGAACACTACTTAAGAATCCAGGATTTATTAGATGATTCAACTCGCATTACATGCGGACGGACTACATTTCATTGTTGGAATGTTTAAGTAGAGCGTGTGCAAGCCAAGGAGTGCCTCTTTCTTATCTGAAAAGCGTTTGTTCTAAGCTAATCGTCTTCCTTTACTCTAAATTGAAGTCAATAATTCTTTTTTTAAGGCGAAATGTATATCTGTAAACTTTAATTCTTTTTCTCGAGAATCTACTTTGCATATTGTATCATTAATCTGTTGTGTATTTAGTACTTCATACTGTAAAAAATTACAGTCACAAGAAATATTATTTGACCCCACCGAACTATACCTTACTATAAAAACATGCAGTTTCTTAAAATCAACTGTGGTTAAGCGCCCGATCATTCAGATGCGATGTTAATTGTAAATAATTGATCAACAACTTAGACAAATTGTTCGATCAAGCATTCTTTAAATAGTGCGTTTAAACCCTTTCTCTTTGAAACAATGTCGGTGGTTGTCTTTTTGAAGACTTTCATCCATTCATGACAAGAACCTACTCTCGATTGTTTTTCATTTTTCATTTATTTTTCAAAGTATGTCTATTAGATTGCATTGGCAGAGGTTATGAGACAATACGATTGGCCAACCTAATACGTTTGTCACATCGATATAAAACATAGTTTGTCGATTGATAGATAGAAAATGCATTGCTTCTCGTCAACCTCTTTTGTCCACGCAATTTTGTCCAGGTCGACATTTTCAATTTTTGCACATCAGATTGTCATTTCATATCAGCTAGATAGTGCACTTGGTAAATACCGTAAGGTACATGTAAAATCAAGGTGGATAATCACGTGATGAAATAATTTCAAAATATCTACAATAACTTTATTAATACGCGACCGATTTTAATGAATTTTGAAAAAATCAGCTGATAAAAAGTTATTGAAGATCACCCAAAATTTTGGTTGATCTTCAATTCCTTTTTAGCGAGCCGGGACTTTATGTCCGGGGAGCTAATGTCACAGCCCTAGTGTCGGCGACGGCGTCGCGTCCCCTCCCGTCGCGTCTTCACTTGAAAAACTTTAACCTGGTCTATATCTCGGGCACTATTAGAGATACAGCCTTGATATTTCATACATGGATACACCTCGACAAGACCTTTCATTTGTGACCATGACCTTTGACCTAGTGACCTTGACCTTAGAGTTTGACCTACTTTAAAAAACAGCTCTTTTTGTGACAAGCTCCCATATAGGCGAGCTACGTTGTCCTCGGACAACTCTTGTTATTAGTTGACTTTCCAATATTACACCACGTCCGGAATATTCCTGACATTTACCCACATTCTCTGCTTCAAACAGAATTCAAATTGTTCAAGTTATAACAAAAACATTGACGGTTTTCTGAAATTCTGAGTCACGTAATTTACCACCGTGAAGACAGTTATAAGAAATCGACGATTGTTTCTTTGTACTTAAATGTGGACTACTTTATTGTTTCATTCAGAAAAGTAGTATTTGATTGTTTAAAACCCCTGCTTACCATTTCATAGACCTAAATATGAAGGAACTTTTGTATAGCTCCTTAATGTAACGTAATGCGTGTGGTTAAGAGGTAGAGCGTTGCTCTTGCGACAAAGAGGTGCCAAGTTCGATTCTTTCGGTAAATGTCGTTCTTGGACTTTTCATCGGTGTGGGGAATAGTGCAGTTACTAGAACACAACATTCGAGAAGTATTTATCTAAGTGTTTAACTCAAATGGAGTAGGGAACTGCTTGTGTATAGTTTCTCATTTCCTAATAAACGTAAAATAAATGTGTTTCAACTTATGCTTAATACCGGTATTAAATGATTAACGGAATCCCTAACAAGCTTGCAGCTAACTGCAGAGTGATTTTATCACTAACAGTTGAAATCGCGTATCATAGATCATTTTTTATGCTTCCACACTAAAAATGCTTAAATATGTACAATTATTTTTCAGAAAACATCAAAAGAGCATATCAAATACAATCCAGGAGAAATATATAACGTCGATTTATTTCTAAAACCTCGTAACTACAGCTTTTTCAAAGCTGTAGTTACGAGGTTTTAGAAATAAATCGTCGAAGAGCACAATATAAGAACGAAATTTCCAGGCGCGAAAACTCATTAGGGAGCGAACAACGTGTGGGGCGAATATGTTAGTAAAGTACCTCGAGTGTTTTTCTCTCGATTCCCCCAATTATGCTAATCGCACCCAGCACGGGATCTGCTGTTTTAATGTGTTTTATGTCTTTCTGTATGTGTGTGTCCGTATGCAGATGGTTTGTGTATATATGCAGAAAAAAGACACACAGAAAAGCAAGCGCCAAGTATATAGACCATCAAAAGAAACACATAGACCGTTGTCACGTATATTCAATTTGAGCACCTTTTATAAATTTCGTACTAAAACAACCCTATTATGACATCCATGACTTGTAAAGTATGTTTTGCGCCTATGTACATTCTCAACATTCTTTATGACCGTATATCTGTCTGTCAGAAGACTTTTTCTGCAAATTCTACCGTCTTAACTTGGAGCACAAAATTTAATTCTGCCAATTATGCTAATCGTACCCAGCACGGCCTCTGCTGTTTCAATGTGTTTTATGTCTTTCTGTCTGTGTGTGTCCGTTTGCAGATGCATATACGAGAAACGAATGTTTAGATATACATGTACATACAGTCAGATAGACAGACATACAGATGAAAAGTCGGGCGAAAACGCGTATAGACAGGGGAAAATTAATGCAAAAGACATCGAGCAATTTTCACAATTTAAATATTGAACTCTTCTTACCATTAATTTTGTATGTCTAACATAGAGGATATATTTTTATTATCATCGTAAGTGTGTTTCTTCGTCCTTCTGTCCATGTGTTTGTTTAAAAATTATTTTCATTTTGTTGCCATAAAATTCTTTACTACAAGCTACAAATATGCTAATCGCACACAGCACGGGATCTGCTGTTTTAATGTGTTTTATGTCTTTCTGTCTGTGTGTGTGTTCGTATGCAGATGCTTTGTGTACGTATGCAGAAAAAAGACACCCAGATAAGCAAGCGCCAAGTATATAGACCCATGATAGACCGTTGTCAGGTATATTTAATTTGAGCACATTTTTTTTTAAATTTCGCATTTAAACAACCCTATATGGCATCTATGGCTTGTAAAGCATGTGTTACGCCTATGTACATGCTCAACATTCTTTTGACCGTCTGTCAGAAGACTTTTTCTGCAAATTCTACCGTCTTAACTTGAAACACAATATTTCAACCGCCAATTATGCTAATCGCACACAGCACGGGATCTGCTGTTTTTGTGTGTTTTATGTCTTTCTGTCTGTGTGTGTCCGTATGCAGACGCTTTGCATGCGTATGTTTGCAAGAAGGACACCGAGATAAGCAAGCACTACGTATGCAGGTCAACTATAGAAACACATTGGCCATTGTCACTTATAGCTTATTCAATGTGAGCACATTTTATAAATTTCACACTAAAACAATTTATGGCATTCTTGTCATGTAAATTGTGTTTTAGCATATGTCTATACTCTACATTCTTTCTTCCTGTCTGTCTGTCGAAAGACTTCTTCTGCAACTTTTGCCAACTTAACGTTGAGCACAACATTTACAAATGTAATTCCGCCAATCAAGATAAATGCACACAACACGGGCTCTGTTGTTATATTGTGTTTCGTGTCATTTTGTTGGTGTATGTCCTTATGCAGATGCAAGAAATCAAAGTTTACACCGACAAACAAATACATGGTCACAGACAGGGGAAAATCTGAAATCAAAGAAAACAAATAAAGCGCATTTCACCATTTAAAATATCCTTTAAGAACTATGGCCAGAGTCTTTGGTATAATATCTATCAAGATCCATCTGTCCGTCCGGAAAAAAACATAATGAAATATTCCGAAATTATGCTTATCACACACAATACGGACTCTATAATGATGATGTGGCTATGTGGAACCGAAATCCTGTATAATAATGATGCGAAAAAAAGCAGGCGTGTGCACAGACAGCCTGAAAAATTAATGTAAGGCCATAGATAAAGAGCGCATTTTCACATTGAAAACGTTTTACCACTATTATGGTCAAACTCGAGTGTACATTACTTGATAGCATTTCGAGAAAGAAAATAAATTTTGGCCATCATAATTTCCTTTTCTGTCAGCATTCTTGAAGGATGTGTCCAAGTTTAATCCAGAGACCGTTTTGAAAAGGGTTCAGTTCCCCCTTTCCGAACGGTGCACAAATATGAAAAGAAAAATGTCAGCTCTCTACATGTGTCCGTAAAAACTGGCGGTATTTAGTAAGCGAATGATTTCATCCGATTTGGAAGGGATATTGCTTAACGAGATTACAAAATTGTGAGTTGAATATTAATATTGGTGGTAATTATCACTTCACGACATGAGAAAATTGTCTGGGGAAGTAAATTTAGTGTCTGTGTAGACCAGTCTGCACGTTTTGGTACTGGCTTAACCCATTACCAGACGACAAAAAATTGGACTATTCCAATTTGAAAGATGTTGCAGACGACAATTTCAAGTGAATGGAATTTTTAATTTTTAGGTCTTTTTGGATGGAAAACATTGTGGGAAATGAAGAAATTGCTTGTCACAAGCAATTTCTTCATTTTCCACATTGTTTTCCCAAACCATTATCTTGTAAGGAGTCAAAAGGAGTCACTGTGTGGTTATGGGTTAAGGTAAGACCTGTGTAATGCACTTCCTGTATAATCGTTATATTTCGACTTATTTCATGACGTCCGTAAGTCCGAGTATTTTTAAAGTACCGTTAGATGCAATATCGCCTGTTTTCGTAACAACGGAAATAATTGAGGGTGCTCAAATTTCCGGGGAATATTTTAAATATTATTTGTTAAAATGTTTCTAAATTGTATGAAGAGTATGCAAAAAAAACCAACAAAAGTCAAAATTTGAAAGCAATGAGAATTACCTCCCTGGAAATCGTCTATTCGCACCATACATATTTCGTTTCATAACTGGTCACATAGCCCATTTCACAGGTCTTTCCATAAATTCGAGAGTACCCAAATGAGTACCAACAACATAAGGTTTGGATTAGAAATAACAAATTTAGAATGGCTGTAACCCCCGCCGGTTTTTTTTTTTTTTTTTTTTTTTTTTTTTTTTATCGTTTACTCTGAAAGAACCAAAAATATCAATTTGTAGCAACTACAATGCATTCTTGTTTGTGAACACATTTTGTGAAAAGAAAGAACGATCAAAGATTCAGAAAAAACGAAAACTGTATTGATGTACATGGACTACCGAGAAACGAAAATTAATACGGTTCAAAGTTGTTATGTCGACTTCGGATAAGTCGAATATCTGATTAAGTCGAATTGCAAATCCGGTTCAATCATCATCAATGGATATAAAAAATGTCAAGCATCATTATTTTGAAATAAATGTAGCCATTACAAATGCAGTAGGAAAGGGTGGGTAGCACGTTTCAGGCATTTTCCCTTTTGCTACTGTATTTCAATTACGAACATATTTGATGAAAAACAAAAAGGTTAAATAACAGTTCAATAGATTCTGGGCAAAAATGGATGAGCCCAACCCCGGATGTCACTGAAGTAAGATGATGTTCCCTACGACCTCGAAGCAACGAGATTAAACCGTATTTGATCGTTTCTGGACACATTTCTATTTCAAAACTAGCTTAAATTTGGTACCTTTTCCTTGTTTCCTTTTTTTATATAAAACATCCTCATAAAAATAGGTGTATTTTGTAAAAGCAATCCAATCAATGGTACAAGAGTCCCTGATTTTTCATCGGAAATCTCACTTAATAATTGACTCTGACATTTTAAAGTCTTCATTGACATCAGATATTGTACATATATTAGTCTTTGGACGTTTCATTATTAATAATTAAGCACGAATTCAAATATATTATTATCATAGTGTGGGAAAATAAGAGTCAATGCCGGGCGGTGTTGTCGTTTTGTTGTTTTTCCTCATTAAAGAAAATGACACAGAAGTTGTCTTTTCATGACTATTATGCTAAATGTTGTACAATTCAGCCCTGTACAAAATGAATCGAGCAGTCTGAATTATTTATGTAGATATTTTGTCGATTCTGTTTGATTTGTAAGCGTTTGTACATCACTGCATGACTTTTTTATGATATCGCCTTCCATTAACCCATTACCAAACGACAAAAATATGGACTAGTCCAAATTCAAAGATGTTGCAGACGACAATTTCAAGTGCATGAAATTTAAAATGTTTTGGTCATTTTGTGTAGAAAACATTGTGGGAAATGAAGAAATTGCTTGTCACAAGCAATTTCTTCATTTTCCACAATGTTTTCCAAAGCCATTATCTTGTGGGGAGTCAAAAAGAATCATTGTGTGGTAATGGGTAAAGAGACAGTGGTGGAAATGCTACATGAAATAATCATTTCCAAAACGACAAACTTTCGGCGGGTACAAAATTAAAGTTGTTGCAAACCACAGAATTAATCTGACTGACAGAAAGAAAACTTTCTGTGGTATGTTGGAAATATTGAAGAAAAGGGAGAAAATGCTGATTACCAGCATTTTCTCCCTTTTCTTCAATATTTCCACATCAAATAGCACCTCTGTTTAGGAAAGGGTTAAAACATTGGCTATGTACCATTCAAACCCTATATTGTTGGAACCCAATTCATTTCAAGATTTTATTTCGTTTGATAGAAATGTATGTAATTGTCGCAGAAATATACTGTCGCTTTTCTTTAAAATAAAAACTTGTAACTGCAGCTTGTTTTAAGCTACAGTTACGAGGTTTTCGAAGAAAAGTTGCTATATTGATCTCATTCCACTTATCGTTTAACATTAATTCATTGTTTAATGAATTGAATGTACGTTCAACGAATATGTCTATGCTAAATTATTGTTACATTTTTCTGGTTAATTTTCTATAATGCTTTTGCTATTCTAATTTACTATTTCATCAAATATATTCCAAACAACTGCCAAATTTAAAACTATTATAGGAGAGAATATCACAATAATTGCCTTAATTGTATGGGGGAAAAGTACGTGTACAAACTGCCTACGTCCTTTTTGTATGGTATGGTTTCAATTGAAAACGAAAGTTCATCCTTAAGTTATATTCTATAGTGTTGTCTGCAAATACTAATATTTGTTTATTGGTGAACATTTTAGTTTATTTTGATTGTTGCCCAATTTTGAAGAGACGTTAGCCACACTTTCTTTAGTTCTTTACCATTTACAACAAGTTCCATATTTCACTTACAACCTATTTTTAGTATATCTATGTGGTTGCATTTTATGATTCAACCCATTCCCACACAGTGAAAATTGTTGACGTCTCACAAAATAAAGGCTTTGGAAAGCATCAACGAAAATGAAGAAATTGCTTGTAACAAGCAATATCTTCATTTCCCACAATGTTTTCTACCAAAAATGTTAAATAATTTATTCACTCGAAATCGCCTGCAATTATTTATGGGTCAGTCTAAAATTTTGTCATTTGATATTGTGTTTATTAAAAGACATTTAATAGATCCCACAAGGCTTAGATTATACAAAATATTTTTTCTTATTGATGAATAATATCACAAATAATATTTTCTGTCATTAGAAGCAAAATATCATACTCACGTGAAAAAGTCGTTTTTACAGTACAATTTCCCGTCCCTCGAGAAGCATTTGTCGGTGAGCAAAGCCCCGCAGTCTGAGCAGGTCACACACCGTGTGTGCCAGGCTCGATTTCTCAGTGTACTCATTTTAACCTTAGCCCAAACAAGACATTGTTTTATGTGCCTTATAAAAAGCCATGTGAAAACATTGAGGCAAAAGGAGAAAATGCTGATGATCAGCATTTTCTCCTTTTGTCTCAATATTTTCTTTGTTATTTTGTACAATATTGTACGCAAATTCTATCTTTATAAACACCCATTTTGTCATTTGTAGCAGATTTCAAATTCGAATAGTCCAAATTCTTCTTGTTTGTGAAAGATTGATGTCAAAATTATCAAAACAAACTTGATACTTAATGATTAATGTTTTATTCAACCACTTTTTTCTCGAAAATATTTTCTCTGAAAAATATATAATATCATACTCACGTGAAGAAGTCGTTTTTACAGTACAATTTCCCGTCCCTCGAGAAGCATTTGTCGGTTAGCAGAGCCCCGCAGTCTGAGCATGTAACACACCGGGTGTGCCAGGCTCGATCCAAAACGTTCAGTAAATATCGGTCCAGTATAGGCCGATCACAACCCGCGCAGATTATCATCGTATACTGATATCCCTTTGATTTTTCAAGCACTCACACTTTTACCACAATATCTTAGCTCGCACGATGCTACTTGCCTTTCATTTTTCTTGCAATCGATATATTAGTTTTCTTTCTTTTTTATTAATCATTTATTTTAAACGTTTATGATTTCATGGATGCTGTGATTTTTCAATAGTTTTGCTTTAATTTTATTGTAAAACTTTATTTATTGATAAGGGCTTTACTTGTTGGGATATCTTTACTTAAGATAATATGCAGTGTAATTAAAACATGCACCGTCATAAAATGTCTAGAAAATAAAGATAAGTTCTAAAGATTATGATACTTAAAAATTTTCAAGAATGTTCAGCGTTTTAAGAATTACTCGGAATGACGTGACAGGGTGACGTAACAGTGAAAATGCAGATCAGCTGGCACGTTAGAGGCCACCCGGGACGTGCAAATTTGTCCTTGCACTTGGAGTACTTTGATTCGTTGATTTCGCTGGTTCCCCGAAATTTCCATCAATTATTTATTAATGTTTAAATCCATTTATCATCCGGGAAACAGCACATAGTCATTTACACTCAGCACATAAATCATGCATGCTCAATTGATAGTTCACACTTTCAGATTTTTTACCACATTTTTTGACGATAAAAAGTAAACAACCTCACTTTTTTGCACAAAAATATAAACGTCAATATTTTAACCAAACGAGCAGCATCCAATTCTAAAAATGTCGATAAAAAATTAAACATCAAATGTAAACATGCAATTAAAACAATGAATTCACAGTTCGATTTCCAGCAGTTCGGATGTATTGTATTGAAAAATGAACCGGGTATAGAAAATAGCGACCATTTCATGTAGCTGTTTACATTTTCGCCAATATTTTCTGCATCCAGCTGTGGGCGGTGCTTATGCAAATGAGTAGGGCGTTCCGTCTACAATCCGCGTGACGAATCGGGAACTCGATGGGTGGGAAAAAGCGATTGGATTTCAGTTAAGTCTTGGTTATAATATTCCGATATCGGGGCACAATGAGATATGCTGCGATACTGCTACGTGGGGTTCGTTTCGACGAAGATTCCAAGATAATTTCGTCGCTTTTCTTCAAAAACCTCGTAAATGCAGTTTCTTCGAAGCTGCGGTTACGAGGTTTTTGAAAAGTGCGACGATGTAACTTCGATGTAGATAAAAATGCTTTTTTGGATTAACGATACTTGTAGCTTTTTTTATTCTCGATTTTTATCCTTTTTTTTTCACTTATTTATTTTTCATTTACTAATGGAAGTAAAAAGATATTTATACAGGCTTGGAAATAGAGTAAGATGGCTGGACATTTTATTTTTTGTGGGCGAAAATAAGTGTACATATCATAAATTGAACAAAACGATGAAATTGAATATAGGGTACACGAATAATATCTTTGCATCTTTGAAATTTTGATGTCGAAATTTTAGCTCTTTTGTCGGTGATATTACATGTTTTTTCGGGGTTTTGTTGTTGTTGTTTGTTGTTGTTGTTGTTTGGGGGGCATTTGTATTAGACTTTTGTCTGGCAATAGATAGATGTTTCAGGAAAAGCAGAAAATACTGAAATAGTCCGTATTTACAAAATCAAAAGAAGTCTCTGCTTAACTCTCCTAGAAAACGAATTTCAAATCGAAACATTGTTGCAAAGGACTCATTTTGTAAAATGAGACTATGTCTAAAATCATTATTTTACTCTCTTCTTTCATTTTTCGCCAATTCTTCTTGTACTGAAGTCATAAAAAATCAATACAATACAATTTCAAAAACATTTTATTTTCTATATTATAAACGATTTTCAAATATAACAAAATAACAATCAAGATGTTCGTAGGAAAAGGATTTGAATGCTACTGTCTGCTACAAACAAAATGGTCAGGCATCGTTTTTACAGCATCAATTGTATCCTGATAATGTCACTTTTCTTGGAAATACTCGTAAGTGCAGTCTGTTTTAAGCTACAGCTACGTGATTCTTAAAACAAGAAGCGATAAGTTGCCGATCAATCCACAGAAAAATATTATTTATAAAGCGAGTGTTTGCCTTGATAACCATCTAATATTAAACATTGTTCAAATGGCCATTTCTCTGACAAATATCCGCCATTAATTACTTTGACTACTTGCCGTACTTTGATCCCGTCATGGATAAATCAACCAATCGGAACAGAGCTTTCTTGTTATTTCTCTGAATTACTGTTTAAACGGGTTTGCTTGTTTGCATTATCATACTTTGACATGATATTAAGTGACAAATGTCCATTGCATACGTGTATTTTGTATGTTTTCCTCTTTGTCCGTTCGTCTGCATTCAACAAAAGGCATAAATGCTAAGCTGGATACCTGTCGTACGTTGATTTCGTCAAGGATAAGGCTGCCAATCGAACTGGACAATTTTATATTTTCCTTTTTTTCTGACTACAGTGACTGTGGAACCCTTCCTACATTGAAATAGTCATAAGCTCGACTAGGTACCCACATATTTGCCCCAAAAACGATGCAAAGAAAACAAATACATGTAGCCTGAAAGATTCTCAACAATTTCACCTATAAGCTTGCAAAATTCGTTTCTTTTTTACGGTAGAACAAGTCCTTTTTAGCGTTCACAAACTTTCTTTATGCAGACATGGACGTAGTCCATCCCTAACGAATTCCACGCGACGTCGGATTTATTCGGATCGAGTTGATTTGATTTATTGGGGTTTTACGCCGTTTTCAACTACCAAGGTCATATCGCGGCGGCTGGAGCACCTAACCATGGATTCCTGTCGTTTCTCATACCAGTACTACCACAACACCCTTACCGAGCCTCCAGCTGCTCCCCCACATAGGTTCACGATATCAAACCATTGGTGGGTGACATTTTTGTCAGTAAGGGTAATTGCCGCGGCCGGATATCGAGCCCGGGACCTCTAGAATGAGAGACAGATGCGCTACCAACTGCGCCATGGCCGCGGTGGGATTTATTCGGAACGTTCCACCGCCGAATGTTTAGGACGTCGCCCGAATAGAAAAGGATACGTAACGGATGTAAACGACGTCATACCAAAAAATCCGACTATTTTAAGTATCATTTCAAGTAAACGAAAATCTATATACTTGAAATATAACGGTAGATGTAGTTTAGCGCGTCAATTTTTGCTTTGATGGTTATAGCATTGTCAAAATTCTGTAAAGTCCTTTTTAACGATGTTTGAAATGATTAAGATTTTTATCCAATACACTTATGATAATGTTCGAATATGTATTATCTTTGAACGGAAAAACGTCGTAACTACAGCTTTCCAGGGCTTTTGTTACGATATTTTGGTAGTCCAGCCTTCAATTGATCATTTATAGGCATATATACTTTAGATCGTATCGAGTCACTAATGATAATTTTCAACTTATCGATCTATAAAAGAAATCATTACCGAATTACTTATTTTGGTATGTTTTAGAAATTTCACTGGATGCTATAACCATTCTCTTCTTTCTACACGCTTCTTTGGTATTGTCATTTCACTGTGCTTTGCAGATTTGTAACAGTGTGTAAGAGTTTACGTCAATAAGATATTGAATTGCCAATCTATTGTCTAGTAGAAATTTTGTCTAAAAATGATGGAGCATATCGTCGTTATAAATGCAAAACCTCGTGTCTCGTTTTTGGAAAATTTTAAAGGGGAGGAAAATAAGTGTAATAACCTTTCCTAAACTGAAATGTTTTACTTGAAATGTGGACATATTGTTCCCAAATGATTTGTCATTAATACTGATCAGTTAAAATATCTCAAAACCTGCAAGAATGGTCTTTAACTGGGCACACAAGTTTGTACTTTGAAAATCGCAAGAACCGACATACGAGGTTTTGTATTTACACCGACGATATAATGAAATTAGAAGACATTATGCCTGCATGTATGATTTAGCATGTAATCCAGAAAACGCGATGTTTCAATTATGGGTTCCAAATATTCATCATGATTACATGTCTATTTTACAAAACATATTATTTTGTCATGGTCTGAACCAAGGCTATAGACTATATGTGTCAGAAGCTTTACACAATTTTGCAGTACAATAAATATGCCACATGACAATGTAGTAGAAAAGAGTGTCAAGTTTAACCGTTTAGAACCGTTGACCAGAAGTAATTCTAATTTAGATTTCTGAAATTTTGAGCGCCGTTACAATAGGCCATAAATCAGGTTTGTGACACTCGATTATCTTGTTACATACGTCACAAAAGTTAAACAGACACAATGACCTACATTTACACAAGCCAAGGATTCAACCTATACTTTGTTCCTTGCACACAAACACGGTTGATAATCACGTGATACAATATTTTCAGAAAATCTTCAATAACTTTGTTAATACGGGATCGATTTGAATTCGGTTTGAAGCAGAGAATGTGGACAGACGTCACGCATTAGATTGACGTGGTTGATTTTTGAAAAATCACCGATAAAAAAGTTATTGAAGATAAACCAAAATTTTGGTTTATCTTCAATAACTTTTTTATCAGTTGATTTTTCAAAAATCTACTACGTCCAGGTTATTCCTGACATTTTTTCGCCTTCTCTGCTTCAAACTGATTTCGAAGTTATTGAAGATTGTCGGAAATTCTTAGTCACGTGATAATACACCGTGACAAAGTGGAGGTAGAATCAATGGCTTGCGAAGATGAATGCCCTATTGTTTTGCACCATTTATAAAAAATCAAAGTACAGAAAGCACTGTGGGTCGAGATAGGAACATTATTTTTGGCCGTTTACGACATTGACTACCAGAAGCACGGACCATTCTAATTCACATTTTTGAAATTTCAGGCAACATTGCAATATACATCGACATATAACAATAAATCAAAGTTGTGGCACACAATTGAGCCGGGATCTGGAAAAACGTCCCTTATAGCATTTTTTTTTTTTTCAAAATTGAGTTTCAAGATCGGCCTGTTGTCAAATGGAGTCCAATATGCATCAATGCTGCTCTCTTTCAGTTACTATGTGTCATGAAGAAACTTTTAGAGAACAACGTGGATCATGATCAGACTGTGCGTATGCACAGGCTGATCTTGATCTATGTTGGGCTCAAAAGCCATAAGGGACGTTTTTCCAGATCCTGGCTCAATTATTTTGTTACATATGTCACAAAGGTTAAACAGACACGATGACCTATAGTTAAATTGTTTGGTGTCAAAAGTAAATAATCAAAGTACTGATGGCACTGTTGGACCAGAAAAATTGATAAAGCTTATGTTCTATATAGTTGGGTGTTTTTCGGACATGCGCACGATTCGGATACTGTCGAATGATTACGGTTGTTGAAATCATTGACATACATTTGAAACGATTAATTATCTACTTAATCCATGACACGAAAAGACTAAGAGAAAGTGTAAAAAATTATCGACTTAAGTGAGCCTGTGCATATTAGCTAGATTCGGAACTTTTCGCTTTGGGTCTTTTTTCTGTCATGTTATCAGTATTTAAAAATATATATCAGTATTGGTCGTGGGTGTTATTGCAAAACCGCGTAACTTCAGCTTGAGTTACGAAGTTTTGCAATACCAACGACGATTTCCTTTTCATATTTGGTTTTACATCGCTTTTTACAAGGTTATGGTGATCTTATACTCAGGAATTTAGTCTAAATGCTAGCAGTACAAGACAGGGACTCTGCAATATCTGGTCCAAGGATCACCTTTGTCATAATACTTCGTTAAACTTAATCTTGAATACATTTTATTTTGCTGTAATCCACGTCACTTATTCATTAACCCTTTCCCAAATGACAAAATTTTAGGGTGATCCACTTCAAAAACTGCCACAAATGACAAAATGGATGTTATTGAAGATAGGATTTGTTTAAAAATGACACAGAAAATATTGAGACAAAAGGAGAAACTGCTGATAAAATAATACTTGTTGTTGGTGTCCATATTAAAAAAAAGTTTTGTTTTTTTTTTTTTTTTTTTTTTTTTTTTTTTGAAAACTTGATAAAAAAAAAGACGTAATAGGCGAATACAAGCGATTACATTGATCCCTAATGTTTTCTAGGCTAAAAGACAGATTTCCTAACGTTGGCGATTTGTGACCTGCGTCTCCTTTCAAATAAGATCAGTCTTAAGCTGTGTTGTTTTGTTAAGGGCATAGGGTTTTAAAGATATCACAGTAGAAATCAAAATACTTTTTATCCAATAAAACCTGTAAGATAGTATTTTCAACGAGGGTTTAAGTATTTTTCGACAAACTGTGTACGAATCTAATAAAGGCCGAATAACCATAAAATAAAACGGTCATAAAATATTTTATGAAAGGCTTAATTCGCACCAGTCAGAATTCGCCCACGGCTAGTGTTTTTCGTTCCTTTCATACTTTGGGTGGTTCTCCTCAAAATGAAACATGCATGGACCAGGACATTTTCTGTAGAAAAAATAGCTTATTTTTTTGTAAACATTAGACCTACATGTATTTAAATGGTAGATCTCAGTTATTGCCATTCTGATCCCGAAATGGATTGGTTGTCTTAGCAGGCAACAGAAACTTAGCAGCAGAAAAAGACAAACATGCTCATAGGGGCATTCTTACACATTATGTACGTATACTGACGTCAAATAAAAACGCTCCAATGAAATATGTCGGTATTTTGCTTATGTCTATTACAATGTTGTTGAAATGTATACTATATATCATCATTTTGACCGACAATTACGGCAAATGAAAAATTATGCGATTCTATCCATTAACATGTCCATTTCCGGTGACTGGTCACGTTTTCTATGTGCACTTCGTGTATGGACATCACGTGATGAAATTTGTTACATTTTACACAGTAACATGTGTTAGTGGATAGGCAACCACGAATTTAAAGTGTTTTTTACGAAACATCCGAATTGAAAGATTCCAAGACTAATTTCTAAAAAAGGAGCCCGTAATATAGCCATTTTTGAATGCGACGAATGCACAAACAAGTCGCGAGACAGTTTAACATAGTGTGTTTCTCGATTCGGTGTCTTGATCGACGCGTTAGAATTCTACGAACGTTTATTGATCGGCCACGCTCAACTAGACCTCACGTAACGCCTGTAAAGCAAGATGATTATCCACGTTAACGTCATGTACGTTTCAGGTTTGTGACGTTTTTATCGACGTAATGTCGAATAGTCGGTAAATGTGGTAGCCAAATAAGTGTGTTTCTGGCAACTATTATTGTTGCAAGTAACTTTTGAAATAGACACACTGCTTGGAAAATAGAGCTCGTAGATTAGCCATTTTCGAATACGACAAAATCAAGAACAAGCCGCCTTACGTTTTGACGTCTTGCACTGCACGATTAGGCATCTTGGTCGACGAGTAAGAGTTACAGAAACATTTGCCAATCGGCCAAAGTCAGATAGGCCTCATGTAACGCCTGTTATACAAGAAGCTGTCTTACGTTAACGTCATTTGCGTTTCAGGCTTGAGACGTTGAAATCGACGTCTGGTTTAGTATTCACTATTTCTGGTCACCAAATAAGACGTTTTACGGTATCTTTTGTCGTCCCAAGTAAAGTTTGAACCACGGGCTATTGCTTTTCAAATGGAAATTCTGATACCGCTCTGTTTAAATGTGCCGTTTTTTGTAGACTGTAACAATTTGATGATTTCTTTATCATCATTTTTCAACAACAGATAATCAAATTTACAGATGGAAATCAGTATTTGTAATTTCAAATCAGGTTTACTGTATAATTGGACATTTATTAGGGCTGAGGCGTTTTTAATTGACGTCAGTATATACTGACTGTCTGGGTTTTTGGGGTGGAGAGAGGGTTCTCTTCATTTTTTATGATTTTTAATTCAACCCTGCAAGGCTTAATAATTTAATATATTTTTTTTTGTCCTCGCTTTGTAGGTGCTTAAATCTGGAGGGAGGAAAATCATCCACAGAACTAAGCATGACAAAAAAACATTCAAGTAAACAAACTAAGCCATAAAAACACCGCAACCGAAAATATTTTCAATTCAGTTTATGTTTTATACTGTAAAATGTAGATAGATATAATGTTACTGTCTATTGCTTTAGATAATATCTAATCTCTTAATATTTTATCCAAATATAGACTTTTGCTAGAAAAATATTTTTGTTATTTTTAGAATTACCGGTTAGTTGTAAATACAGATTTGTAAAAGATTAAGACCCCCACTTGGCTTAGTTAAAATAACAGAACTTGCATGACCGGACTCAACTTTGTCGACACACCCTTATTAGTTAACCTAGATGATCGTCGGTGTAATTGCAAAACCTCGTAACTCGAGCTTGGTCAAAGCTGGAGTTACGATGTTTTGCAATAACACCGACGATATACCGTTATACTGCTCATGTGGCCGAGTGGCGTCTGCTTCTGAAAAGATTGGTCGAAGATTCGATGCGTGCAGGCAGTCGACCAGCCGAATAAGAACTAAGACGAACCGTTGTTGAGACGTCGATCGGTTTGAAAGATTGGTCAACGTAGTACATGTACCATCTTTGCCAAAATCCAGGTCTTAACAGAAAAAAATGGAAAGGAGCCGTGCACACGGACAAGACATGACTCTCACGAAAAGAGACAACAATTGTTGGTCTTTTGAAAAAGATGAACCTATAGAACACAACCATTGCATTTCTCAGTATCCCCATTGTGTGCAACAAGTAATTAAGGTAGTCTACCCCTAGTGAGATTCGTGCGTCGTTGGAATTATTCGGGCGACGTCGAAAACTTTCGGCGGTGGAATTTTCCACCGCCGAATGTTTAATGACCGCGCCCGAATATGTTCGGATACGTAACGACGCCAATCGAAAAAAGCCGATGTTTTACTAATCTAAAAATGGCCACATTATGGGTACTCTACCTTGATAAAGTAAGGAAGAGGGTTTTGTGTAACGGTAACGCACTTGTTCTGTATCAAAATATACGTATATTGCTTGTTCGATTCCCCGTCGCTCCGATTTTCAAATAAATTTTTATATGACATTTTCATATGAGCTGTTGATTGTAGCATTAAAAGGCACCGCTAAATAATTTTAAAGTAGATTATTCTAAACATACAAACTATCTTATTCAAACAATCGTCGGTATATTCAATCTCATATTCGCTGCTTTTCAATACAAACCTCGTAACCGCAGCTAAAAACAAGCTGCAGTTACGAGGTTTTTGTTGAAAAGCGACGATTTGATGCAGTCTGGGACAACTCATTTACATATCTATCACGTGAGATCGCGCGATATCTGCACTTGACCTTCAACAAGGTCAATTTGCATATCGCCGATTTCATTCCAAAATATCGTAACTACAGCTTGGAAAGCTGTAGTTACGGTGTTTTTGATTGAAATCGGTGATACTATCAAATTATCGCAGAAATCGTACTGTTTCCGAATCAGAGCTCCGTAATTTTAGACATATCAACAATTAGCGCTTCGGCGGGTCACCGTGAGATCAAAGTATCGCCAAATCTCGCGGGAGTCTCGTTCTGACATCAAGTGCTCGCGAGAAGAGAACACGATATCCTTCCGCGATTAGCTCAAGGGGACTACTTTATGAGTGGCATTGAAGAGGTCTCGAGCGCAAGGACAGCTGTCAATCGCCAAGGGGATCAATAGTCACGCCCATTTTTGTCAGTGAATGTTAAATTGGCGAGATGAAGCACTCTCAAGAAGCTCGAATTCCACTTTTAAATCTCAAGTGGCGACTTGGAAACCCAACTATAAGGTCAAAAGCCTAGACGCCGTCTGCGGTTTATTTTTGAAATCTACCATATTGGGATTCGGAGAGTCGGAGACCTTAACGCAATGTCTCATAATTCAAAATCTGTAACGGATCATCGAAATTATACATGTAACAAATATGGAAAAAGATAAATAAAAAATAATTATGTCAAAGTAATATGCGTTCTGTAGCAAATACATGACTTGTTTTCCATTTCAATTCATCGCGTTTATAATATTCATAAAAAACAATACTCATTTGCCAATTGTATTATGGTTTTTTATGCGGTATCTTGAATTCTAATTGCAAAATCAAGCATCTGGTGAAGTCATTGTCGAAATGTGAGTGGAAAGGGTGAAACCTCTGTATAAAGAAGCAAGCAGAAGGAAAATCTTTTCAGATGAAGATTTGTTGAATGGTGATGTTTAAATTCGGTTTCAGCGTCGAAAACTATGTGAATAAGTGTCACATGGCATTGTAAGCATATTCAATGTATACTGTAGCCTGTCCGTGTCCGACGCTCTTATAAAATGCGCAGCGTTGAATGCCAAAACATGCTGTATGTGAATAGCATAATTATTATATTGGTTGCCCGAACTTGCATGAACTGCATATATATTTTCTCAGATTTTCTTCGATGAAAAAGTGATAAATGTTGCATCACAGCTATAAAATGAATTAAATGCATGTCTTCAAACGAGAAAAAAAATCTTCCTAAGCTAAATGGTAAAACATTCGTGCTAGATACCTCGCATTTCAAACAAAACGTTGTTTAAGAGTTGAGAGTTTATCGTTTTATCACGGATTAGTCAATACACAGCACGTGTCCGGCACGAGACGAGAGCCGATAACCGACAGTTGATAGCCAGATTTGAACTTATCAACACCGCACGGCCATTGTTATGGCGAGATAAGGTTGCCGAACGTAATCCGGAGATTGCCGAATAGATCACGAACGGTGATGACGTGAGAAATAGAAGTGTGAAATAAACACTTTGCGCTTCCATTGACAAACTGTTATGACTTATTTTATCCTTGCTTTGTTCGAACCAATGTCTTTTGGACCTTATTGAGGAAGTTATCTTATTCTCAGACAACACAACGTCGATAAAGTGGAAGATTTAAGATGGACGGCGTTTCATTTTTGCATCGTTTTACACAGTGCTTTCCTTTTTTTTTCTTTTTCATGGTTTCCTAGCACATTAACGACTGGAGTTGAAGGTCATCTTCGAACGATACACTATTTTAACGTTACATACCAATTTAAAAGATACTTGTATTTCAACATTGACTTTGTTGTTTTGTTGGTCGAAGTCTTTGTGAATAGGTATATGCCTTTCTATACAGAAGTTGTAATGCATTAGTGATGCATTAGCATTAAATATTTCTTAGTTGATTCTCCTTTGAATATCTCATAATGTTTCTAATTTGAATACAACTCGTTTCATAATTCCAATTGGTTTGAAGTTTAAGCATTCAAAAACGCTGCACTATGATGAATAAAATCATACAGAATTCGTCAAATACCCTTTTCCGCCACCAAGATCAAAATCTTCCTATCTTATCTACGTACAAAGTTAGCCACAACAATACACGGATTGCTAGACGGCAATCACACCGAGGTGCGATATTTAGCACGGGACTGACAATTGACTCCACAGACATTGATGACGTAATCACTGGGGTTTCCCATTTATTTGCGGTGTAACCACTGGGGTTCTCCAATTATTTATGACGTAACAGTTGCAAGGTTCTTGTGCCCCGTTATTTATACTAGAAGAAATGATCAATGTCTTTATCTCATCGTTGATAGGGAATAACATGTGTATTAATTACACGAAGAAGATATATCTATCAGTTTAATGATTGGCTGTGCATGAACAGAGAAAAAAGAGGTGTTCATACATTGCAATAAAGTGACATTTGACATTTATTTCATTTTTTAAAAGTATGTCTTAATGTAAAGATTAATTATTCTAATGCGTAGAAATGCTATCAGTTTTTTGAAGTTGTTATTTATAAGCGAAAAATACGTCTTTAAAGTTGAGACAGAAATGACAAATTCTATAAAAATCTGAACTGTTGTCCACAACAATTTGTTAATTTTGGCACAAAAATATACATTTCTCTTAAACGGTTCAATATTTTGGCTTGAAATTTTCAGAACTTTCATAAGAAAACATGCTCTCTCAGATAGAATAAAAGTAAAATTTATGTAAAAATGATCGGGAAATGTCACTTTAAGTTGTCTGGAAAAAATACATTAATAAACTTCTGGAAGGTCATTAACCTGTAGGGTCAATTGCATTCTATGAATGGTTAGAGCACCTCTGCAATATCTTAAATGATAAAATTAATGAACGAAGTAAAAAAGCTTCTCAATGCAATTCGATCCATCTTTGAAGACACTAGGGTCTATAAAATAGCCCGGGTATGGAAAATGGCCCTTGTGATGTGCAACCCATTCCCACATGATGGCTCTTTTTGACGCCCATTCAAGATAAAGACTCTGGAAAACGTAATGGAAATGGAATAAATGCATGCGATAAGCAATTTCTTCACTTATTACAATATTTCCTAACCAATCTGGTAATGGGTTGATAATTCACAATGCATGTATGTTGCAAGTAGGCTTCTTTGTGTAATAACTCCGTGTAAAAATATATATTTGCAACGTTTGATCAATTGTCGAAGACATATAGGGATTTAATTTATAGACAAGCATTGGTCAGGGAAATGGCCTTAGTGCTATTCAAGACCACCACGGTTCCAGATCAGAATGAATGCTGCTCTTTGAAAGTTAAAACATATAATGTAGAAGCTATATATTAGAGAACAACATGGATTCTGTCTTAATATGCATATGTACTAATCTAGTTCTATGTTGCCTCAAATGCCATAAAGGTCATTTGCCAGATTCCGACTATAGGTAGAAGACCCATAATGGAAAAAACACCTTTTGAAAAATGCCAGTAATTCATAAACTGTGTTACATTTCCATTCCAAATATAAACATAAGCATTTTGAACAGTTTAGAATTTTGAATTCATGCATACTTATGAAAATATTTGACAAAAATGTTCAAAATTACCTCCCTTGCATAATGAATATGGAGTAAAATAATATTTGTAAATTATTTTCTTCTTGAAAATAATCTTCTTGGAGCATAATTTTGAAATCCGGCACGGTGAATCAACTTATGTGAAGTGTATAATTTACAAGTATGTGTAATTTGATACATTTCGTATGGCTAGAAAGTGCTGTTTTTCATTATGGGTCTTCTACCTTAAATGCATTTAATTCAAAATTTAATGGAATGCACTTTTTGGACATCCCCCGCCCATTTTCCTAAACTAGAAAACCTTTTTTCCGTTGTAGACCGCCTTTGTCCACACAATACAGTACTCGCAAAACAACTATTGTTGGAATATATTTAAATGTATGTGTAACATGTTTGATCGAAGAAAAGGTTTAATTTACCGTCGCTTAAGTACTAAATTACAAGGATTTGGCATAGTTTATAGAATTGGTCTAGGAAAACATTTTGACAAAAGAAGAAAATGCAGATCATCAGCATTTTCTCCTTTTCGTCTCAATATTTTCTGAGCTATATTAATCGCAAATTTGAATGTTAATAACATCTATTTTGTCGTCTGCAGCCGCTTTCAAACAGAACCCTCCAACAATTTAGTCGTTTGGGAAAGGGTTAACTAGGCTACTAAATTACAAGGGTCTGACTTAGTTAATAGGCAATTTTACAGATTATCACTTCCCATAATGCCCTTCGCACTTCCCGTTGTTCCGCTAGATGGCGTGTTACGTGACGTAAGCGATATTTGTGAACGAAGATAACCGAACAGTGCCGAACATCACACCTTTGTCAAAAGAGACATTAGCTAAATGGTTAACGAACGAACGCGATCGTTTTGTTGGTTTTAATCGTTTGTTATCGATGTTAGACGGTGGTTAACAGTTGTTTATTGAGAATGGAATTGTCATATGTATCGAAGCATGCTTCCGAAACTAATTTACAGCGATCTAATCACGTCTTGCGCCAGACTATTTTACCTGGCGGAGTGATAGCTTAATTACCATATCCGCCATTTTGTTTTGTGTTGATTAAAGAATAACTGAATGTGAGATTTATCATTTCATAAATTGCAATTTGCGAACCGATTATATAAGCGTTTGATTGCTGGATTCGGTTCTCAGCTATGAAAAGCAAAGGAAAGAAGAGGCATAATTATATAAGCATAATTAAATAACACTGGCGTAGGAAGAGGGGGGCGGGGGGACAAACCCCCAAATAATTCAGAAGGGGGACCAGCATATCCTTTGCGGCCCCCCCCCCCCATAATTCACCCATGAAAAAAATATTTACCTTCAAGAAAGGTTCAGGTATAAAATGCTGTCTGAAAGTGCCCAGATTGCTGGAAATGGCTTCTTTGAATTCAAAATTTTCTGGGGGAACATGCCCCCAAACCCCCTAGCAACGCTACGCTCGGTCGGGTTCCATTTACTTAAACATTTGCCCCCCCCCCTACTATAAACCTTCCTTCGCCTATGAAAAATTATGTGATTATTTATTTTGTCCCTCAAGTTCTATTTACAATTCATGACTAGATTTTTTCTGGAAAATTTATTGAAACCATAACAGAAGAAAAAGTAATATATTACACGACTGAGTGATAAATTAACTAAATTATCCGCCATTTTGTTTTTTATTGGTTAAAGACGATCTGACTTTAAGGTTTATCATTGCATGATTTGCGGTTACAGATTACCTAATCTGTCTGTCCATGAATCTATGGATTCGGTTCTCACATACGATTACTAAAGAAATGATGACATTGTTACATCGTATAGATCTTCGTGATTTCAACAACAGAGTTATCAAGCATTGCAACAAATGGATTGTCTTATGCACTTTATAAACTTTTATATAATGTATGTTTGTTGAAAACATTGCATGTGTCACTGTGCTAATATTAAAGTATTTTGAAAACTGACACAAACTTAAAACTTTGCCCTTTCAACCGCAGCGTAACTGTATTACCGTCGTATACCATTTCTGACATTTCGAATAGTTTTGCAAGAACCAATCAATTCAGTACACCATGTCAAAAAATAAAACGGATGGATCCAAATTCTGAAAACTTCCGTCACGGCCACACGTCTAACCAAATAAGTCGGCATTCTTCCTGCGATAAATGTCATAATTTGCCGTATTGTTGGTATCCAATACCAAAATTACCTTAATTTATTCATTTAGGGACAATGTCCCATGCCCTTAAAATTGTAAACCTTTCAAAATGAGACACAATTTAGCCGTGTTGTTTTAACCTTTCATACACAATTCATAGTATTGGCGATCCAATTAGACAAAGTTTTGGGGGAAATATATACGAGACAAAATCTGAAAAAACGTCCCTTATAGCATTTGAGAACAACATGGTTTCAGATCAGCCTGCGTATACACGCAGTCTGACCAGGAACCATGTTGTTCACCAATAGTTTCCTCTGTAGCAACCACTTTAGAATTACATGGATGTTGGCTAGACGGCATCTATACGCAGATTGATCTGGAACTATGTTGGGCTCAAATGCCCTAAAGGACCTTTTTCCAGATCCTGGCTCATACGTAAGTGTCGATCACCACCATTTCCAGTGTTCCTTATTAAATTTGCTATTATATGGAAGGAGATTTCACACTTTTTTCTCGCGTGAATTTTTGTCTTCTACGATTATTTTGGAATGTTTTTTTTTTCCTTTTTTTTTGTCCTGAAAGAGTCAAATTGCTCCATGAAAAGACTGAGCAACCAACGGTGTTTGGTCACACATTTTCTAAGATACTGAAAGAGATGGTACGTAAATTGTAAGTTGTGCCAATTTTTGTTCAGAAGTATGTTTCTTCCATTTACTGTAGATCGATCTTGTTCGAATTTTGTTGTATAAAAAAGGTACTTCAAAGCAAGATAAATGATTATTCCGTTCAAAAACTGTTAGATGTTAATGTGTTTTCTAAAGGGTTAAATGCATGTCTTCATTATCTTTTTGATACGTAACAAGTAATAGGTATACGTATTTGTATGTCTTTTTGTAAGGATTTCTCTCAAAGCTTGGGATTGAATCTTCATATTTCTAAGTTTCCTTCAATCAGAGTCATATTTGGCTGCAAATTATTGATACAGAAATGTGCAGGTATATTAGGCTACTGCATTACTTCAAAACCTTCGTAATAAAAAAGGAAGATATCATGGAAAGAATATAATTATGCTGTCATTATATAATATCGCTTAATTCTTCCGTGGAATTCAGGATAAAGATGTGGTACAAGTTACACCGACCGCCATTTCTATCTTTTGCCTTATCTGCGTCGATCAAAACGAAGAAAACCGAAGGTTTTTAACGGAATTTGCCAGATAGTCAGCAATGTATCTCAATCTTATCGATGAAAACTATCATTGAAACGGAAAGTTCGAATGAAGGGTAAAACACGCAAAATGTCATACCGGGTCAAAGAAATGTTCACTAATTCACGACCGCTTCCGACAATTGGAGCGACGTCCCTTAATTACAGGCCCCTAGTTTCCCTTGCGCGGAAATATAAGGGCCTGGAAATAACCGATTATAAATATAGACTATTGCCTAGCGGAGCGAAGTCTCGTTGTGACGCGTGAACGGGCGTGATCTGAGAACGACACGTGGCCAGGTGCAGTCGTCATGACGACAAAAGACGGGAAGTTTTAAGTCTTTGTTTTTAGTTGTCGACTGTCAGAAACTGCTGTACCGGAAGTTGTCGTGGATATGAGATTCCGCGAGATCTCCGCGAGATCTCCATGGGCGACCGGAGAAAGTGTCGTCTGCAAATGGCGGAAGAATCGATTTTCAGTCTTCAAGACATTCTTTTGAAAATAATCTTGAGATTTCTGAAATTTTCTGACGTGTTATTTTGATTACCTTTTCCTGAATTGGACTTGTACTGGTTTCATAACTTTCGGATAACCCTTTCCAAAACGACAAGAACATAGACATATCGAAATTCAAAGCCTTTAAAGACAACAATTCCGAAAAGTATTGTTTTCAATTTTTAAGAGCATTTTTTCTGTCTGGGAAGTCAAGGTCATGAATTATTTGGGCATAAGTTAATTCTTTGTCTAAGACATTCAATGCCATTTACTTATACATCCTTAGTCGGCATACACACTTGTAAATTGTATTTTTATTTGGGGTTTTCTATTTTATTAGATCTATTTTATTTCAAGTTATGCATAATTTTTCACTACTCGTAGAATGCACGCTTTCATGGATGAAAATAAAATGAAATCAAATTCAATTTTAACAAATTTCAGCTTTGTTTACATTTTTTGCACGGCTAAATGAAAGCGCTGGGAAAATACACGAAAACCAATTTCCAATTTCTTACGAGTTTGTAATTTCGGCGTTAACCCAATTGTTTTAATACAGTCGAGTTCATGTCAATGCATAAAGTGGCAGGAACCTAATTACAAATATAGTGATGTAGTATGCGCCTCAATGCATGTTAGTTTTGCAAATGTCGTTTAAAAATGGGGAAGGAAATTTGAGAATAGGGAACTTTGGTGACATTTGAGAGTTTGAGACCAAAATGAATCTTGATCAGCCTGCGTTTACACGCAGTCTGATCAAGATCCATGTTGTTCTTTAATAGCTTCCTTTTTACTTACTGGATTTGCAAGAAAGAAGCATGAACCTGAGCTAACAGCACATAGGTACACGCTGATCTTTGTCCGGCTAAAATACCAATGGCATAACTTGCGACATTTGCAGCATTTAGTGACAGGAACTTTATTACGTATCAAGTGATGTAGTATGCGCCGCAATGCATGCTAGTTTAGCAAATGTCGTTTAGAAATGGGAAGGACTCTTTTAGAAGAGGGACTTGGCATTAGAGACCAACACGGATTCTGATCAGCCTGCGTATACACGCAGTCTGATCAAGATCCAGGTTGTTCTCCTACTGCTTCCTTATTAAATACTCGTACGTACATTGACTTGTTGGACAGCAATGCACATAACTGCACATAAGCCCAAACTTGTTTAGATCTATATGTATCGTGGTGCCAAATACCATTAGGACGCCTGACCAATTTGACTGTATAATGTGGATGGGACGTATCACAAAATATAGTAATGTAGCATGCACCTCAATGCATGTTAGTTTGACAGGCGTCGTGTTAAAACTGAGCATATTTTAGAGCTCAATGCACCATATTTACACAAAAATCGAGAAACATTTCGCTTGTTAACTCTTTCCCTAACAACAAAATTTTCCGGTTGTCTAATTGAAAAGCTGCTGTAGACTACAAAGGGATGTTGTTAAAGATATATTTTGTGAATATTATAGCGCAGAAAATATTGAGACAAAAGGGGAAACTGTTGGTTATCAGCAGTTTATTCTTTTGTTTCAATGTTTTCCCAAGACATTTCTTTTAAAGTGACATTTCAGAATTGTTTGTCATAAATTTTACTTTTATTTTTATCTGAAAGAGCATATTTCCTTATGGAAATTCTGAAAATTTCGAGCCAAAATATTGCGCCGTTTACGAGAAATTTATATTTTTGTGTTGAAAATTGTTGTGGACAACAGTTTTGATTTATATGCAATTTATCGATTATGTCTCAACTTTAAATGCGTGTTTCTCGCTTATTGGCAACAACTTCAAAAAACCAATAGTATTTATACTCATTAGAATAACCAATCTTGGCATCAAGACATACTTTAAAAAATTGAAATTGGAATGAAATGTCCCTTTAAGGACGTCAAAACCAGGTCTTGTTTGGGAAAGGGATTAGATTTATCAAGACAATTCTAATGACATGTAGGTTTTTATACGCCGCCGTAGGCGGACGTTTATTGGCGTCATCTTCTCCGTCTGTCCGTCCATCCGTCCGTCCGTCCGTCCGTCCATCCGTCCATCCGTCCATCCGTCCGTACGTCCGTCCACTTTTCTTGTCAACGCAACTCCTCCTAAGTTTCTGGCTGGATCTTCTTGAAACTTGGTCAATGTTATCACCTCAATTGGTAGATGTGCATGAAGGAAGGATTTATGGTTCGTTGATTTTTGCCTGAGTTATGCCCCTTAAAAACTTAGTCTCTGGGGCTTATTGAAGTTGCAGCCTTGTCAACGCAACTCCTCCTAAGTTTCTTGCTGGATCTTAATGAAACTTGGTCAATGTTATTACCTCAATTGGTAGATGTGCATGAAGGAAGGATTTTATGGTTCATTGATTTTTGCCAGAGTTATGCCCCTTTAAAACTTAGTCTCTGGGGCTTATTGAAATTGCAGCCTTGTCAACGCAACTCCTCCTATGTTTCTGGCTAGATCTTAATGAAACTTAGTCAACATTATCACCTCAATTGGTAGATGTGCATGAAGGAAGGATTTTATGGTTCATTGATTTTTGTCAGAGTTATGCCCCCTTAAAACTTAGTCTCTGGGACTGATTGAAATTGCAGCCTTGTCAACACAACTTCTTCTGGATCCTAATGAAACTTGGTGGATGTTATAACCTAAATTGGTAGATGTGCATGAAGTAAGGATTTTATGGTACATTGATTTTTGCCTGAGTTATGCCCCCTTCAACCTTAGTCTCTGGGGCTTAATGATATTTCAGCCTCATGAACGCAATTCCTTCCAGGTTTTTGACTGGATATTTATAAAAACCTTTATAAAAACCTTTTTACAGGTTTTTGTGTGAATATTTATAAATCCTTGTCAATGTCATTTTTTCGTCTCAAGTTTTATAAGTGGCGGCGTATATTGTGACCATGGCACTCTTGTTAGAATAGTTTAAATAACCACTAAATATTGATAAAATGATAAGGTTTTATCAAAGAAATATCATTTTCCCATTCTTTTATCCGTTGAAACAATATGTAGATAATGAAAGATGGTAGTACAAGAAATGTCGTTCGTGGTTTTATTTATCAAATGGGCATCTAAAGCAGGCGACGTTTTCCTTGCGAAAATACACAATTCTTGAAAAGCTGTGGTTTTGACAGGTCCCAAATAGAACATGCATGGGAAAACTTAACCAACTTTTCCTATTTTTGCCTCAACATTTTGATACAGTGGAAACTCGTTGTGTCGAAGTCGGAGGGGCCATCAAAATACCTCGACATATCCGGAGTTCGATTCATCCGATTTTGTTCGGCTTCGAGATATTTGATATTTGACCGTTTTTGAAACTTATCAAGTACGAATATTATTGACATATACATGTAGTAGGAAAAGGAAAGAAATTGCTCGTGTCGAGCAATTTCTATCCTTTTCCTATTATATTTCAATGGCTATATTCAGTTCGAAATTATTTTGTTTTGAAAAAAATATGTCAATAGATGAGGACGGGACCAGATTTGAACTTCGACTTAAGCGAAAATTCGACTTATCCGATGTAAACATAACGAGTGTCGACTGTACTTAATTCTATCATCTTCACCTGTTCATGTTGTTGGCTGCATCTGTTTTCAAATTATTCTCGTCGAATAATCTGTTTTCTGAAAAAGAGTTAGAATTTTTCTTCCCATGTGAGCAAATGCAACTTGAAGCCGTTTGTCTAGAGAATTAAAGGGTTTCATTTGAAATCGATGCCGACAGCCAAATGGTTAAAGCTATCAAGCTATACAATAAAATTCTCTTTTCTTCTGAAGAAAATCCATGTTTTATCAGTAAACTTAAATACGAAGAAACATTTTGTCCGCAACAAACACGAAATCCGTGTCAATAATGTTTAGCACGTGAGAAATTCGAGCCGATATCGCACGCGCGGCCGCCATTTTATATCCCTTAGTGATATTCGCTATCACTTTCCGTCGTCCCGCGATCGATTCCGAGTCGGGTTTGATTATTTAGAAATTCCCGGGGCGCTCGTTTGGTGAAGAGTTGGACAAACAGGGTATTTTGGTGGAATTTGTTCTGCAAACACGCGAACTTCAGTGTCGTTTTGAAACATTCCTGGTTCTCGGGAGAATACGACAAAGTGAGTGAAATGTCGTTAAATATTTAATGTCGGAAGTTTCTGAAGATGGCGACATGTGATCCAGCCACCTCTTACTTCTTCTCACATTATTGCAGTATTCCAAGACGAAAGAGTCAAAGGAACAATATCACGAAAAAAATATTAGAAGAATGGTTTGTAGAAGAGAATCGTTTTCAGTCGCCATTTTTAGTGCATTCATGAACTAAGAAAGTATCTAAGTCTTCAAACTTATTTTAGTCGTAATTATTGTTAAGCTTTTAACATTTAACATTAATAGTCAAAGAGATCCACAAGAGAACGAAACAATAATCGACAGGATTGCTGTGGCTAAAGTCTCAGTCGGTCCTGCGATGCTAATCGATGCAAATTCTTCTTTGATACTACTAAATCTATGAAAGCGGGGCATACGAGAGACTCCCACCAAAACCACAAATGATATTGATTGGTCATAAATGGTAAGATTCCTTTCCAATTCTGAGAAAAAAGTTAAGTGAAAAATTCTAACGATTATTTCGAGATAATGCATGCGCAATGATATAATTGGTTTTCATGAAAGTATGCCTAATGCAAGGCTCGAACCTGAAACCATCCCAAGTCATTTGAAGAGTTTCTAATGAGGACTAACAACCAGGCTAGCGGGCGGTCACACCGCAGGTTTACTGCAAACAAATAACACGGTGTAAACATTTTACGAATTTTAAATCATCCCTTTAAACGAAAATGCAGTGACATACAGTAATAAAAGTATTTAGTACGTTATTTTGCTGTCAATGAATTTCTTTATTATAGTAATCGTGAAGTTATTCGTATTGTCATTTTTCCGTTACTCTATCTTTATGAACGTTTATCCTTTCCCAAATGGCAAATATTTAGAATGATCCAATCTGTAAGAATCTTTGCTTAGAAAACAGAATTGTTGTTTCCATAAAATAAAGTCATGTTTTGAGTTCGATATGACACAGAAAATATTGAGGCAAATGGAGAAAATGCTGTTTATCAGCATTTTCTTCTTTTGTCTCAATGTTTTCTCAATCTATATTTATTAGGGACACCAGAACCCAGGCTTGGAAAGGGTTAAATGCCCCTGCAATTATTACGAAAGGCCGCCATTAAATTGCTATTTCGGAACCCCTCCATTTTGAAGGTTAAGTCCGTTGTGTCACGAGACTGACGTCACACGGCACGAGCCAAATGTTCTATAAATAGATTGGTTAATTGACAAAATTGTACGATTGCTGTCATTTTCATTCCGCGCAAATGACAGATGTCTTATTGTATTAATTTCACCCTTGTCATAGCGATCCTTATTATTACAAAAGGCAAAATGCCTTGTCTATTAAAGTGTCACCCCGATATAAAGGGCAATCTAGTTTTGGAATAATAAAACTCATTTTCATAGAGCAGTATAGGACCCGATAGGACCCGCTAATAGCTAGAGATACTCTGCCAGGTCATATATCAAGACTTACACCTCCCGGATCCACACTTTTGGTTCCCCGTTTCTGGTAAAAAGTGGTATACTGTAACCATCTTAGAATAACTGGCGGCTCACCAACTGATCGTTTCATCTCTAATCCGGCAGGTCGGCTGACCAGGTGTCGAAACTTCTACTTTCCACTTTCAAAGCTGACGGGGTAACCACTCGATTACGGAAGCGTTTTCAAATTGACAGTCAGTATTTTTAAAAATAATCACCAAATTGAAATAATTTCCACCATGTTCTGAGTGTACTGCAATAGCTGCTCAACCATTTCGGAACATTATGGCCTCCATTTCCTTAATGCGATTGAAACCAACGTGAATCCAGAGCAACTAAGGCTCTTGCAAGAAACATGTTGTTATATTGCTATACAAGCTTTTATATGAAGTCTGTAATTTAAATTGTGGCTACCACGGAAGACTGGTAAAAACAACGATCGTTCTGGTATATTATCATCTTGATCCTTTGTGATCTAACATGCTAGAAGGACCACTTTTCCAGAACACAACTTCAGTACGCCCCATTTTGCGCGACTCACGTCTCTCATTGAATGTCTTGTTTTCTCAAAAGGATGACAATGTCATTGAGCGGCCATTGTTTCTTGGTCACGTGATTAACTGATAAGAAGACCGAAGCACGCCGATCGTATCACGCGGAACATTTTTTCAAGATCTGGAAATGTCCGAAAAACAGCGATTGATGAACTCTCTTTCAATCGTTTTAAACCCATTACCAGACGACAAAATTTTAGGCTAGTCCAAATTCAAAGATGATGCAGACGACAATTTAAATTGAACAAAATTGACTTTTTATTGTCTTTTAAGATAGAAAACATTGTGGGAAATGAAGAAATTGCTTGTCTAAGCAATTTCTTCATTTTCCACAATGTTTTATCAAACCTTTTCTTGTGAAGGAGTCAAAAGGCGTCATTGTGCAGTAATGGGTTAAATAGACGAAATGCTTCATTTTCGTTTTCGTTTGCTTATATAAATTTTCTTTATTCATAATGCAAAAGTAAATTCTTTTAAAACAACGCAAACAAAATGGCATTTCTTTCATGTTGGTCAGACTTATGATGCTGATGATGTTGTTTTTTTTTATTCTGAAATATTCATAATGACAACTGAATGATCGCCGTTCGTGATTCTTTCAAATGCTTAACTGAAATCACTTTTTGGTAAAAAATTGGTCAACGACAAATTATTATAAAAAGAAATGGGAATGTTTTCATTTTGTCTTTTTTTTTTCATATTTACTTGTATAATATAATTATAATGTACTATAATCAATTATAGTAAGTTCCTAAAACTATTTTCTCAACTCATGATGCCGAAAAAGCAAGACCCAGAAAAGGCTGATGGCCAGCATAATCTTCTTTTGTCTAAATTTCTTTTTTTTTTGTGTGTGTGTTATGTTTTTCACAAATAATGTCTTCACGACGATCCATTTTGTCGTCTGCAGATTTCAAATTGGACCACTCTAAAATAGTATAGTTTTGGGGAGGGCTAAAGACCGCCATTTCCGACGCACTTTGGGAACAGGGTCTCTGATCCGTTGATCGATGATAGAAGCGACATCAGTCAACGGTGTAAGCGACTTCAATATAGATAAGGCCGGCATCACGGAAAATGCCGATAGATAAGCCCGGATTACGGAAAAAGCCGATCGATCTCCGAGCTTATCTGATCGCAGATATTCTAAAGAATGGGCGCCCTTTGTCCAAAATCGCCGAAAACAAATGAACTGTCGGTCCCAAGTGAAATCGACTGTGTCCTTTGTGTTTTTGCTTTAAGAAACTTCCAGAGATTGTGAAAAGAACTGTAGTGGATTATTTAGATTTTGCTGTTTCTTTCTACACGATGTCATCATCAGAAAACCCAATTTTTGAGGTCTCAAAGATCATTTTAGTATCATCTTTGCCTCTTTGGTATTTTTTTCCCATTTCAATCATTGTCTCGCAATTTCGACGGCTTTTGCTGGCAGCAAATGCATGTATAACATACGGGAAAAATGACCTTTCTTTATGCTGCCTGCTTAATGTAGATTACTCGTAATGTGGCCATTTTAAGATTCATTAAATATCGGAATTTCCGAGCAGTATCGTTACGTACACCAACCTATTCGAGCGTGGCCGTAAACATTCGGCGGTGGAAGGTTCCACCGCCAAATGTTTTCGACTGAGCCCGAATAATTACGACGTCGCACGAATCTCATTAGGGGTGGACTGTCTTAAATTCTTCACGACAAGGATTACAAATATCGATGCCCGTTACTTGTTTTTTACTGACCAAGACGCACGATCAGGAACCAATTATTTCTCGTGATTAAAACACGTGACCGGAAGCCTATAAATAAACTTCTCGTTAGGGGCGAGAAAACTTGAGATCTCAATGAGGGCGCTCATTCCGTTAGGCGAGGTTGCGATATTTGCTCAATAATTACAAAACGTCTTTTTTGCAGCCCCTAGGTCATGTGTCCTTTTCATGTATAAAAGTTCAGGGAAAGCGAAACTTGCACAATTCATAGTTTAGATATTTTCTTTCCTTGGTATAACACAATTTTTTCAAAGACTGTTTTATTTCTAAATTTCGGTAAAATCGTAAATCTAGCAAAATTATCGAGACTTAGGACAGAATTGAAACAATGACCAGGCGTCAGCTCGAGGGTTGTTTCATTATGTCGTCGCTTTTTAAACAGAAAACTCGTAACTGCAGCTATAATCAAGCTGCAGCTACGAGATTTTAGTTTAAAAGCATGATCAGACCGTAATTACACTAAGACTTTATAACAAATTGGCCAATGAGAATCGCATAAATTGTGACCCGCATGCGATATTACATACACCGTACGTTTGTGAACAAACGTTTCACTTCCTCAGTTCGTTTTCTTTGGAGACGTTTCAGTCTTCTGCCATGCCCATAGTACACTTTGTAGGTAAAAGAAAGAGCCAAACTCCGGCCTTTATTATTTGGGTGCTAACAGTTATATAGACTTTATGAGCGCGATAGAGATATTTCAGTGAATTAACACATGGATACTTTCTGTTTAGATCTTTCATTTTGACTTGACCATGACCTTGTTGGCTTTATAAAAACGTTTTCCTGGTCAATTTCTAAACTATATGATATGATAACCAGATATGTAGAGATGGAAGCATTTATGCACGGGAATGACATCAGTCTGTCCTCGTCGCCTTAGCCTTTAGGTTGGACGGCTTCGTGGCAAGTTTCCGTTTACGCGAACTACTTTGTTCACAGACAAAGCTTATTGTATTAAGGTGTGTATGATCTTGTCGGAAAAGCAAGGTTGTCATTGCTTACACTGTACTTTTCTGGAAAATCCAGAAGTCGGTTAAAGAGCGACAACTACAGAAATGGAATATTAAAATTTGTTTCGTGAAGAAATGTTGACATGCAATGCATGCTTGATACAGTGGTAGTTGAAATAAAAATAGTTCCAGTAATTACAGTTTACTCCCTCATGAAATAAAATATTTTGGTATAATTCCAAATTCAAAGGAGCTATATACGACAAAATTAATGTTAATGACAGGGAAATCGTTTACTTTATATAACAGAAAATACTGCTACGAACTTTTTTCTCGGTGTTTTCCAACGCTTTTACATTTAGTAAGGGCAGAAACAAGCCTTGTATGGAAAGGGCTAAATGATATGCATGTTAGTTACATACCAGACTGGTAATTCAACGAAAGTAGTTCCACTAATTACAGATGAAGTCAAGTTTTATTGCGCAAGTAACTGCGCTTCGGTAATGAAACTAACATGGTCACGTGATAGTTCCGGGACGATTCCTACGCGACCCAATTTCCGTAAATCACCGATCTTTGAGCAAGATCGGACAGATTTTCATTCCACGGTTATTGCAATGGGAAATAAATGAGATCTTAAACTGGGATAATGGCCGCGCTTCGTTATTGGAAAAACCGGAAAATGGTCCTAAAATGTAATAAATTACGGAAAAATGGCGGACCCTTATATGGTAATAAACCTAGTGGATAGTTAAATACACATGAATAACGGGATTTTGTCAGTTCCCTGCAACTTTTGATGAGTCTGACAGATTTTTCCGTTTGCCGTTTATCCTTATCTCTCTACCAGCTTTTCTGTGTTGGCGTTGGCGTCAATGACTTAGACTTTAACCCTTTCTCAAATGAAGGAATTTTCACTTTAAAAAGTGGCTGCAGATGAAAGAAAATGACTTAAATCGAAAACTATTCTTTGAATATTAATAATAACACAAAAACACATTTTGCCTGTAGGCCTACGTTTTCTAAAAAATGATTAAGGTAAGGCCTGGGTAATCAGTTATGGAATGAAATCTGTATAGTGCGAATCGACGATTTAAAACGATTCTAAGACTATTTTAAAGGGAAGTAATTTTCATTGCTCTCAAATTTTGGGTTTTTTGCTGACTCTTCATACAATTTAGAAAGATTTTCACACAAATTGTTTAAAATATTCCCCGGAAATCTGAGCACGATCTATTATTTCCGTTGTTACGAAAACAGGCGATATTGCATCTAACGGTACTTTAAAAATGCTCGGACTTACGGAAGTCACGGAATAAGTCGCAATATAAAGATTCAACCGGAAGTGCATTACCCAGGCCTTACGTTAAAGCCAATAATTACTTTGGAAAGGGTTTGGGACATCTGCGACAAACCTAAAAGTGTCGTTACCGTAAGTTTAGCTGAATATACTTTTTGAGGTAGTCCACCCCTTATGAGATTCACGCGACGTCGGGATTAATCGAACAAAGTCGTAAGCGTTCGGCGGCGAAACGTTCCGACGCCAAATGTTTACGACGTCTCCCAAATAGGTTCGGATAGGTAACGAATGTTAACGACGTTGCAAGAAAAAATCCGACGTCGCGTGGATCTCATTAAGGATGAACTACCTTAATTAAATGGCGATATCTGTTCGTCATCTTCGCTAGCCAATGGTGAACCCAACTTCGCCTATATAATAATTATGTAGACATGACGTTACGTCGTAGATCTCACCATTGGCTTGAGAAGAAGTCTCTCCGTCTGAATGTTGATTTCGTTAACCCCTTCACAAACAAGACCTGGTGTTGACGTCCCTGGTAGAGAAGACTTGTGAAAACATTGAGACAAAAGAAGAAACTGCTGATAACCAGCAGTTTCTCCTTTTGTCTCATTATTTTCTGTGCCATATTTTACACAAATTCTATCGTTAATAACTTCCATTTTGTCATTTGTGTCAGTTTTTGAAGAGGATGATCCTATAATTTTGCCGTTTGGGAAAGGGTTAAACGATTACTGTCCAGCATTAACTACAAAACGCTTCGTGCATCTTTGGACGTCATACGTATCTACGAAAATTGACGAGGTTATATGAAAGCTTTTTTTACACCAAAGACGTGATATGGACACGTACCCACTCGAACGAATAGACCTGTGCACTTGTGCCTGCTAAATCAAGACCATTTAAAATTCATCAATGCCAAAGATAGAAAAGTGGTAAAAACGTAATACATTATTTACTACCAATGTAAAAAGTTGACCCAAATCTCTCATAATTCTATGAGACAGAAGGATGATTGATTCTATACCATTTATCTCTCGTGGACAACTTTCCATTTTTATTTCAAATTAAATACGAGATAGGGTCGGGGCCGAATGCATCCTTCAATAAATATGGCGGTCCGACAAAATGGCCCCTTAACAGAATTTGGACAAACGTTTTGCGAATTTTCCTCGTCATAAATTAACATATGATGTGTTCTTTTCCATCGGCTAATTTGGCACATGGAAACTGATATGTGTACCTTTTATCAATATTCTTATAGGCTATGGATAGATAATAAAATTCAGCCATTAAAAGGGCTAAATTACGTACATAAGGAAAATGACAGCACAGTAAGTATAGACGAAAGAATAATTATATGCCTTGATTGTTCATTGTCCATTGACTACTCGTCTTAATGTGTACATAAAAATCTTGCGAAATGCCTTTTGCATTACACACGCAAAATAATATAGACAGAACAAGCAGTAACTATTTTCCATGGCGCTATTGCTATGTGCTTAATCATATAAACGTCCAATTTGATATAAGGCGCCGCAAATCGAACTGTCCGGCACGCTTGTTTGGGGTGTTCGATTTCGCCGCTTTGACATATTCTGGGCCGCACTTGATTAATACGATGTATATTACAGATATATAAAGCATGATTCATTTAACCCTTTCCCAAACAAAATTTGCTTTTACTTCCCTAACAGAAAAGGCTAGATAAAAAATGAAATCAAATCTGTAGAAAAATTGAGACAAAAGAAGAAAATGCTGATAATCAGCATTTTCTTGTTTTTGTCTCATTTTTTCTGTGCTATATATTAAATCAAAACACGTTGCAGTTTTGAAATGGGAGAATCGTACCATTTTGTCGTTTGGGAAAGGGTAAATAAAGAATCTGGTCGTCTGTCCATTACTAAGTTACTAAGTCTGCCGGACATTGCAACAATGAAAATATTTTGTTTGGCGATACTTGTTTGTTTTACATAGTTGTTTTACAAAAAAATCCCTTATTCTCTCGATATTTCCCTTTTTTTTTTTTTTTTTTTTTTTTTTTTTTGACAAAATCCAAATCTTTTTATGGGCAACAAATCCAGGATTTGTTGAAATACTCCATCAAATACAAGCAATTCCAAGAAATTTTCTTAAACCGCCCACCATCGAAGGCCATATAATGGCATTATACGACTGGATAAGCAAGGATTAAAACTTAACGAAAACTTGAAATCTTCATTCAATATGAAGGAAACATTGATAGAAAAGGAGAAAATGTTGACTTTCAGCATTTTCTTTTTTCTCTCAATATTCCAACGTATTTTATGACCATCAAAACTAGGAAATGTTTGACAAAAGATTAGTTAATACACCAAATACCAGCATTTCCAAGAATTCTTTTTACCAAAACCGTCCACCATCGAAGCCCATAATGGCATTTTACGATTGGATAAGCAAGGATAATTGTGAATCGCGTAAAAATGGATAATTTCACACATTTCTGACTCGTTATTTGCTCTGCATCTGTTAGACTTTAGTATAAACCTTTATCCCTCCTTATATGGGCAATTGATAGTGCTCCAGATTTGGGAATGTCTGAAAAGTATTTCTAAATGTAGAATAGAAGGCTTTTTTCAAGAGACAAATTCAAATTTGGTAATAGGTAACGTTATCATTCCAAAATGTCAAATACGTGTAAAGATTAAAAACTTCTCAAATAAGAAAGCATGTCTTAGCATTTCGACGATTCGCTAAACGACAACACATCAGACTGATTCAAATTCAAAACTTATTCGTATAACAAAACGAAAATAATAGTAAGATAATTTGTGTTTTATAGCGCATTATTATCGTCGAAAAAAGGAATGCATGTTTTCAACATTTTCTTTCTGGTTATTTAATGATTTCCAAGAATGTATACATGGGCCGTCAAACATGGTGCATGGTGTTTTGGAATAGGTAATTAGGCCTACTTCAAGCTCGCGAAAAGATATAACATTGCGGTCAAATATAAGTCGATTTCTTTTAAATTGGTGTTTTGTACCATGCTTTCAAAACATCCAAATCCATATTGTCGTAGAAATTTAGAAAATGCAAGCACAAAAATGAACGTTCCTATCCGATTCACGAGAAGGGTCATCCCACTTCAAAGAAACCAAATAAACTCCCATCCCGTTAGAATTTCGATCAAGCATAAATTGAAGAATCCTTATATTTGATACATCGTTGACTCCAAGTCAATTTGTTAATATCGTCGCTTTTCTTCGAAAACCTCGTAACTGAAGCTTGTTTTAAGCTGCAGTTACGAGGTTTTCTATGAAAAGCTGTGATATGATGAGATCGGTGATCTGTTTTGTAGTGATCGAAGATAATGCTTTAGTCGTTATTAAACTACAAAATATGTTTAACCCATCACCAGACGGCAGCATTTTAGACTTGTCCGAATTCAAAGATGTTGCAGATGACAATTTCAATGGCAATGAATCTTGTGCTAATAATAGACTAAGTTCACCGTTATACATGTATTTTGATAAATTGCTGGTGGTGTTGTAAATTTCGTAACTACGGCTTGAATCAAGCCGTAGTTACGAGATTTTATAACAACACCCACGAAATACAATTTGTTTGTCCGAAATTACGTCACGTTTAACAGGATAAAATTGATCCATATTAAACTCAAACGTAGGAAATATTGACAATCAATTATGTGACAATCATTTTATTTATTCTCATTTTCCACAATGTTTTCCTAACCCGCTATTTTGTAGGGGTGTAAAAAAGCGGCATTAAGGATAAGAAAATTGCTGTTGACTGACAAGCAATGTTAGGAACGCGGATACATTTCAATCTTTCCATCTATCAATTTAATTTGTCAACATTTCTGAACTATCGTCCAATTTTTAAAGATTTCATATTATATCTGACCAATTTGACTTATAAATTTGTTTCATCACGTGAAAAGGGGCTTAGGTACCTGATTGCAAAGGAATGTCTTAGCTTATTGAAAAAAAAAAAAAAAAAAAAAAAAAAAAAAAACGCGCAAAAAGTTTCATACGTAGCCAGCCGACGCAGTCTGACCAGGACCGAAACTTTAGGAACCATATGGTTGCTTTTCAACAAAAACCTCGTAACTGCAGCTTGTTTCAAGCTCCAGTTACGAGGTTTTTGTTGAAAAGCAGCGATACCATAGAAAATATCATTAGACTAACCAATTCATACCTTTGATTAGTATATTATACTTTTCCTTCTGTGTTTTCCAAAGTATTACAGTTAGAGAGGTCAAACCATACGTTGTTTGGAAAAAAATGTTTGAGAATGCATTCGAACCTTTTTCTCTGTGGCATATTTTGTTTGTTTATCAATAAACAGGTACGAGGGGCGTTCAATTAAAAGTGGTACTAATGGTCCACCATACCTAACGGTTCTATAGAACTAGTGGTGCTTGCAGCTATTTGACGGGAAAGTTACTGTCTATAGTTGGTCAAAATTTGAGACAAATTCGTTGACTCTTTCAAAAGTTATTGAACTTTTCAGTTGGTTCAGTCATATACACTGGCTATTTCGCTGTGCGTAAAATGAAAAACGAACTGAAGTAGGATGTACGGGTCTACATTAAAGGTCGCATGGGCTTTGAAATAGCTGTATCACATGTATATAATGAACTATTTTAGATTCGTGGACATTCAAACGTTGAATATACGTCAGTTGTTAGGAAGATAATAAAAAATAAAATAGGTAAAACTGGCCTGAATGATACCCCCTTCTCAGGCAACCCGGGTAGAGCTAGTACCAAAGCAAATGTTGCTGCAGATTCCGACATGACCGAACAAGACGCATGGTTCAACGTGCAAGAAATAGCAGATAAAGTTGGTTTTTCATCGGGGACATGTTATATGATTTTGACGAAAGGGTTGAAACACAGAAAGGTATATGCCCATTGGGTCCCCCACCTGGTGCCTAAAGGACAGAGAGCCACCCGTGTAAAATATACTTTGAAATAATGCAATAAATACAACAAATGTGGGCTTTCTGAGCTTTTTACATATGATTGAACAATTATCTACTATTATAAGCACCAATGGCGTGTCCTTAGCAAGCAATGGTTGCGAAAAGATCTGGCAAGGTCCGTAATAGCCAAAAAATTTAAAGCCCGGCATAAGTTTTGTACGCGGTAAATTTCAAATGTAACGGGTGTATTGTTTAAATTATAGTTTCAAATAGTACCACTATCGCCGGTCATTCATACAAGAAATGAATGTCGGTGAATGTAAAGAAATATCACGAAAAGAGCAGGTCTAGGACCGGCTCAAGAAGCATGTACCAAATCAAGGAAAACGGAGCTGTCCACAGGTGTCTTATTGTCCAAGACTTCCAGAAAGAGACACATGCTGCACAGCGTCTTCATCCACCCTTATAGCTGGGCTTTAGCCCGTGTGGCTTTTTTGTGTTCCCTATGATGACGAAAAAAAGCATCTGGTCGTCGGTATAGGCCTTCATGTTCCATATGCAGCCCAATTTACCAGTATCTGCAGGGTGTTCCAAAAGAGGCCCATTTATTGGCATATAAGTAATGGATCTCAAAACTTCAGAAGTGTGTGGGTGTCAATGAGGTTTACTTCGAAGGATTGAAGAAACTTAAAATTGAATTGCGACATAACTATGGCTTATAGAACCCCAGTTCCAAAATTAATTGAACGTCCCTCGTATACTCACTCCGACAATTATTGATGATATATCATTTCTGACCATTTTACTTACTAGTATTTTGTACGGTCATTAACAAATGACATTTAAAATAGATTGACCGGTTCGCTAAAAAAAGTGCCACGTAGACTAACAAGAAACGCCTCGTTGACCATTTCAAAGGCTTGATCACATACAATTTGCGTCCACATCACATCCAAAAATTATGCTGTAGATCTGACTATCTTTGGACGAGAGCCAACCGTGATGTGGTTTATGTGGCCAGACCTGTAGGATTAACCAATGTTGTAAATGTCTTTACAACTTGCCTTTTCTTTCTACTATGGTCGTCAAAACTACGTAGGTATTGTTAGGAAAAGGATAAATGCATTTTCGGTGAAGTATTTGAAATTTCAAGTTCCCCTCTTCTCCCGTTTCGACAAATTTTAATTGTAGATCAATTGATAGGCAAATTGAATAAAATGACTTTCGCTTTATCGATCAATCATTGTGTTCAACAGTTTAACGTGGCCTAATATGGCGCCTTGAACATAGACCGAAATTTAGTTTTTGTTGTGTTTTTGAAAATGTCGGTGAAAATTCAGACTAGGAATGATGTGGAAAAAGGTCCCCTGTGGCATTTTAGAACAACATGGATCCTGATCAGCCTATGTGTGCACAGTCTTATCACTATCGATGAATGGTGACAAATCAGATGTAAAATGATAGAAGAAATAAGAACTTATGGCATTTTGAGACCAACTCGGACTCGGATCAGAATGCGCGTACGTGCAATCTGATCTGGATCCATGCAGTTCTGTCATACATATCTTCTTCTTTATTTAACCCATTACCAGATGTCAAATTTTGGACTTTTCCAATTTGAAAGATGTTGCAGACGAAAATTTCAAGTTGATGAAATTTTAAAACTATTTCCATTTTTGGTTGGAAAATGTTGTGGAAAATGGAGAAATTGCTTGTCACAAGCAATTTCTTCATTTTCAACCATGTTTTCCCAAGCCTTTTCTTGCGAGGGAGTCAAAAGGCGTCAATGTGTGGTAATGGGTTAAAAGGAGCGTTAATGTTAAATATGGATCCTAATCAGAATTTAATTTGAAGCAGGCTAGTCTGGTTCCATGGTGGTCTTAACCCATTACCAAACAACAGAATTTTAGCCTAGTCCAAACCCATAGGTGTTGCAGACGACAAGTTCCATTGAACAAAATTTAACATTTTTTGTCTTTCTTTGTAGAAAACTTTGTGGGAAATGAGAAATTGCTTGTCACAAGCAATTTCTTCATTTCCCACATTGTTTTCCAAAGCCTTTATTTTGTGGGGCGTCCAAAAGCATCAATGTGTGGGAAAGGGTTAAATACCATTAGACTTCTTTTCAAATGTTGGCTCAGGGAGTTGTTTTTCGTCTTCTTTTCGTACATCGATCACAAGCATTTTGGTAGATTTTTGTCCGCTTCGATGTAGGTATATGTCTTTTTCTCTATTAGATTCCGATTGATTAATTGAACCAATTCTTTGAGTCGATAAATAGATGATGTCATAAAAAGATGTGAAATCTATCGGTCGAATGCCTAATCTGAAAGGTAGCGAATTTCAACCAACGACCCTTAGAATGGATGTCATGCATATTAAGTCATTTACTTCACAGTATATCACTTTCAAAATACAACAAATAAAAATATTATTGATCTTTTTCCCTTTCCTCGATGTTTTCAACCTAATGAAAGAATATTTGAAATCACTTATGACGATTTTCAAGCCAATAGTTTGCACATCGTCCCTAAATGTTTAAATTTCGAATTAATTTTAACTTACACGGCGCCGATTTAAATCGGTTTTTAATATAGTGATATATTAAAGGCATGTTAAGAATTTGTAAAACATATTTACAACAATTAGTTGTTGGACTATTAGGCTACCAGACGATAAATCGTCCTTTTTCTTCGAAAAGCTCGTAACTGCAGCTTTTTTAAGCTGCAGTTACGAGGTTTTCGAAGAAAAACAGAAAATATTTCACGTCTACGCAAATTCAAAGAATTTGCAGACGACAATTTTATTGAGTTTTACCCATTTGAAAAACAACCTTCCGCTTTCCGACTACAAAAAGAAAAATTTGGAAAAAAAATAAAGATAAATACGAGTACGAATAAGCAATTTAACAAATTAGTCTTTCTTTGAACCCATTACCACGCGCCGACTCTTTTTGACTCCCCAAAAGAAAAAGGATTTGGAAAGCATTGTGGAAAATGAAGAAATTGCTTGCTAGCAACTTTATTCATTTTCCATAGAACTTTATACCCACTAATAGTAAAGACGAAATGATTTTAAATTTGATTCACTTGAAAGCTGAATGTAGACAAGTCTAAAATTTAGCCGTCTGGTAATAGGTTAAAGGACCCAACAGAAGATCATTCGAATGGTCTTTCGAGGGATTACGAAATTGAAAGCGGCAAAGTGGCTCGATATGGTGAAAGTTTCTTTGTCGGAAACGTCTTTTCGGTAATTTCCAAGACAACAAAAATTGTGGAGTTTCGAAATGAAAGGTTCTGCAGTCGTTAACAGTTTAAAACGGATAATGATCAAGTGTAAGATTAATTGCAGAAAATAAATCAAAACATTCAAGCAAATGGAGAAATTGCTGATCATGATTATTTTTCATCGTTTGCCTCAGTATTTACCAAGACTTTCGAGCTTTAGATATCAGGTACTCAAAAAACATGATTTGTTTTGGAAAGGGTTTTTATTGAAAATGTTTCAGAGACGCGTCCCAAAATCGATTATCATTTCGACCAAAACCACGGAAATATCTTTGTAAATCAAAACAAATTGACAAGTGGAGGAAATCAACCCCAGAACAAGACAAATATATGATTACAGATGACTTCATTTTATCTAATCAAAATTCATCTTTTTAATTTTCGCGTGTAAATATTACACCAAAGCGTTTCGCACGCGGTATTTTTCCCGGCAGGGGGCGCCATGAACCACGTTGTTTACGACCAATCGAATGTCAGGAACTTCCTTTTACCCCGCCCACGACCGGCGGCCATGATCGTGTTCAATTTGTAGCGCCATTTTGGAAAAACAAATTCTATGAATACAAAAATACATCTTCAATATGATCGAAATTGTAATTAAAGTCTGAGTGAAAGGGAAAATAAGGGATTTCCTTGACATTTTTCTGTGGGTGTCGGGAAGAACGCACGAATGAATGCCATAGCTGTTGGCCTCTTAAAGTTTTTCCTTGTATTGTCATACCCATGGCGTCAGCAACGACGTCCGCGACAACTTGAACCTGATCCACATATTAATCCATATTCGAGATAAAACCTTAAGTAATGTTTTGCATATGGATACTCCTAGCGGAGATCTTCATTTTTACCATGTCTATGACCTCTGGCCTTGACCTTGGAGTTTTACCTACTCTGTGACTGTTTTTAAAACTTAAACCCGGTTTATATCTGATGACCCTTTACAGAAACAGCATTTATATGAATAAATACTTCCCACCAAGCCCTTTAATTTGACGTCATGACCTTTACCCTGATGACCTTGTGACTTTGGATATTCAGTTACTTTAACAAAACTAAACGTTGCCTATATTTCGTGTACTATTACAGCTACTGTCGCAAGATATTTTGCTCATGGACCTCTCCTTCCAAGACCTTTCAATTGTGACGATGATCTTTGACCTTGTGACATTGACCATGGAGCTGGGCATATTTTCAAAAAAAATTAAAATATCAGGCATCTATATTGTACTATTAGCGATAGAACCTTGGCAGTTCACACATGGATACCTCATGCTAAGGTTTTTCATTTGGGACAATGATCTTTAACCATTTCCCAAACAAGACCTGGTTTTGACGTCCCTAATATAAAAGGCTTGGGAAAACAGTGAGACAAAAGAAGAAACTGCTGATAACCAGCAGTTTCTCCTTTTGTCTCAATATTTTCTGTGCCATATTTTACACAAATCATATCTTTAATAACGTCCATTTTGTGATTTGATGCAGTTTTTGAAGTGGATCACCCTAAAATTTTGTCGTTTGGGAAAGGGTTAACCCTGATCTTGGTGTTCTTCGTGACAAGTTGTCGTTTGGGCGAACTGCGTTGTCCTCTTGTCCTCTAAACTTTTTGCGACGGGTTTTCTACCAATGTTGACAAAACTAGGTTGGTAAGAATAAATAGGACACTAAATGTCACAAATCTCAAATTCTCATTTATAATATTGATTATTCTGCAAAAAATCGAAAATATTCTTTTCAACTTTTTTATATGGAATAACTTTCGATAATTGCTAGTTAAGATATCATTGACTTTCAATTTATAAAGAATTATGACTTTTGTTGTGAACTTTTGGGCGTTACTGTCCGTTCAAATTTCGGCCCCACATAGTGAAGTCACTTGATTCGTTCTACAAAATGATTGAACTTGTCGAAACTGTAAACGTTACCCTTTAAAAAAAAACCCGACAAATTGTACAGTTACGCAAAATAAGAAAAGCTAGATCTACAAAAAGAAATAAAAATCGAATTGTAATCTTGATAACTTATTTATTCATTTTCGGTAGGAGAGGTATGGGGAACATCATTGTATTCAATATTTTCTTGTCTTGCTATGTTTTCCCGATGCAAGTACTTCCCTGTTGGGGGTCGTTGAAATCAAGAAAAATGAAAGCAAGTGTTTGCATCTTCAATATAACTACAGAAAAGGTAGAGCAGCTTTAGTGTTGAACAATGCCCATGCTTTAAAGGCTATACATGCTGATCGGGTTTTACATGTTACTGGTAATTCCTCTATTTAACCCTTTCCCAAACGGCAAAATTTTCGGATGATCCACTATAAAAATTGCCACAAATGACAAAATAGATGTTATTAAAGATGGGATTTGTGTAAAATATGGCACAAAGATTGAGACAAAAGGAGAAACTGCTGGTTATCAGCAGTTTCTTCTTTTGTTTCAATGTTTTCCCAAGCCTTTTCTATTAGGGACGTCAAAACCAGGTCTTGTTTGGGAAAGGGTTAAAGGCTATACATGCAGATCGGGTTTTACATGTTACTGGTTAAAACTCTTGTAAAATGTTGACCGAATTTAAAGCAAAATCTTCCGCGGAAGCTTATTTTACTTTTTCGACAACTTCTTCGGGGTGATCGAAATAAAAGTCTGCGATTTACAATAGCCTCGACTTTTTTCAAAAACACCGTAACTACAGCTTTGTGAAGCCGTAGTAACGAGGTTTTGGGGGGAAGGCGACGATATCGTCGGTGTAAATGCAAAATCTCGTATGTCGATCCTTGCGATTTTCAAAGTACAAACTTTTGTGCCCAGTTTAGACAATTCTCGCAGGTTTTGAGATATGTTTACACATCAGTATTAATGACACATTATTTGTGAACAATGTGTCCAAATTTCAAGTAAAACAATTCACTTTGGGAAAAGTTATTACACTTTATTCCTCCACTTTAAAATTTTCCATAAACGAGATACGATGTTTTGCATTTACAACGACGATATACTAGAAATAAAATTGCAGACGCAAAGACCGAATTTGAAATAACGAGCATATGTGCTAATAAAAGCCCGTTTATCTACTTCTAGCCTGGGTTATTGCGCAATAATATATTCATATAAATGAAATAAAATGCGCGTATTAATAACATATGCTCCATTTTTAGATGCAAAATTTCGACGTTGGGGATATTTTGATCTTAGACGTCGTGGGTCATAGTAATTTTGATTACTACAAAACTCGATTGATACCCCTTAATACAGAGCTGCAAAGAGAAGTAAATGTGGATAATCTTTCAATTTTGGAAATCTTGTAGGCCTAGGAGTAACTGTAGATCGATTGTTTTTTGAATCGTCTGAGACGACTAAATGAGTATCCATAGCATGATGTGCATGTAAACATGTAGTTACTTAGTATGAGAAAAAGTTGGAAATATATGGCAACCATCCCCTGTTATCTACAGCTATTCATGTGCAAGTTTGTGCATCGAATACAAGTGTCGAAAAATGTGTTTTGTAACTAAGCCGAAAGTAAAGCTATTCATCACCATTTCATGCTAAAACGGATGTATTTTTCGCTGGTCAAGAAAGCTCTCGAGAGGCCCTAAATCCCACCAAATTTCACCATTTCTTAAAAAATCTTTCAGGGGATGGTGTCCCTGACACCCCTCCCCCTAGATTTTTAATTCACGTCCTTTATAGGCTAGCTACTCTTTCCGTGGGGGTTCAAGTCCCACTGAAAAGCTAAGGTCATATGGATTCAGGAATTGGGTATAAAGTCTCGTCCGAAAAATTGGAGGGATGAATAATTGAACTATATATCTATATACACTGCCTAACTCCCCTTTCGGGTATTACTAACGACCCGAGTACCAAAATCGTCGGACCTTTTTGGGCGGGGCGGGTGCCCTAGAAACTATTTAGTTTTAACAAAAATTGCATAGGACTGGGTACGTTTTAGTTAAGCATAAGATTGAAACTCCTTTTCTCAAAGCATCATTTACGGATTTTCTTTTACAACTTCTCAAACTGCGATAGATCCCCGACAATGATTGATTGAGTTCCGTGTAATATAAATGGGAGCCACTTAATTCCAACCACAGGGGCCGCTTTTCGTGTGCTTTTAACAGTAATTATGAACCCTTGTACCGATTTGGTTGGTAATTAGTCCCATCCGACAATTTGTAGAGCGGATCAGTCGGCACAAAACGTGCTGAGTGGATGGTTTATGACATGTTTTACCCCAAGTACTAATTTTAAGACCAATAAATGTTTCATAAGTGGTTTTATTGGGTAAATAAAAGTGGAATTATTTTGTCTCGCGATGGAAGAGTTAAAGTGCTCCCCGCGTAGTTACCCACCGCATGTTGCATAATAATCCGGATCTATTTTAAGTAGCAGTGTTTGGGTGGCGCTGCAGATTTATGGGAATTCGTCCCGTGATTTCTCGTGCAATCTTGCTCTATCGAAAATCTTCAAGCACTGGTGGTGAACTCGGCCAAAGCGTGGGACATTTTTTCGCGATCATAGTATTCCGTCGGCGCTGTTATAAAATATCGTAGCTACGGCTTCGATAAAACCGTAGTTACGATATTTTATAACAACACAGACGGTTTGTCAATGTATATCGTTAAACCTGGTCTATTTGTAGAACAAATTCATTGCGAAAAACGTCCCTCGATTTCACCGAGTTCACCACCAGTGTCAAGGCGGCAGTCCAACTTTGCCCCTTCTTACAAATGGTATGATAAAGGAAAATGGTTCTTACGGAATTTGAGACAAGCATGAATCCAGATCAGCCTGTGCATATGCACAGTCTGATCAAGATCCATGTCGTTATTAGCATAATATCTAATAGTCACTGCATTGCATTCAGTAGGCCTAACTCGTAGGCTATATAGGTATTTGGGAAGAACGTGGTTCAAGATCAGCCTGTGCATACGACCAGTCTGATCAAGATCTATGTTGTTATCTAAAAGCTCCCTACTTTGCGAACTTATTTTAAAACCCTTTCCCAAACGGCAAAATTGTATAGTTATAAAACCTAAATGCAACTGAAGACACCAAAAATGGATGTTTGAAAAAGGATTCGTGTATAATACAACTAAGAAAATATTTAGGCAAAAGGAGAAAATGCTGGTTAGCAGCATTTTCTTCTTTTGCCCTAATGTTTTCCCAAGCAAATTGCACTAGGGACGTCAAATCCAGGTCTTGTTTGGGAAAGGGTTAAAGTAAATATTGGCCATTGTCGAACGAAAGGTTTACAATTTTACTGTTAAAAGTAGAGAATGATCCTGGATTTAGAGAAGGGACCTTACGATATTTTAGAGGACTCTAATCTATAGATCCGGATTAGTTTGTACCAGAGTGCAGTATGATCCTGATCAACGACGCTCTTTTGCATTTGATATGTAGGCCTATATACCTTTAGGCCCTATGCCTTGAAAACATGGAAGTTTTTTAAGAGAATATCATGGGCCTTGATCAGACTGTGCATTTGCACTGGCTGATCTATGTCTATAGCCTATTTGGTATCAAATGCTTTTACCCTTTCTCAAACAGCAAATCTTTTGGATGGTCAAATTTGAAATGGATATTGATAAAGATGCGATTTGTCTGTAATGCAGCACAGAAAACATTGAGACAAAGAAAATGCCGATTAGATCTCTTAGCATTTTTTTCTTTTGTCGCAATGTTGTTCAAATCATATTATTTAAGGACATCAAAACTGGTTCTTGTTTGGGAAAGCATGTCAAATACCCTTTTGCAAAATCTGTGCAAAATGGCTTGTTCCATGGACCCGTCAGTCTCCGACGCTGGTGTTTTTGCAGCTGACAAAATATAGACTATGCCGGACGACTAGCCTATCCTATGTTAAATGATGAATTTACCAGACGATAAAATTTTAGGTTCGTCCAGACGCCAAGTGAACGATTTTTTTAAATGGGACTTTTTAGATGGAAAACATTGTGGAAAATGAAGAAGTTGCTTGTCGCAAGCAATTTCTTCATTTCCCACATAAGGTTCCTCTCTTAAATGGCAAAAAAATAGACTTCCATTTGGAAAACTCTGGGCCTACTACAAAATAAATGTACAAAATGTATTATGTAGCGTGCATTTTAGTATCGATAAAAGGGGAGAAAACAGGAAAATGTAGCTCTTCAACATGTTCTCTTTTTGTCTCATTGTTTTGCCACAACCGATTTCTATTGATTAGGTTAAGTCAAAACGTCTAGGAATGAATGAATGCGGTCAAAGGGACATAAACAATAAGTAACATTTTCAAAGAAATGACAGAGTTGTTTTTCATTTTCAGGAGGCGTGGCCTTAAAATGCGGCAAACCCGGAAAGGTTGGCAAACAATGTTAGCCGGATGACACAGAAAACTCTTCAAACTTTTTTTCTTGAAGTTGAAGAAAAATGGCTATCGCTCGACCGCCTGGGTTAGAGTTTGACCACAATTGGCCGGAGAGTTCTGAATGTTTGACGCTAGATTTTGGTCCATTTGAGACGGTCCATAAATGGAAACGCATGCCAGAATGTGACGAATTTGTTGGAGCAAGGTAGGGAACGGTATTTCGGATGCACTCATTTCGGACATCATTTTCTCCCAATTAACAAATAACTTGGATACAAATCGGAATTGCAATGTTCGAGATTAAAAAGTTATATTTTATTTAACCTGTTTATATGAAAATATATTGAATATTTAGTAGGAAAATGAGATGTTACCGACTACCAGCTTTTGCACATTTTTTCCATTTTTTCAAATAACAAGGACAACTAAATTAAACTTTCGAATATAAAGGTTATGGAAAGAGTTTGAGTTGTAGATGATTGTGTTTCATTTCTATTTGATGCTGATGAACTCATTATTGTCGTTACATGTATTTAAATTAAGCAATTGTATCAAATGATTAAATCATGATTTTCGAACAATTTTGATCCATTTTGACAGGATCAACCATTTCATTATCTAACTAAATGTTTCATAATGTATTTATCTATTTTTCCAGACGTAGCAAGCACACAGTGGTGTCATACAAAGAGGCTATCTATGTGTTTGGTGGAGACAATGGGTGGGTTATCGTTTCAGGCCCGTAGGAAGCAATTTCATATTGGGGGGGGCTAAAGCCCTTGTTCCGAATATTGGGGGGGCTAATTTGGATTTTCCCAAAATTTTCAGTGTAAAATTAAGAAAATTTGGCAATTTTGGCCAACTTTGGGGGGGCTTAGCACCCCCTAGCCCCCCTGTTCCTACGGGCCTGCATTTGACAGGTTTACACCTTTCCCAAACAACACAAGTTTAGGTTTTTTTTAAATCGGAAAGTAGCTGCAGACGACAAAATGGGTGTTGATAAAGAAAGGATTTGTGCATAGTATAGCAAATTTAATATTGAGGCAATAGGAGTCTCCGAGACATTGCTGATCATTAGTGTTCCTTCGTTTTCCTCAATGTTTTTCCAAGCACATTCTCACAGGAAGCTTGGGAACACATTGAGACAAACGTATATGCTTTCAGCCAGCATTTCACCTTTTATCTCAATACTTTTCTTTGTTATCCATTTTGTTGTTCATATGAGCATTCTCTAATTAGACCAACCTAAAATTACCTGCCAGTAATTCTAGAAACGGGAGTTAGGCAGTATATATTAGGGCTAGAATTTCCCTAAAAAATGACTCGCAATATTTTGCTGGTAGCTTTTGAAAGCACTAGCCAAAAGGCAAATTCACTCGCAATTTGACTTTCGTTTTGAAAAATTAAAGCTTATATAGTACATGCAGTTGTTCTCATAGATAACATGTCTGAAAACTAGTACATGTATTTATAGTTAAGTCAATATTTGGAAGCTGTTTTGTTAGCATTTTCATGTTGCATTGAAAAAACTTGTGGGTAGAGAATATTTTTCCACTAGCCAAAAAAATCTTGTGTCAGATAGAATCACTAGCAATTTCAAATTTTAACTTGCAAATTGCCAGTATGCTAGTCAGTGGAAATTTCAGCCCTGTATATTGATAGATAAATTTTGTTTGTTTGGGAAAATGTCAATTTCATTCAAACAAGAAAAGATATAATTAGATAGACAAGATGGAGATACTCAAGAAAACCTTTGATAGATGATTGAAAGAAGAGCCCTTATATAAAATTCCAACCATAGGATTAAAATTTCACATTTCAACTTTCTGGCATTTTGGAATATCATAATAGATTTCCAAAATTCGACTAAAGGATATGACCATGTCTTGTATGTAGACAACTTCTAAAGTATCATGCTTTAATTTCAGTGTAACATGTATGCAGGGCTTTTCTTCCTAAAATTGAGAAAGGGCCCTGGTCAGTCATTTTAGGAAATTTAAGCGCAAATTTGGTCAAATTGGGAAAAAAAGATACAGGAGGAAAATAAATGTACAAATGAAAATACAAATTTCTTAAACAACACTTTATAACCAGAATAACTGAATTATAGGAGACACAATGCTACTTTGTGACTAGATTTATCCATATGTAAATGATCATTCTTCATTTTCCAATTTTGGGGATTTTAGTTTTCAAAATTGGGAAATTCTTACTTTGAAATTGGGGGAAAAGGAGACCTTTTCCAATTGGGGAGCCACCGAATATCGGCCTCTTTTATAGAAGGAAAAAAGCCCTGGTCTGCCTAATATGCTAAAAAGTGAAAATTAATTTATAATTTTCAGGAAAAACATGCTGAATGACTTGCTGAGATTTGATGTGAAAGATAATTCATGGGGAAGGTAAGATAACATCAATATGGAGAAAATTAAATTGTCCAAAATAACCCAAAAAATGGACATGTTGGAACTCAAAGCTGTAACAGGCAGAAAAAATACTGATACAAATAGAATATCTATCTTTGCATGATAGAATATGAAACACTTCGATTTAACCCTTTCCCAAACGACAAAAATTTAGGGTGATCCTCTTCAAAAACTGCTACAAATGATGAAGTGGATGTTATTTAAGATGGGAATTGTGTAAAATGTGGCATAGAAAATATTGAGACAAAAGGAGAAACTGCTGGTTATCAGCAGATTCTTCTTTTGTTTCAATGTTTTCCCAAGCCTTTTCTATTAGGGACATCAAAACCCGTTCTTGTTTGGGAAAGGGTTGAATGTTAAAAGTTTTAGCTTATAAATGTGAACAGCTAAATAAATTGCAGGATAATTTGAATTGGACATTGATGAAAAATAACTGCCGAAGACAATAATCATTAAATGCAAAATAAGGCTTCCTTGCATTATAACAGTTACATGGAATCAAACACCCCTTTATAGCATTTTGTATCATAGTTATTGGTTTCTACTTTCAAGACAGAATTTGGTTATGGAACTTTCTGTCTGACTATAAAATATAACTTGCAGGGCCTTTACCACAGGCGCCCCACCAGCCCCAAGATATCATCATTCAGCTGTAGTTTATGAAGGCAGTATGTTTGTGTTTGGTGAGTACAAGTAAATTAACTATTTGAAAGGGCTTGTGGACAATGCTAAAGGAATTAAACTTTGGCTTAAACTTTTTAGCAGTGTATTTACAAATAGGCATCAATATTTGTAGGATTTGTTCTTCGATGTCAAATTCATGTTCATATTCTATGAAATTTAATGTGAAAGACCAAGTCACATTTCTCAAGGGTTTTAGCTCCACTGGCCAAAGTCCAGCGAGCTATTGTCATGGCGTTGTGTCTGTCGTGTGTGCGTCCGTCCGTTAACTTTTTTAGCTCACCTGAGCACAAAGTGCTCAAGGTGAGCTATTGTGATCACTTTTTGTCCGTCGTCCGTCTGTCTGTCTGTCTGTCTGTCCATCTGTCTGTCCGTCCACAATTTCGTGTTTACACTCTAGCATCTACAAATATGAGCCAATCTTGACCAAACTTGGTCAAAACATGTATGGCCATAAGATCTTGGATGAGTTCGATTATGGGTCAGATCGAACCAGAAAGTTAGGAGTTATCTGCCCTTGAATGCGAAAAATACCTAGTTTTCGACCTTATCTACACTCTAGAATCTACAATTTTTGACCAATCAAGACAAATCTTGGACACAATATTGGATACCATAACATCTCAAATGCCTATGATTTTCAGTCGGATCTGACCAGAAAGATGAGAGTTATGTGCCCTTGAATTTGACAAAATTGCCATTTTCGGCTGTTTTTGACCTTGTTTACTCTCTAGAATCTACAATTATACATCAATCAAGACAAAACTTGGACACAATGTTGGGGACTATGAGATCTCGCATGAGATTGATTTTCAGTCTTATCTGATCAGAAAGTCCAGAGTTATGAGCCCTTGAATTTGACAAAATTGCCGTTTTTGACTGTTTTCGACCTTATCTACACTCTAGAATCTACAATTTTTGACCAATCAAGACAAATCTTGGACACAATATTGGATACCATAACATCTCAAATGCCTATGATTTTCAGTCGGATCTGACCAGGAAGATGAGAGTTATGTGCCCTTGAATTTGATAAAATTGCCATTTTCGGCTGTTTTTGACATTGTTTACACTCTAGAATTTACATTTATTTATCAATTAAGACAAAACTTGGACACAATGTTTGAGACCATAAGATCTTGGATGAGTGTGATTTTCAGTCCCATCTGATCAAAAAGTAGAGAGTTATGTGCCCTTGAATTAGACAAAATTGCTGTTTTCGGCTGTTTTCGAACTTGTTTACACTCTAGAATCTACAATTATTGACCAATCAAGACAAATCTTGGATACAATGTTGGGTTTCATAAGATCTGGGACGAGTTTGAATTTCAGCCTGATCTTACAACAAAGTGGAGAGTTACGTGCCCTTGAATTTGATAAAATTGCTGTTTTCGACCTTGTTTATACTCTAGAATCTACAATTATTGATCAGTCAAGACAAAACTTGGACACAATGTTGGGGATCATAAGTTCTGGGATGAATTTGATTTTCAGTCTGATCTGATAAAAAAGTTGAGAGTTATGTGCCCTTGAATTTGACAAAATTGCTGTTTTCGGCTGTTTTCGATCTTGTTTATACTCCAGAATCTACAATTATATATCAAACAAGACAAATCTTGGACACAATGTTGAGCACCATAAGATCTTGGATGAGTTCGATTTTCAGGTCATTGACCATAAGTTCGTTTTCAGTCTTAAAGTCATAAATATTTATTGAATTGAACAAAAATGTTGCTCATATCATTTTGGTTCAGGTGAGCGATATAGGACCATCATGGTCCTCTTGTCTTTAAAAATCTTTTTCTCTCAAACCTGTGGGCCAATTTTGACCAAACTTTGCAGGAATATTCCTTGGGTGACCCTTTACTTAAATTGTTCAAAGAATTTTGATTGGTCAATAAATGTGGGCGTGGCGGGCTTATCAGACTTAGAGAAATCACAAAATAATTCTTTAAAAATCAACCATTCAGCCAATTTTGACTTAACTTGGCAGAAATATACCTTGGGTGACTCTTTATTTAAATTGTCAATGAAATTTTGATTGGTCCACAAATGTGGGCGTGTCAGGGCGGGGCATATCAGACTTAGAGAAATCACAAATGATTCTTTAAAAATCTTCTTCTCTCAAACCAGTGGGCTAATTTTGACCAAACTTTGCATGAATGTTTCTTTGGTGACCATTTACTTGAATTGTTCAAAGAACTGTGATTGGTCCATAAATGTGGGCGTGGCAGGGTGGGGCTAATCAGACTTAGAGAAACAGCGTTTTTTCTCCTTCTTTGGACGGGTCCGTAAAAAGGACCCGTTCCCAATGCCAAATAGTGTATATTTTTCCCAAAATATGGAATGAAAATTCCCAATGCAAATGTTTTTCCTTCTTTTTGAAAGAAAACTTGATCATTCCCTTTCATATGTTGAGAAAAGACTATCCAGAAGCAAACTGGAAGTCTCTTCAGTTGATTTCATCAGTTAACTATACACAGGACTCAATTTTTGTTGCAGTCTGTGATGAAAATATTTTCCCAATTTTTGATAAAACAACGCATTTTTCCCAATTTGCCTGGTTTCGGACCCGTTCCCAAAACCAGGATAAAAAACGCTAAAAATCACAAAATAATTCTTTAAAAATCAACCATTCGGCCAATTTTGACTAAACTTGGCAGAAATGTACCTTTGGTGACTCTTTACCTAAATTATCAGTGAAATTTTGATTGGTTCATAAATGTGGGCGTGGCAGGGTGGGGCTTATCAGAATTGGAGAAATCACAAAATAATTCTTTTAAAATCTCCTTTCAAACCTGTGGGCCAATTTTGACCAAAGTGTACAAGAATGTTTCTTGAATGAACCTCTACTTAAATTGTTCAAAGAAGTTTGATTGGTCCATAAATGTGGGCATGGCAGGGCGGGGCTTATCAGACTTCAGTAATCATAAAATAATTCTTTAAAAATCAACCATTCGGCCAATTTTGACCAAATTTGGTAGAAATGTACATTGGGTGATTCTTTATATGAATTGTTGGTGAAATTTTGATTGGTCCATAAATGTGGCGGGGGAGGGGGGGGGGGGGGGGGTATCAGAATTGGATAAATCACAAAATAATTCTTTATAAATTAACCAATGGGCCAATGGAGACCAATTTTGGCAGTAATGTTACTTGAGTGGCCCTTTACTTACTTTGTTAGTGAAAATTTGATTGGTCCATTAATGTTGGTGTGGCATGGCGGGGCTTATCAGAATGGGTGAAATCACAAAATAATTCTTTAAAAACAACCATTGGGTCAATTTTAGCAAACTTGGCATAACTGTTCCTTGGGTGGTTTACAGTATTTGTGAAACTTAGATTGGTCTATAACTGTGGGTGTGGCAGGGCAGGGCTTATCAGAATTGGACAAGCCATGAAATAATTCTTTAAAAATAAACCAACGAGCCAATTCAGTTCAAACTTGGCAAAAATATTCATTGGGTGACCCTTTTTCAAGAATTGGCAGTGCGAGGCTTACAAGAAGTCATGAGGTAATTCTTTTACTTTAGCCAGTGGAGCGATACAGGCCCTCTTGGGCCTCTTGTTATTGTAAACTAGAATTTTATGATGACTTTTTCTTCAGGTGGATATACTGGTGACATACACTCAAACTCCAACTTGACGAACAAGAATGACCTTTATGAATACAAGTTTGCTACAGGACAGTGGGTGCAATGGAGGTTTGAGGGAAAGTAAGCAAAACTTTTTATTAACCCGTTACCAGATGGCAAAATTTGTTACTATTCCAATATGAAAAATGAGCAGACAACATTTTCAACTTAATGAAATTTTGAAAATCTTTACATTTTGGGTTACTAAACATTGTGGATAATGAAGAAATTGCTTGTCACAAGCAATTTTTCATTTTCCACAATGCTTTTCCAAGTCTTTCTAAAGCGTCAGGGAATAGGTTAACAAAATAATTTACAAGAAATATACATTCAAACTCTAACTTGATAAACAAGAATTATCTTTATGAATACAAGTTTGCTACAGGGCAATGGGTGCAATGGAGATTTGAGGGAAAGTAAGCCAAACTTTTTATTAACCCGTTACCAGATGGCAAAATTGTTTACTGTTCCAATATGAAAAGTGAGCGGACAACAATTTCAACTTAATGAAATTTTAAAAATCTTTACATTTTGGTTCAGAAAACGTTGTGGATAATGAAGAAATTGCTTGTCACAAGCAATTTCGTCATTTACCACAATGCTTTTCTGAGTCTTTCTAAAGCGTCAGGGAATAGGTTAACAAAATAATTTACAAGAAATATACATTCAAACTCTAACCTGATAAACAAGAATTATCTTTATGAATACAAGTTTGCTACAGGGCAATGGGTGCAATGGAGATTTGAGGGAAAGTATGTCAAACTTTTGATAAACAAAACAATTTACAAGAAATATACACTCCAACTCTAACCTAACCAACAAGAATGATCTTTATGAATACAAGTTTGCTACTGGGCAGTGGGTGCAATGGAGGTTTGAGGGAAAGTGAGTAAAATTTTGATCATTAAATTACATGTAGTAAAAGAACATTTAAAGAAACCTTCTAGATTAATTTACAGTAATGTGATTTCAAATCTGTTACAAACCATATAATGGAAAACTGTATAATTGAGTGGAGTAAAATGTAGATTAATACCCTACTCAACCTTTGTCATAAAGTAACATCATGTTAATCAAAAAGCGTCAGTGAAACAGACTGACGATTTTAAATCAGGGGTCCCAGAATAGCAAAATTCAATATACAACATTGAGGGTATTGGAATTTTCTCTAAATATTCAGGGGCCCAGCCCAAAATCTAGGGGCCATGGGCGACTGGGCCCCTGCTTGTTTTTATCCCTGAGTGTATATATTCATGTAGCTTCAGTCTTATAGAATTCCTATCTCATCATATTTAATTCAACATTATATTAGTACTTGAATTCCAAATTTAAAAAGTTTGAAAGGTTTGTTATAAAAACGGCTACAGGTGTTGGATATGGTGATGAATGAACACGATTGAAACTACATACATCTGATTGCCGATCATTTGACCTTTTTCATCATCTACATATTATTTCACAGGAGGCCAGTAGCAAGAGCAGCACATGGTGCCGCCATCTATGACAGTAAACTGTGGATATTTGCTGGTTATGATGGAAATGCTAGGCTTAACGACATGTGGACAATGTCACTGACGGTCCTCGACTCTCATTCATGGGAAGAGGTATTTTTCTATTGTTTCATTCTTTCCCCCCGTGACAAAGCTTAAAGTAAAGTAGAACTTAAACATTCTTATATGATACATTCTGATATTTCTCAGTTTATTTTCATTCTCTGAATATTTGACAAATGTGTAAATTGAAGATGAGTTATTATTCCTAGAATAATGACAATGGAAATTAAAGAGAGATACCTCCATCAATTTCTGTATTTAATCTGCGGCAGCGGAAATTGACAAGAATTTTCCTCGATCAAGTTTTGTTGCTACATATGACGCCCAAAGATGCACAAAGTGTATAGAAGTTAATGATGGGTTGTAGCCCTTGAATAGCATAAGCTAAGTATAAAGAAACATTCAATGTATTTTCTCATTGCTCCAATATAACATTGTGCTGTCATTTATTTTGCTATTTTCATTTTCAACAACAAATACACACCAAAATTTTAACTTTAAATTTTAGGTTTCACAAACCGGTGATATACCCCCTACCTGCTGTAACTTTGCGTTGACGGTCGCGAGAGATGCCATGTTTGTGTTCTCTGGACAGAGCGGAGCCAAAATAACCAACAATCTGTACCAGTTTAACTTCAACGAGAAAATGTAAGTTATCATATCAATGACATCTGTGCTTCTATAGCCTACTTCTTGTAATTTTGCGTTGACGGTCGCGAGAGACGCCATGTTTGTGTTTTCAGGACAGAGTCATGCAAAAATGACCAACAATCTTTACCAGTTTATCTTCAATGAAAAAATGTAAGTAAAGTAATTACATCAATAAGATGCCAATTTTCCGAAGGCTTTCTCCATGTTCATGTGCCACAACATTTAGAAAAATACTGACTCATTACAATACATTCATATTTTGGAATTTTAGTTTTATTTAAGAAGTTGCTTCCTGACATTTGCATGTAAGAACCTTGAGGGTTTTGATTTTCAAATACTCTTTGCAAATTATGCTAGTTTATTTGACCATTGTTTTGAGAATGAAGTGGATATTCCTACACCTACAGTTGTCGCCACATCGTATGGCACATGTTTATGTTTTGTTTAACATTCAATTACATTTGAACAAAATTAGGGATGGGAACGAGTACCCGATTAATCGAGTACTCGATCGAACGTCCGAGTATCGATTACCAATATCACTAATCGAGTAATTGGAAAGAAAAAATAATATTAGCAGAAAAATAAAAATTCATTTCCAAAGTCAAGTTGTTGAAAATATTGATTGCTCTTTTCCAACACTGTGCCGTGCAAAGAGTATGTAACAACTGGTCGTCCGCCGATTATCTAATCCCTCTATATTGTCCTAATTTGCTATCAAGTGCCAACAGCTATTGTTCTCGCTGTCAAACAATGTCATAAATTTTCGCACCCTAGCCGCTCTTTACTCTGATTTCGGGTGACGCATTTCACTTGGTCGTCCACAAGATTTACCTTAGAGTTGATTGGTTAATGCAATATTCGATCAGCCGATTATTGGATTATTGTAAAGATTCTATAGCTGTTTGTTTCTCGAAGAAGAAGCATCTCATTCCCGATTACATACAAATAATTAAAAAAAGTCTAACAGCGCCTCCTTCTAAGTCTATAATGACTTGTACATATATATCTCACAAAATGTGATATTACGAACGCTTTGTAGATAAATAAGGACAACAACTTTTTTTATTATTCATGAGTTCAATGGAAATATTTTGACACTTTCTTTAATTTTGATCACATATTTAACAATTGTCAAATTTTCTCAAATAAAGTACTGATCAAATGTCATCTAAAGTGATATTTATACCGAAGATATGCTGCATAAATCGCTTATGAACATGTCGGAAAACACCGATACTATAACCAAAAGACGATGTTTCTATCCGAGTACTCGAGTACTCGATCGGAAGGGTGACCAAGTACTCGATTAGTAAAATTGGTACTCGTTACCATCCCTAAACAAAATATAAACATTGTGCTATACGATGTGGCGCCAACTGTAAATGTTTTATAAATTATCACGAAACTATGTGTACATGATTATTTTTATCCCATCAGGTGGACCAGAATATCTACAGAGCACATATTGAGAGGGTCACCCCCACCCCTAGAAAAAAGATACAGACACAAGATGTATCTTTTGACAGACGCCTATATGTGTTTGGTGGTTCCACAGATCCAACATAAGAGGGGGTAAAGCCATTGTAATCTCCAATCCAAACCCTATGGTGTGGACACTCATTTGAATCGTCTTTACAAGACGATTCATATGAGTACCCATAACATAGGGTTTTGTATACAATAAACATTGAAAGATATTTTGCATTTGATAAAAGCCATCATCACCCTCTTGTCTGTTAGTCTGTAAATGGATTTAAAATTTTATATTTTCACTCTCTTCCTAGGTGGACCAGAATATCAACAGAGCACATATTGAGGGGTTCTCCCCCACCCCCAGAGAAAAGGTATGGACACACGATGGTATCATTTGACAGACATCTGTATGTTTTTGGTGGAGCCACAGGCCAGACACTGCCTAACGATCTTCACTGGTAAGAAAAATATCATAATTACTTTATCTTGCAACATCTATCTTTCTATTTTCCTCTTTCTTTCCATTTTGTGAATGATGTCTTTGATTCTTGTGGCCCCACAAGTCAAATGATTTGCATTGGTAATTGTGGTATATCCTTGTTGTAAATGCAAAACCTTGTATCTCGTTTTTGGAAAATTTTAAAGGGGAGGGGAAAAGGTGTAACAACTTTTCCCAAACTGCAATGTTTTACTTGAAATTTAGACATATTGTTCACAAGTAATGTGTCATTAATACTGATCAGTAAAAATATCTCATAACCTGCGAAAAATCGTCTAAACTGTGCACACAAGTTTGTACTTTGAAAATCGTAAAGATCGACATACAAGGTTTTGCATTTACACCGACAATATGTCTTTAACTTTCACCATCTATCTTTCTATCTTCTTTTCTGTCTTTCTTTCTGTCCCTCTTTTGACAGACATCTCCATGTTTTTTTTGGTGGGACAATGGACAAACACTGCCTAATGATAAGCACTGGTAATACTGCTTTAACCAAAAATGACCTGGTTTTGACGTCCCTAATTGATATGGCTCGGGAAAATATTGAGACAAAAGAAGAAACTGTGATATTTTCTTAGCTATATTGTACACGAATCCTTTCTTTTTCAATGTCCATTTTGTCGTCTGCAGTAACTTTCAAATTGGACCACCCTAAAATTTTGTCATTTGGGAAAGGGTTAAATATCTATCACCAACTATCTCTGTGCCTGTCTGTCTGTCTTTCTGGACAACGCTTGACAGATATTTTGTATGTTTTAGAAGTCAGATCAAACTTTACTTAGTGAAGTGCGCTGCTAAAAAAGAATTATAGATAAAAGTATTTTTTTGTGTTGATCTCTCTTCTTTTCCATATGTCCAGGGGTGTAAAATTCAACTCGCCCGCTCGCATTGGCAAGTAGCATTTGGCAGCCGGCGAGAGAAAAAAGTTACCTACTAGTCCTACCGGGCAACTAAAATTATTGTCTGGCAAATGAAAAACAACATATTTCAAACTCAATAATGTGTTTTTTCTCGGTCCCGATCTGTGCAATAAATTTATAAAATCTTTCCGATCAATGGGAGACCAATTTTGTTTTTTTTACCATACCTCTGATAAATAGGAAGTTTTCGGACAGGTATGCTGATTAAAATTAATGTCTGTGGCGACACCGTTACATTAACATAATTTATAACTGTGTATTAATTACGTCACCGCTGTCTACTGCAATAAGTCAAAGAACGATTTATAAAGGGTTGTTATTGAATATGCGGGTCGAAAGTTCATGGAAATGACAATGAAAAATGAGAAAACGAATGAGCATTTCTACATAATGAAAAGGGTAAGTCACAACAAAAGGTGCATGACGAGTAAACATTGGAAAAGAGATGTCTAACTTCTAGTCTAGTCTTGGGCCTGGCTTTCGTTGTTTTCGTGGGCCGAAAAAGAAGGAAGGAAGTTGTTCTGTAAACTTTAGAGAAAATATCCAGCATTTAAGCAGCCAAAAAATCTTCGCTATTCATTTGAATCATGTCCAAATGTAAGCAAGAGACTTTGAAATTTTCATGATAAAAGGGCGTCGATCATCAACATGTTGTAGATAACCCTCTTACATCTTCCTTATGTAAAACAAACACATAACAGAATTACAGTACGAGTAACATTATCATGAGGGCGAGTAACTTTTTTGGGCTACTAGTCCTACAGGGCGAGTGGAAGAAAAAATAATTATACCCCCCACAACAAAGTTATGGGGGGATATACTGGAATCAGGTTGTCCGTCCGTCCGTCCGTCTGTCCGTCCATCTGTGGACATAATCTTGTGTCCTCTTCTCCTCCCACAGTTTTTGACCAATTTTTCTGAAATTTTATCAGGATGTTCCCTATTATATGAAGTTGTGCACCTGCAATTTTCATCTTAATCCAGTCATTAGTTTCAGAGTTATGCCACTTTGAAGTTTTTAAGAGGGGGGGGGGGGGGGTGGACATAATCTTGTGTCATCTTCTCCTCCCACAGTTTTTGACCAATTTTTTTGAAATTTTATCAGGATGTTTCCTATCATATGAAGTTGTGCACTTGCAATTTTCATCGGGATCCAGTCATTAGTTTTAGAGTTATGCTACTTTGAAGTTTTTAATGAGGGGGGGGGGGGGGGGGGAGTAGTCAAAATTTACAATTTCGTTTCCGTGTTCTAACTTGAGAACTGTTTGACCTAGGATCATGAAACTTTACACAGTTGTTGCCCATGACCAATGGAGGTGCCCTATTGTTTTGGGGTCACCAAGGTCAAAGGTCAAGGTCACAGTTGGACTTTGTTTAAAATCCGTTTCCATGCTCTAAGTCAAGAACATTTTGACCGATAGCACTTTTTCAGTGACAAGGCCCTAGTGGGGGGTATTCGTCCGCTTTGCGACAGTTCTAGTTTTACACCCCTGATGTCATTGTTCTTTCTGTCTGTCCATTTATTTTGCAGTAACTAACACCTCAAGAGTAGATTCAGTACATTGCATCCTTAAAAGATGTACTTGTCCAATAAAGGGACAATTTATCCCTATCCCAAACAAGAACAGCTTTTGACGTCCCTAGTAGATATGGCTTGGGAAAACATTGAAACAAAAGAAGAAACTACTGATAACCAGCAGTTTCTCCTTTTGTCTCAATATTTTCTGTGCCATATTATACACAAATCCTATATTTAGTAACATCCATTTTGTCATTTTTTACAGTTTTTGAAGTGGATCATCCTAAACTTCTGTCGTTGGGGAAAGGGTTATACAAACTGTTTGTACATCTGTATGTAGATGTATTTGTACTTGAAAGTAGTCTTGCTACATGCCCTAGAGTTATTTTTAGCTAGAATTTATCAAATTGTATCCTATCTTTTGCAGTTTTGACCTAGATTCCCACACCTGGTCAGTGATAGATCCATCACAAGAAAGCATGGTGAGTTGTCTAGAATTATGCATGTTCACGGTATATAATCACGTGACTTAGAATTTCCGATAATCTTCAATAACTTTGTCAATACTTGACCAATTTGAATTCAGTTTGGAGCAGAGAATGTGGACAGACGTCACGCATTAGATGGACGTGTTTGATTTTTGAAAAATCAACTGATAAAAAGTTATTGAAGATAAACCAAAATTTTGGTTTATCTTCAATAACTTTTTTATCTGTTGATTTTTCAAAAATCAAACACATCCAGCTTATTCCTGGCATTTTCCCTCCTTCTCTGCTTCAAACCAAATTCATTGATCAAGTATTAAAAAAGATATTGAAGATTATCGGAAATTCTGAGTCACGTGATTATACACCATGATGTTGTGTGTCTGCATGTTTCACTACCTTTGCTCAGATTCAATCTCCTTTGCCTTTATATTTCCCAGTGCAATGTTACAAACAAATCCAATTTTTGACAACTTCATTTATGTCGTATACAGCTGCAAGCTGTAACATTTTAAATTTTTACTGTTTTGGAAAGGGTTAACAAAATTTAAGGGTGGTCCAATTTTGAAGCTGTCGTCAGACGACAAAATGAAAGTAACTAAAGGTAAAAGTTGTGAATAATAAAGCACAGAAATCATTGAGGCAAAAGGAGAAAATGCTGATTATCAGCATTTTCTTCCTTTGCCTAAATGTTTTCCCAAGCCTATTCTCTTAGACGTCAAAACCAGGTCTTGTTTAGGAAAGGGTTAAGCCAAGTCAAACTTTAAGCATGCGTGGATCCAGAAATTTTTCATATACTACTGAAGTCAGAAAATATTGAAGCAAAAGGAGAAAACGCTGATGATCAGCATTTTCTTCTTTTGCTTCAATGTTTTACCAAGCAGGACTGTCTATTTTTATACGCCCGAAGGGTCGTATTATGTTATGGCCCCGGGCGTATAAGGGTCGTATTATGTTATGGCCCCGCTCGTCTGTCTGTCCGTCCGTCCGTCTGTCCGTCCGTCTGTCCGTCCGTCTGTCCGTCCGTCCGTCCGTTAGCAATTTCTTGTGTGCGCAACTCCTCCTACAGTTTTGATCGGAATTTGATCAAACTTACCACAATGAATCTCCATGGTGTCTAGTTGTGCATCCCGCTTACGGAATTTAATTAACTCTTTTCGTTCTTGAATTATCTGCCCTTGAATTAAAAAAATGCCCATTTTCTTGTGTGCGCAACTCCTCCTACAGTTTTGATCAGAATTTGATCAAACTTGCCACAATGAATCTCCATGGTGTCTAGTTGTGCACACCACTTACGGAATTTAGATAACTGTTTTCGTTCTTGAATTATCTGCCCTTGAATTTAAGAAAAAATGCCCATTTTCTCAAAAATGTCCATTTTCTCCTGTGTGCAACTCCTATAGTTTCAACCAGAATTTAATCAAACTAGACACAATGAATCTCTATGGTGTCTTGTTGTGCAAACAAAAGCTTTTGATAACTTTTCGTGTTTGAATTAACTGCCCTTGAATCGAAAAAATGGCCAATTTTACTGACAAGCCCCTCTCGGGCGTATATGCGCCGCTTTGCGAAGCTCTTGTCTAGTTTGCTGTTTTGGAAAGGATTACAGCCCATCTTGAGATTTAACCCATCACCACACAGTGACTCCTTTTGACTACCAACAAGATAATGGCTTTGGAAAACGTTGAAAATGAAGAAATTGCTTGTGACAAGCAATTTCTTCATTTACCACAATGTTTTCTACGTAAAAAGACCAACAAATTTAAATTTTCACTCACTTTAAATTGTCGTCTGCATCATCTTTCAATTTGGACCTCCCTAAAAATTTACCGTTTGGTAATGGGTTAATTAGAAAATTGTTGAAAGAGACATTAAATCAACATTTCAGTTAATAGAACAACAATATGGATCGATACAGACATACTAGTGATAATATCTTAGCTAATTGATGACTTAGTAACAGCTAGTAAAGACATGGGAAGGGGGCTGCAGATATTTGGGGGGGGGGGGGGGGGGGAGGAATATAGCATGGAAAATATTGAAGCAAAAGGAGAAAATGCTGATGATCAGCATTTTCTTCTTTTGCTTCAATGTTTTCCCTAGTGTTACTGTCTATTGTTTGCTGCTTTTTGAAAGGGTTAATTCCCATTTTGAGATGTAATAAGAAAATTGTTGAAAGAGAAATGAAACCGGAATTTCTGTTAATAGAATAATTGACAAATCAATACAGACATGATAGTGGTTATATCTTAGCTAATTGATGACTTAAGCCTCTCTTACAACCGGTCGTACGTGCTCCTGCGTGCGGTCTGCGTCTAAAACGTATGTTTAGTCGTGCGATGCACGCACGTGCAACGTACGATTTTGGTGGACGCAACCACGACGCAGACTGCACGCAGCAAAGAATTGACCGGACAATATTTTGAGGCGCTCTTACAACCCATCGTGCGTCTTTATAAATCGTGCTATTTTGCAGAGTTTTAAAACGTACGATTTAAAAAGACGCACGACGGGTTGTAAGAGAGGCTTTAGTTACTGTTAATAAAGACATGGGAAGGGGGCTGCAGATATCTGGGGGAAATAATTAGAACACAAAAACATTGAAGCAAAAGGAGAAAATGCTGATGCAAAAGGAGAAAATGCAGAAGATGCTATTTTGGGGAAAGTATAGTATGGAAAATATTGAAGCAAAAGGAGAAAATGCTGATGATCAGCATTTTCTTCTTTTGCTTCAATGTTTTCCCTAGTGTTACTGTCTATTTTTTGCTGTTTTTTGAAAGGTTTTATTCCCATCTTGAGATGTTATAAGAAAATTGTTGAAAGCGAAATAAAACCAGAATTTCTGTTAATAGAACAATTGATGAATCAATAGAGACATGGTAGTGATAATATCTTAGCTAATTGATGACTTAGTTACTGCTAATAAAGACAGGGAAGGGGGCTGCAGATATTGGGGGGGGGGGGTAAATATAGCATGGAAAATATTGAAGCAAAAGGAGAAAATGCTGATAAAGACATGGGATGGGGGCTGCAGATATTGGGAGGGAGGGGAATATAGCCTTGAAAATATTGAAGCAAAAGGAGAAAATACTGATGCAAATGGAGAAAATGCTGATGCAAAAGGGGAAAATACTGATGATGCTAATTGGGGGAAAATATAGCATGGAAACTATTGAACCAAAAGGAGCAAATGCTGATTATCAGCATTTTCTTCTTTTGCTTCAATGTTTTCCCAAGTAGGGTTTGAGTTTATTGGGGTTTTACGCCGTTTTCAACTACCAGGGTCATATCGCGGCGGCTGGAGCACCTAACCGTGGGTTCCTGGTATTTCTCGCACCAGTACAACCACAATATCCAAACCGAGCCTCCAGCTGCTCTCTCACATAGATGATTCACACCCATTGGTGAGAGACAAATGACTTTTGTCAAATGTCAGAATGGATACTGGCCGAGCCGGGGTTCGAACTCGAGACCCCTGGATTGACAAACTCCGACGTAACCGACTGAGCTATCCGGGCTCGGCTTTTCCCAAGTAGGACTGTCTATTTTTTGCTGTTTTTTGGAAGGGTTAATTCCCATTTTGAGATGTAATTAGAAAATTGTTGAAAGCTGCATTAAAGCAGTATTTCTGCTAATAGAACAACAACTGATAGATCAATACAGACATGCTAGTAATAATATCTTAGCTAATTGATGACTTAGTTACTGCTAATAAAGACATGGGAAGGGGGCTGCAGATATTGGGGGGGGGGGGGTAAATATAGCATGGAAAATATTGAAGCAAAAGGAGAAAATGCTGATGCAAAAGGAGAAAATGCTGATGATGCTATTTGGGGGAAAATAGAGCATGGAAACTATTGAAGCAAAAGAAGAAAACGCTGATGATCAGCATTTTCTTCTTTTGCTTCAATGTTTTCCCAAGCAGGACTGTGTTCTTTTTTCTGTTTTGGAAATGGTTAATTCCCATTTTGAGATGTAATAAGAAAATTGTTGAAAGAGACATTAAACCAGAATTTCTGTTAATAGAACAAGTGATAGATCAATACAGACATGCTAGTGATAATATCTTAGCTAATGGGGAACCGTAGCGGGTTAATTGCCCCTGCGAGTAGTGCGGTGGCGCCGTTGTTCCCGGTCCAACCAGCATCCGGAAGTTCCCTTTATTTACATGTAAAAGCTATCACAGAACGTAAATATGTTGCTTACTTTCAAGCTATTTTCCTAAATTAAAACGTAAAACACAGAAAATGGATTAGAAATTTGGTTTTATGAAGAATCCGGAACTGAGAAATGAACTACGAAAACGAAATGCTAGAGTTTCAGGTAGAAAAAGCGATTAAGTAGAGCTGTAAGTATCAGCATGAAAACGAAAGTAGATAGCCGGAAACCGGCATGAATCTCAATACAAAATCTCAGTTCTATTCGCAAAATTAATTTGTTATCATAAAGTGTTTATTCTTGAAATGGATAAATATAATGTTAAGACTAAGTTTTCTTCGTAAAATCCAAACCATTTTCTTATCTCACGATCTTTACATCCCTTAACCCTTTACCCAAACAAGACCTGGTTTTGACCTTTTCCCTAACAGAAAAGGCTTGGGAAAACATTGAAACAAAAGAAGAAACTGCTGATAACCAGCAGTTTCTCCTTTTGTCTCAATATTTTCTGTGCTCTCTTATACACAAATCCTTCCTCTTTAGCATTAATTTTGTCATCTACAGCATATTTCTAATTGGATCATCCTATAATTTGTCCGTTTGGGAAAGGGTTAAAACTAGAAACATAGCATAATTTATTTTGTGTTAAAACGGTTGTAAAAGACTTATAGCTTTATGGGCGCACACGATATTGTTGTTCATTAACACCATTAGGTTGTTAACCAATTTTTAATTCTTTTGAATACAAAACGATTCCTTTTGGTAATCCTTATTGGTAAAGTTTTAATCCTTTTCCAAACAAAACCTTGTTTCAACATCCCTAATACAATAGGCTTGGAAACTTTGAGGAAAGGAAGAAAATTCTGAAAATGCTGTAAACCATCACTTTCTTCTTTTTCCTCGATATTTTCATTGAAATATGTTGTGCACAAACAACATCTTTACCAATATCTGTTTTGTTGTCAGCAGGAACTTTCCATCCTAATATTGTGTCATTTAAAAAAGAGTTGGGTCACCTTTGAAAACAAATGGGAAAAAAAACATTTTCATTTATTTTCCTGAATCAAATGTTTTGCAGTAAAACAAATAAACTACTACATGTATACAGTATTGAGTAAGCATGTATGCATTAGTTAGAAACATTGTTAGAAAAGGAATATGGATATATCAGCCTTTTCTTCTGGTGCTTTCTTAGCTTTCTCAGAAATCTTTCACTATTTACCCTTTTCCAAACCTACGTGTCTTAAAGTTTTCCAACATTAAAGGTAATGTAGATGCCAAATGCATCTTGATAAAGGTAGGACTTGTGTGCAAATTATCATAGACTACCAAAAAAGTATCAAGTCAAAAGGAGACAATGCTAGATATCAGCATTTACTTGTTTTGCCTCAATGCCTTTCAATCCTTACCTATTATTGATGTCAAATTCTGGTCTTGTCGAGAGAGGGTTAAAACCAGGTGAAATTATGGAAAATGGTTAACAAACTGAATGACATAAACTTCTAAGAAGTGTGTATTATGAGGGAAAACAGAGAAAGAAGAGGAGAATATTTGGGTTACCGTGAATCCCAAAATTTTCATTCTTTTCCCTCCAAATTATGTTAGATCTAATAGGGTTCTACTTAATCAAGTAAACAGTGACATAATTTCGGACATTTTTACATTTTAACAACAGTTTACTTCAGCGATCGTGTGTTTTCCGTGTTGTGTATTACCAGGTAAAAGGGCGAGTGTAGTAAATTTTGGACCGTGAACCACTGCGCCACCTATCAAAGGAAAGATAATCCGCTACGGTTCCCCATTGATGACTTAGTTACTGCTAATAAAGATACGGGATAGGGGGCTGCAGATATTTGGGGAATTTCGGATTTCTTTTGGCAGAGCTAAATCTATTCCCAAACAAGACCTGGCTTTGACGTCCCTGAGAAAATTGGTGTGGGAAAACATTGAGGCAAATGAAAAAAAATGCTGAATATTCTCCTTTTGCCTCAATATTTTCTGTGCTGTATTGTTCACAAATCCATTCTTCATCATTGTCTACTTTGTTGTCTGCAGTAGCTTATTATACCCCCAACAACAAAGTTATGGGGGGGTATACTGGATTCAGGTTGTCCGTCCGTCCGTCCGTCCGTGGACATAATTTTGTGTCCTCTGCTCCTCCCACAGTTTTTGACCGATTTTGCTGAAATTTTAGCAGGTTGTTACCTATCATATGAAGTTGTGCACCTGCAATTTTCATCTTGATCCAGGCAGTAGTTTCAGAGTTATGCCACTTTGAACTTTAGCACTTTTTCAGTGACAACGCGCTAGTGGGGGGTATTTGTCCGCTTTGCGACAGTTCTAGTTACATTCGACACTTGTTGTGTCGAAGTCAGAGGGGTCGTCAAAATACCTCGACATATCCGGAGCTCGACTCATCCGATTTTTATTATTTTCTATGAAAACGCTACTCGACCATTTTTGATAGGCATCATATGTGTCCATGAATGGCCCATGATTGAGATAAAATAGGAAAAGGAAAGAAATTGCTCAATGCGAGCAATTTCTATCCTTTTCCTACTTGATTTCAATGGCTGTATTTGTTTCGAAATTATTTTGATTAAACATTTTGATAACCCATTCCCACATTATTAGGACTTTTGATGCCTCAAAGGATAAAAAGGCTTTGGAAAACATTGTGGAAAATGAAGAAATTGCTTGTCACGATGTTTTCTGCCATGGGGGACCAAAAAATGTGTTGTTTGGTATGAGTTGAAACAACCTCTGGCACAAAACCCACAAATTATCTGAAGTGCCAAAGGGATGCTATGGAAATAGTATACTCAAGGGATAGTATTGATTTCTGCTGCTGTTTAATATGGGGCTTCTGGTATTTTTGGGAATTTGCGTTGTTAGCCTTTAACCCATTCCCTCATTATTAGGACTTTTGATGCCTCAAAGGATAAAGGCTTTGGAAAACATTGTGGAAAATGAAGAAATTGCTTGTCACAAGCAATTTCTTCATTTTCCACAATGTTTTCTACCATGGGGGACCAAAAAATGTGTTGTTTGGTATGAGTTGAAACAACTTTTGGCATAAAACCCACAAAATATCTGAAGTGCCAAAGGGATGCTATGGAAATAGTATACTCAAGGGATAGTATTGATTTCTGCTGCTGTTTAATATGGGGCTTCTGATATTTTTGGGAATTTGCGTTGTTAGCCTTTAACCCATTCCCACATTATTAGGACTTTTGACGCCTCAAAGGATAAAGGCTTTGGAAAACATTGTGGAAAATGAAGAAATTGCTTGTGATAAGCAATTTCTTCATTTCACACAATGCTTTCTCTCTTGAAAGATCAACAAATGAAACATTCATTTTTAAAACCCACAAAATATCTGAAGTACCAAAGGGCTGCTATGGAAATAGTATAGTCAAGGGATAGTATTTATTTCTGCTGCTGTTTAATATGGGGCTTCAGATATTTGTTGGAAATTTGTGTTCTTAGCCTTTCACCAATTCCCACGTTATTATAGGACTTTTGATGCCTCAAAGGATAAAAATTTTGCAAACATTGTGGAAAAAGATTCACACAATGCTTTCTCTCTTGAAAGTTCAAGGAGAGACAAATTTATTTAAAAAAAAAACAAAGACAAATTATCTGAAGTGCCAGAGGGATGCTATGGAAATAGTAGGCTCAAGGGATAGTATTGATTTCTGCTGCTGTTTAATATGGGGCTTCTGATATTTGTGGGAAATTATGTTGTTGGCCTTTAACCCATTCCCACACTATTAGGACTTTTGATGCCTCAAATGATAAAGGCTTTGGAAAACATTGTGGAAAATGAAGAAATTGCTTGTGACAAGCAATTTCTTCATTTTCCACAATGTTGTCTACCATGGGGGACCAAAAAATGTGTTGTTTGGTATGAGTTGAAACAATTTTTGGCATAGAATCTACAATTATCTGAAGTGCCAAAGGGATGCTATGGAAATAGTATACTCAAGGGATAGTATTGATTTCTGCTGCTGTTTAATATGGGGCTTCGGATATTTGTGGGAAATTTGCGTTGTTAGCCTTTCACCAATTCCCACATTTTTAGGACTTTTGATGCCTCAAAGGAAAAAGGCTAAATTGGAAAACATTGTGAGAAATGAAGAAATTGCTTGTGACAAGCAATTTCTTCATTTTCCACAATGTTTTGTACCATGGGGGACCAAAAAATGTGTTGTTTGGTATGAGTTGAAACAACTTTTGGCATAAAACTCACAAATTATCTGAAGTGCCAAAGGGATGCTATGGAAATAGTAGGCTCAAGGGATAGTATTGATTTCTGCTGCTGTTTAATACGGGGCTTCTGATATTTTGGGCAATTTTATATCAGACATTCTGAAATTGAAGGGTTACCTTCTTATTTCTCAATTTTTGGCTATTTCCGTATATATATTAAGTCCTTTCCAGGGGGACAAATTTATGAAAGCCCAGAAAATTTTGAGGTAAAAGGAAAAAATGGTTATCAGTATTTTCTTCTTTTGTCTAAATGTTTTCAGAAATCTTCTTGTATTGGGGACCTCAAAACCAGGTTTAGTTTGGGAGTGGGTTATTGAGCTTTTTCCATCTTTGATAGCTCTTCTCTCATTTTGTTCTTGATAAGATTTCAAAACCGTATTTAATGATTCCTTATGATATCCAACAAGATAAAGGCTTTGGAAAACATTGTGGAAAATTCTAGGCCAGTCTATTGTTTTGCTGTTTGGCTTAAAAAAAAAAGAAAAAACAAGTTGTTGTTTTTGACAAATTGTGAAAAAAAAAATCAGGCATAGAAAACTACCCTCAAGGTCAATTAATTTAGTAAGTAAAAAGACTAGATCTGCCTAGTAACTCCATAACTTGGCTTATATCAGGAGCCTTTTGGTTATAAAATAAAAGAAACATTTGATATTTCCCTAGTTAAAACTGCTAACTATTTATTCATGCCAAATTTGGCAGATATTTTGGCGATGTTTTATGTGTGATCATGAAATTCAAAGTTTTACAGGGAATATTTTCTGGGAAAATGCATGGTATTGTTTTGTTCTGGTTTTTGACAACTCCCATTTTGAATTCTATATTTATTGCTTACTTAAATACAAACAAAACATGTTTTTGGCACATCTCACAGAGAAAGTTAAGAAAAACTTTAAAAGAAAAGAAGGAAATTCTGAATATCGAAATTGCTCCTTTTCCCAGAATGTTTTCCATGCTAAAGTATAAAAGTTTTCTACTCTATTCAACGTCTATTTTGCTGTCTACATCTTCTTTGAACTGACATAAAAAAGAAAAATGAAAATCTAAACAAAGTATAGAAAATATTGAAGGGAAAGATAAAATGTCGGTTATCAATTTTTGTGATGCTCTGTTATATTCTTAAAAACTTGAAGTATCATTAACCCATTACCACACATTGACTTCTTTTGTCTCCTGAAAAGAAAAAAGGCTTTGGAAAACATTGTGGAAAATGAAGAACTTGCTTGTAACAAGCAATTTCTTCATTTCCCACAATGTTTTCAACCTGAAATGAACAAAAAATGATGAATTCCATTCACTTGATATTGTTGTCTGCAACATCTTTCAATTTGGTTATAAGTCTAAAATTTTGCCGTTTGGTAATGGGTTTAAACCAGCCATTTTGAGGGAAGGGTAGAAAGAAACTCTATTTCTATTCTATAAAAGTTCAAGGAAATGTCAAAGTATTTCATTATCACCATGTTGAGGTCATCAGCAATGAGATGTGCGTAAACATTGACATTTCATATTCGATATGTTGTCATTGGAATCAAAATACAGAATTGAGATACTGACTTTGAGGGTATTCTGCCTTTTATGAGATTCATGCAATTTGGGAAGCATTCGTGCAAGATCATTAATATTCGTTACACATTAGACCTATTCAGTTGACATCGTAAAAATTTGGTGGAGGAACATACCGTCAAATGTGTATCATGTGGCCAGAATAATTCATCCGCCGCATGAATATCATAAGCACGGTGTGTAATCACGTGACTTAGAATTTCCGATAATCATCAATAACTTTGTCAATACTTGACCAATTTGAATTCGATTTGAAGCAGAGAAGGTGGAAAAATGTCAGGAATAACCTTGACATTGTGGGTTTTTGAAAAATCAATTGATAAAAAAGTTATTAAAGATAAACCAAAATTTTGGTTTGTCTTCAATAACTTTTTTATCAGCTGATTTATCAAAAGTCGACCACGTCCATCTAATGCGTGACATCTTTCCACCTTCTTATCTTCAAACCGAATTCAAATTGGTCCAGTATTTACAAAATTATTGAAGATTTTCTGAAAATATTGTATCATGTGATTATCCACCGTGATTAGGGATGGGCTGCCTTAAACACCATTTAAATATTTCTATTTTCAGATACCACCAGGTAGATTATCCCATGCAGCGGCAGTTGTAAACGATGCCATGTATGTGTTTGGTCATTTCTACTGGTTATTCAGTTATCATAGTAACATTTTTTCCATTTTCAGATTCCGGCTGGTAGATTATTCCATGCTGAGTCTGTTGTTAACAATACCATGTACATATTGTCGTTGTTAATGCAAACCCTCCTATCTTGTTTTTGGAAAAATTTAAAAGAGGGGATAAAAGGTACAATAACTTCTCTCAAACTGAAAGGTTTTACTTGAAATTGGACATATTGTTCACAGATAATGTGTCATTAATATAGATAAAACGCGATATTGTGACCATTATCGGGCTCGCTTTATTATTGTAAACAGATTGGTCACCTCGAAACGCAATAGACCGTGGCCCAGGTGACCATTGCATAACTTATATAATGTTAAAATTCGTCCTACGTAAGAAGTGGTGGAAATATCGACTGACTGAAAGTACAACAACCGTCAATCTTGCGACCCGGGTTCGAATCCTCTGTATACCGATATCTTTTTAGCTCACCTGAGCACGAAGTGCTCGAGGTGAGTTATTGTGGTCACTTTTTGTCCGTCGTCCGTCCGTCCGTCCGTCCGTCCGTCCGTCCGTCAACATTTGGGGTGTTTACACTCTAGCATCCACAAAAGTTACTCAATCTTGATCAAACTTGGCCAAAACAAGTATGATCATAAGTTCTCGGACAAGTTCGATTATGGGCCTGATCGGACCAGAAAGTGCGGAATTATCTGCCCTTGAATATCAAAACATGCTGTTTTTAAGTTTGTTTACACTCTAGCATCTACAATTATCGATCAATCAAGACAAAACTTGGACATAATGTTGGAGACCATAAGATCTTGGATGAGGTCAATTTTCAGTCTGATCTGACCAGAAAGATGAGAGTTATGTGCCCTTGAATTGGGCAAAATTGCCACTTTTTGCTGTATTCAAAAAAGAGTTAATCTAAGGGAAGGAACTCTGACACTACTCTTCTTTGGTATAAGTAGAGTTATCTAGTTTGATAGAGGATATAAATAGATTTACACTCTAGAAACCCATTACCAAAGAACAAAATTTTAGCCTAGTCCAAAATCATAGGTGTTGCAGACGACAAATTCCATTGAACAAAATTTAACATTTTTTGGTCTTTCTTGGTAGAAAACATTGTGGGTAATGAAGAAATTGCTTGTCACAATGTTTTCCAAAGCCTTTATTTTGTGGGGCATCCAAAAGCGCCAATGTGTGGGAAAGGGTCAATCAAGACAATACTTGGACACAATGTTGGGGACTATAAGATCTCAGATGAGTTTGATTTTCAGTCTGATCTGATCTGAAAGTCAAGAGTTACGTGCCCTTGAATTTGACAAAATTGCCATTTTCGGTTGTTTTCAACCTTTTTTACACTCTAGAATCTACAATTATTATTCAATAAAGACAAAACTTGGACACAATGTTTTGGACCATAAGATCAGGGATTAGTTTGATTTTCAGTCTGATCTAATCAGAAAGTCAAGAGTTATGTGCCCTTGAATTTGACAAAATTGCTGTTTTTACTGTTTTCGACTTTGTTTACACACTAGAATCTACAATTATTGACCAATCAAGACAAATCTTGGACACAATGTTGGAGACTATAAGATCTCAGGTAACTTCGATTTTCAGTTTGATCTGATTAGAAAGTCAAGAGTAATGTGCCCTTGAATTTGACAAAATTGCCATTTTCGGCTGGTTTCGACCTTGTTTACATTCTAGAATCTACAATTATTGATCAATCTATACAAAAACTTGGACACAATGTTCGGAACCATAAGATCTCATATGAGTTTGATTTTCAGTCTGATCTGATCAGAAAGTCGAGCGTTTTGTGCCCTTGAAATTGACAAAATTGTTGTTTTCGGCTGTTTTCGACCTTGTTTATACTCTAGAATCTACAATTATTTATCAATCAAGACAAAACTTGGATACAATCAGGGCTACAGATAAGTGGAGGTGAAGACATACTAACATTGTTTTTTCGAATTCAAATCCTATGTTGTGGGTACTCATTTGAATCGTCTCGACGAGACGATACAAATGAGTACCTACAACATAGGGTTTGATGATCACTGACAGCATTATTGCAGTTTGAAAAGTCACCACCCCCTCTTATCTGGAGCCCTGTACAATGTTTGGCACCATAATTTAGATCTTGGATGAGTTAGATTTTCACAACGTTATTGACCATAAGTTCTTTTTCAGTCTTAAAGTAATAAATATTAATTGAATTGAACAAAAGTGTTGCTCATATCATTTAGGTTCAGGTGAGCGATATAGGACCATCATGGTCCTCTTGTTTATTTATTCTGAGAAACTTTTATTTTAAAAGATCGTGCACGGGACACATGCTCCTTTGGTGCTGCGATTACTCGGAGACAGATAGTATTGTCCAGCAAGATTAACCCGGGACATCTGCATATGTAATGACCCCATTTCGGCTTTGTTTTGTTAAGACGCTCAACTAACGGACTGTGCACACGGGTTAATCTTGCTGGACAATATCTAGATTTTTGCCATTTGTTGTCGTTTTGTTGTCATAGATTTTATTTGTGAAAACGTTTTGAAAAATGATGTAAGTTACAAACATGAAATGGTGTCAAATAAATAATCACTACTAAAATAGACGAGGAAAAAATAAAAAGAATAAAAAGAGAGAAAAAGCATTATAAAGCTAAAATAATGATAACAAATGATAATCATTTGAAGTATTGTAATGAGACAAGCAATAAGCTAAATATGCATAAAACTATACATTCGAAAGTAACCATTAAAAACATTAAGCTCGCCCCTAGCCTCGAACCACCACCTGCATACCGCCTCTTATGACAGAGATTTAGAAGCCACTAATGTATCCAATAGACCATTGCAGACATAGTTAATGTGATGACGACAATTCAAATTAATCACTCAAAACACATAGATAATTGATCATTAATCTGCCCCTCCTACAGGTAAGTATTGGTTTTTCCCAAAAATGTTTACAATAGCGCGTTAGAGTTATACTGATCAGTAGAAATATCTCAAAACCTGCAAAAATTGTCTTAATTGGACATACAATTAGTGTTTATATTTGAAAATCGCAAGAATCAACAAACAAGGTTTTGCATTTACACTGACGATATATGTGTTTTATCTGATCATTTTATCAGATCTTTCAGTTATCATAGTAACAATTTCCTCTTTTAATTCTAGATACCAGCTGGTAGACTTTTCCATGCCGCGGCAGTTGTAAACGATGCCATGTATGTATTTGGAGGCACGGTAGATAATAATGTTCGATCAGGAGAGATGTACAGGTTTCAGGTAGGATTTTTTTTTTCAGAAAAGTTTGTTTTCAGTTCCTAATTCTAAAATTGTATTTGTTTGAGAGTTAATAAGATACACATCTGCATTTCAAGTGATAGGTCTTTCCTGCTTAAGGTTCGAATACAAGCTTAGTATCACTTAAGGTTACCTTAGGAGCTTTGGAGTTTCTTTAAGCCATCACTGCACATTGACTCTTTTTGACTCCTTACAAAATAGTGGCTTTGGAAAACATAATGGAAAATGAAGAAATTGCTTGTGACAAGCAATTTCTTCATTTCGAACAATGTTTTCCTACCCGATAGAGCAAAAAAGTAAAATTTCATTCACTTTTTAATTTAATTCTCGTCTGCAGCATCTTTGAGTTTGGAACAGCCTTAAATTTTGTCATTTGGTAATGGGTTAAGACTCATATTTTGTCAACCTCTTTTATAGCATGCAAGGACATAGCTGTTGCAATGAATTAAGCTCTGTTAGAATTCCATTTAGTAAAATATCAAATATATAATTGATGATAATCTTTTTTATGCATTACATCTATTTTCAGTTTTCCAGTTATCCCAAATGTACTCTGCATGATGATTTTGGTCGTCTGTTAGAAAGTCAACAGTTTTGTGATGTGGATTTCTTCATTGGACAGGTAAATATTTTGAATTGAATAAGAAGTTTTGAATGATGTTACTGTGATGGATCCAGGATTTCTGTGAAGGCGTTTTGAACATACGAGGGGCGTTCAATTAAAAGTGTTACTAATGGTCCACCATACCTCACGGTTCTATAGAACTAGTGGTGATTGCAGCTATATGACAGGAAAATTACTGTCTATACTTGGTCAAAATTTGAGACAAATTCGTTGACTCTTTCAAAAGTTATTGAACTCTTAAGTTGGTCCAGTCATATACACTGGCTATTTCGCTGTGCGCAAAATGGAAAACGAACTGAAGTAGGATATACGGGTCTACATTAAAGGTCTCATAGGAAATATCTGTATCACATGCATGTAATGAACTATATCAGATTTGTGGACATTCGAACGTTTGATATACGTCAGTTTTTAGGAAGATAATAAAAATTAAAATTGGTAAAACTGGCCTGAATGATGCCCCCCTCTCAGGCAACCCAGGTAGAGCTAGTGCCAAAGCAAATGTTGCTGTAGATCCCGACATGACCGAACTAGACGCGTGGTTCAATGTGCAACAAATAGCAGATAAAGTTGGTTTTTCATCAGGGACATGTTATACGGTTGTGCAAAATATATTTTGAAATAATGCAACAAATGTAACAAATGTGGGCGTTCTGAGCTTTATACATATGATTGAACAATAATCTACTTTTATGATCTCCAATGGCGTGTCATTAGCAAGCAATGGTTGCAAAAAGATCAGACAAGGTCCGTAATAGCCAAAAAATGAAAAGCGCGGCAAAAGTTTTGTATGCGGTAATTTTCAAATGTAACGGGTGTATTGTTCAAATTACTGTTTCAAATAGTACCACTGTCACCGGTCATTCATACAAGAAATGTATGTCGGCGAAAGTAAAGAAATATCACGAAAAGAGCAGGTCTAGGACTGGCTAAAGAGGCATGTACCTAATCCATGACAACGGAGCTCTCCACAGGTGTCATCTTGTCCAAGACTTCCTGAATGAGCAGGGTTAGACACTAACTTTCCCAACCAAGGAGTCCGCTGGACTCCCAGCAAGAGAACTTGTGGAGTCCAATGGAAAATAAAGGAGTCCCAAAAAGAAGCAAATATTTCATGTTGCATGCATGTTAACTAGTCAATGTCATTCTCATGTCTGCATAGAATACTAAACATAAATTCAGGATACTAGATCCTGTTATCTAGAGCTACCAGCTTACTTATCATCTTGCTTATAATTTTTCGCCAGAATTTTTAAAGAGTCAGCCGGACTCCCTAAGTTGAAAATCAGGGAGTCCCACCAATTTTTAGGGAGTCTCGGACTCGCGGACTCCCCTTAGTGTCGAACCCTGAAGAGACACATGCTGTACAGTGTCTTCATCCACCCTTATAGCCGGGCTTAAGCCCATGTAGCTTTTTTAGCGAGCCGGGACTTTATGTCCGGGGAGCTAATGTCACAGCCCTAGTGTCGGCGTCAGCGTCAGCGTCGGCGTCAGCGTCTTCAAAAACTTTAACCTGGTTTATATCTCAGGCACTATTTGAGATACAGCCTTGATACTTCACACATGGATACCTCCTGCCAAGACCTTTCATTTGGGACCATGACCTTTGACCTAGTGACCTTGACCTTGGAGTTTGACCTACTTTTAAAAAACTTTAACCTGGCCTATATCTCGGCCATTTTTACAGATACAGCCTTGATACTTCACACATGGATACTTCTCAGCAAGACCTTTCATTTGGGACCATGACCTTTGACCTAGTGACCTTGACCTTGGAGTTTGACCTACTTTTCAAAAACTTTAACCTGGCCTATATATCATGCACTATTATAGATAGAGCCTTGATATTTCACATATGGATACTTCGTACCATGACTTTGACCTTGAGGCCATGACCTTTGACCCAATGACCTTGACCTTTGACCTTGGACTCTTTTTTTGTGACAAGCTCTCGTATAGGCGAGCTACGTTGTCCGCGGACAACTCTTGTTTGCATTCCCCATGATGACGAAAAAAGCCTCTGGTCGTCGGTATAAGCTTTCATGTTCCATATGCAGTGCAATTTACCAGTGTCTGCGGGGTGTTCCAAAAGAGGCCCCTTTATTGGCATATAAGTAATGGATCTCAAAACTTCAGAAGTGTGTGGGTGTCAAAGAGGATTACTTTGAAGGATTGAAGAAACTTAGAATTGAATAGCGACATAACTATGGCTTTTAGAACCCCAGTTCCAAAATTAATTGAACGTCCCTCGTACAAATATGGGGGAAAGGGGGGGGGGGATAGTTTTCCTAGTATTACACAATTTCGACTTAATTTCTTAATTTCTGAAATAATCAGGCTACAGAGAGGGTTTGTTTGCAACCCCTGAACCCCCTCTGAATGCGCCACTGTGTTACCTGCTTGACTAGGAATCCTGTTGTTTTGTGAATAAATTATTGTAATGTGTTTCAGGACAAAGTCAAAATCCCAGCTCACATCTCATTGGTTGCTGCCAGATCTCCATGGTTACTGGAAAAAATAAAGCAAGCCAAACGACAGGTAAAAAAAACCTCTTACAACAAAATTTGGTGTCTTTACAACAGAATAAGTTAATTAGTTTGTAACTTTCTATACCTTCTGTACTGAGGTTTGGCGATAGCATACATGTAATTTGTAGCGTATATAGCTCTCCTTTGATGCCCACATGGTAAAAAAGCTGTGGAAAACTTTGCGGAAAATGAAGAAATTTTTGCTTGTGACAAGCAATTTCATCACTTTCCACAATGTTTTCTTTCCAGAATGACCAAAAATTGTAAAACTTCATGCACTTGAAATTGTCATCTTCAAACCTTCCAAAGTATTGCTGTTTGGTAAAAGGATTAATTATACATTAGTACATTCTATTTTTATGCCCTGTATCGAGAGATCGGGGGCATATTGTTTTACTATACTAATGTCCATCTGTCTTTTTATCTGTCTGTCTGAAAACGTAACATTTTGCCATTTCTCCAAAAGTATTTGACATACAAAGCTGAAATTTGGTATGTAGCTTCCTTTCAATAGTATCTATCTTCTCCATGCAATATGACTTGCCTCAAGGTCATCTGGTAACCCTTATTAACCCTTAACACGAAAACTTAACATTTTAGGAAAAAAGCCATTTCGGGGGCATTGGTGTTTCACAAGCACATCTTGTTGTATTCACAGCAAGAACAGAATCTTGAAGTTGACAGTTCAAGTTCCGGCAGAATCACAGTATATCTTGAGGACGCAGAACCGCGAGCTTTTGAGATGGTTTTGTCTTATATCTATACGGATAGAATACATCCGCGGAAAGCGACGGCTTATTTAGATCTTTTTAACCCATTCCCAAACATTGACGCTTTTTGACGCCCTTCAAGATAAAGGCTTTGGAAAACATTGTGGAAAGTGAAGAAATTGCTTGTCACAAGCAATTTCTTCATTTCCCACAATGTTTTCTAGCCAAAAAGATAAAAAAAATTTAATATTTTATTCACTTGAAAAGGTCTTCTGCAGGATCTTCCAAATTGGAATGGTCCAAAATTTTGTCGTTTGGGAAAGGGTTAAGGCAATTGTATCACATTTTGTTTTATTTTTGAATTCGTAGCAAGAACAGAATCTTGAAGTAGAAAGTTCAAGTTCCGGCAGAATCACAGTATATCTTGAGGACGCAGAACCGCGAGCCTTCGAGATGGTTTTGTCCTATATCTATACAGATAGAATACATCCACGGAAAGCGACGGCTGTTTTAGATCTTTTTAAGGCAATTGTATCACATTTTGTTTTATTTTTGAATTCGTAGCAAGAACAGAATCTTGAGGTAGAAAGTTCAAGTTCCGGCAGAATTACAGTATATCTTGAGGACGCAGAACCACGAGCATTCGAGATGGTTTTGTCTTATATCTACACAGATAGAATACATCCACAGAAAGCGACGGCTGATGACAAAAATACGGGGGATGAAGTTATACTACTGATGATGGATGTGTATAGATTGACGCTGAAGGTATAAATTCTATTTTGGAACATGGATACATGGATTATCTTGAGTTTGCATTGTAATGCCCCTGTATCAAGAGAGTGGGAGCACATATGTTTACTCATGTCCGTCTGTCTGTCTGTCTGACTATTGGAAAACTTGACATTGGCTATTTCGAGGGCATTCATGTTTTACAGACACATCTTGTTAGAGATAATATTTGGCAAAAGTGGTCTTCAAAGATAGAATTGATAGATTGTTAAAGCAAATCTGACCAATGATATCCATTAATGCATAAAATGTGTGTTTTCAGATCGTTACGGGCATTGAATAACGAGAAGAAACCGGGCCGATATCCTGAGAAATCATGCATTAATCGGTAGATTCATGTGCGATATTGGACCGGCTTTGCACTCAATTATCCTCGATTTGAAAATTCAAAATAAACAACTCCCCTTTTCCCGCAAAATTCTCAACCTCTTTTGTTGAATAAGAGACGTTCGCCCTTGGCGCCAAATAACGACGTAACATTGTTTTGCTGACGTCACGCATAACAAAAACATTTCGGAAGATTCATCAGAACAAAACAACAATGGTGGATATTTTTGCTCTCACCTCTGTTCATTTTTTGGCATGTATCAATAGGTAGGGTTAAGTATCATTGGAGTTTATGTTTTTTATGCATTTATGCTTGGCACTCGAGCGTTTACGTATTTCTTGGGCCTCTGGGAATGTTAATGACCTCAAAAACGTGAATTAACCCTATATTGAATTAATGTTTACATACAGCTACAGCAATCAACATGTTGTTCACTGATTGTCTGTTTCTGAAAACTAATTATCTTTATTACACTGGGATAAATATTTTATTGTGGTAAGACACTAATGCCTACATAGTAAAGTTAATCATTTTAGTCAAAGACTAATAATGAAATGTGTGTGTTACATACAGTACAGAAAAGATTGAAAGAAAAGAAGCAAATTCTGGCATTTCTTCTTTTCTCTCAAATGTTTCCTGAAGGTCTTCAATTAGTGGCATTGTTAGTTAAAGTTTTGAGACAGAAAATATTACTTGTTTATTTTGCAGTTTCACATGTGTAGATTAGAGCAACTCTGTGTGCAATATTTAGAAGCCAGTATTGGATTATCCAATGTGTTAATAGCTTTACAGAATGCTGCAAGATTGAAACTAGACTTTCTCAAGGTACCATTATGGTTTTGACAGAAAATATACATGTACTTGTTTATTTTCAGTTCCACATGTGCAGGTTAGAGCAGCTGTGTGTTCAGTATTTAGAAGCCAGTATTGGATTATCTAATGTTCTGATAGCTTTACAGAATGCTGCAAGGCTGAAACTAGACTTTCTCAAGGTAAGATCTAGGCTAATGTTTATCAAAGTAGATTAACCCATTACCAAACAACAAAATTTTAGCCTAGTCCAAACTCAAAGGTGTTGCAGACGACAATTTCTATTGAACAAAATTTAACATTTTTAGCTCACCTGAGCAACATGCTCAAGGTGAGCTTTTGTGATCACCCTGTGTCCGGCGTGCGTCGGAAGTCGTCAACAATTTCTTTAAACATCTTCTCCTCCTTAACCACTGGGCCAATCCTAACCAAACTTGGCAGGCATGTTCCCTGGGTGACCCTTTTCAAAACTTGTTTTCAGATTTTTGATTCGTCAAAAAATGTGGGCGTGGCAGGGCGGGGCTTATCAGACTTAGAGAAATTGTTAAATAATTCTTCAAAAATCTTCTTCTCCTTAACCATTGAGTCAATTTCTACCAAAGTTGGCAGAAATGTTCCTTGGGTGACCCTTTTCAAAACTTGTTTTCAAATTTTTGATTCGTCAAAAAATGTGGGCGTGGCAAGGCAGGGCTTATCAGACTTAGAGAAATTGTTAAATAATTCTTCAAAAATCTTCTTTTCCTTAACCATTGAGTCAATTTCTACCAAAGTTGGCAGAAATGTTCCTTGGGTGACCCTTTTCAAAACTTGTTTTCAAATTTTTGATTCGTCAAAAAATGTGGGCGTGGCAGGGCGGGGCTTGTCAGACTTAGAGAAATTGTTAAATAATTTTTCAAAAATCTTCTTTTCCTTAACCATTGAGTCAATTTCTACCAAAGTTGGCAGAAATGTTCCTTGGGTGACCCTTTTCAAAACTTGTTTTCAAATTTTTGATTCGTCAAAAAATGTGGGTGTGGCAGGGCGGGACTTATCAGACTTAGAGAAATTGTTAAATAATTCTTCAAAATTCTTCTTCTCCTTAACCATTGAGTCGAGTTTTACCAAAATTGGCAGAGATGTTCCTTGGGTGACCCTTTTCAAAACTTGTTTTCAAATTTTTGATTCGTCAAAAAATGTGGGAGTGGCAGGGTGGGGCTTATCAGACTTAGAGAAATTATTAAATAATTCTTCAAAAATCTTCTTCTCCTTTACCATCATGTCAATTTTTACCAAAGTTGGCAGAAATGTTCCTTGGGTGACCCTTTTCAAAACTTGTTTTCAAATTTTTGATTCGTCAAAAAATGTGGGCGTGGCAGAGCGGGGCTTATCAGAATTTGAGAAATTGTTAAATAATTCTTTAAATATTAAATGTTTATCCAATTTGTACCAATATTGGCTGGTATGTTTCTTGAGTGACTGTCTTCACTTTGTGTCGAGAAATTTTTGATTCGTCAAAAAATGAGGGCATGGCAGGGCGGGGCTTATCAGACTTAGAGAAATTGTTACATAATTCTTCAAAAATCTTCTTTTCCTTAACCAATGAGTCAATTTTTACCAAACTTGGCAGAAATGTTCCTTTGGTGACCCTTTGCAAAACTTGTTTTCAAATTTTTGATTCGTCAAAAAATGTGGGCAGGCAGGGCGGGGCTTATCAGACTTAGAGAAATCATGAAAAAAATCTTTAAAAATCAACCATTGGTCAAATTTGAAGTAAACTTGGCAGATCTGTTTCTTGAGTGACTGTTTTCAATGTGTGTTCATGAATTTTTTTATTTGTCAAAAAATGTAGGCATGGCAGGGCGGGGCTTATCAGACTTGGAGAAATCATTAAACAATTCTTTGAAAATTTTCTTCTCCTTAACCGTTGGACCAAATTATACCAAATTATTCAGGAATGTTCCTTAAGTACCCCTTTTTATTTTTATTACAAATTTCTGATTCGTAAAAAATGTGGACATGGCAGGGTGGGACTTATTCGACTAGGAGAAATGATAAGAAAAATCAACTGTTGGGCCAATTTGTACCAGGGATGTTGCTTGAGTGACTCTTTGTAACAATAATATTGTTTGTGAATTTTTGATTTGTTAAAAAAAATGAGTGTGGCAGGGTAGGGCTTATCAGACTTAAAAAAGTTGTACAGAAATTCTTCAAAAATCAATTATGGGGCCAATTTAAACCAAGTATAGCAAAATGCTCATTGAGTTACTCTTTTCAAACACTTTGTTGTAAATTTTTGACAGGTTAATAAATGTTGATGAGGCAAGGAGGGGCTTAAAATATTAAGCATATTAATGCTTGTAATGTATCATTCTGATGTTTCAAAATTTAATTGTAAAAGTGAAATCTTGGTTATAAAAATCAAACTGGAACAGCACATGATATTCAATATTTAAGATGTCACTACATGCAATATGATTGAATACAAATGTGACTTCATTGCATTCATTGGAAAGTATGAAACTTTATTAACAATAATTTGATACGACTTATATATTTGTTCACAACAAAATTATATCATACACAATCAAATACAGGAAGAACTCAGGTGAGCGATATCAGTGCCTTTCAGGCACTCTTGTTTGGTCTTTCTTGGTAGAAAACATTGTGGGAAATGAAGAAATTGCTTGTCACAAGCAATTTCTTCATTTTCCACAATGTTTTCCAAAGCCTTAGTTTTGTAGGGCGTCCAAAAGCGTCAACATGTGGGAAAGGGTTAAAGGAGCCTTAAATTGGTATTTGATTAATGCCATTGTTTTCTATAAAGGGGTGATAACCATTGCTTTCCATAAAGGGGTAGGGGTGGTGTCAGAGAGAGGGGGTAAATTTCAAAAGAATGATTTTGTTATCTATTTAAAATTAAAGAGCTTCAATCAAGGCAAATAATATTTAAAATATCATTCTCCATGTCATTTCAGATAACATTTTAAGACATATCAACCTTTTTAGTTTCATCCTATCTTGTATTCAGTGAAACAAAGGCCTTGAATTCAGTTTTTACCTTTGCAATGAACTGCAATGAATAATATGCAATATGGCTTTAGGTACTAGCATATTCTTCTTTTGTTTTCCAGGAGTATTGTTTAAAGTTTATAGTTAAGGAGAGTAACTACAATCAAATAGTTATGAGTAAAGAATTTGAGACCCTAGAACAAATGCTCATGGTGGAGATAATTCGGCGCAAGACCCAGCCTAACCAGCGCAGTCTAGCAGATCATCTACCTGTAGATAATGCAATGAGTAGGTATTTTTTATCTCTCATGTTTGAAATCCTAGAACAAATGCTCATGGTTGAAATCATCCAGCGCCTGACCCAGCCTAATCAGCGCAGTCTGGCTGATCATTTACCAGTGGATAATGCAATGAGTATGTGTACAGTAACTTGTAAATGAGACATGTGCTGGGTTAACAATGATTTTTGTGCCCCTGTATCGACAGTTAGGGGGCATGCTCTTTTACTTGTGTCTGTCTGTCTGTCCGAAAACTTAACATTGGCCATTTCCGGGGCCATTAGTGTTTCACAAACACATCTTGTTTTAGATTAATTTTTTATTCAATGGCAAGTATACAATAGCTTTGTAGAGCAGCAGATGAGAGAGGGATTAAGTTATTCTAGATTTATTATTTCAAATCCAAACTTAGAAGTGGTCATTGCCATGTTGATAGCATGTCCATGACTTGGCCATGAGAATTATTAATAAAGATTTTCGCATGTTTAAAAACATAAATTTGCTTTATTTTTAGCCAATTCCCTAGAAAAAGAGATGAAGAATTATTTAAAGAGGACTGGACCAAAATTTTTGATATTACATTAATGTTGGACGAAACGCCTATACCTGCTCATAAAGCCATACAAGCTGCGAGATTTACATACTTCGAGTTCATGCTTCATCAAACCCTATGCTGTGGGTACTCATTAGAATTGTCTCACCGAGACGATTCAAATGAGTACTCACAACATAGCAGGGTTCTCCGCAGAATGATTTGAAGCCGTAGTGGCAAATTGTAAGTATTGGTAAACCTTGAAATGCATCATGTTCATGCAAATAATAATGTGAATAAAAGCATAATGGGAAAAGAAGAAATTGCTCAATTTGAGCAATTTCTTCTTTTCCCATAATGTTTTTATACAGAATTATGACATTTAATTTCACAAGAATGCATTATTTATTACTTTTTGACATGAAATGTCTACACAATTCTCTATTTGGTGACCTTTTTGAAGAAATAAAGCTGTGGGGTACTTTTGAAGCTGTAGTGGCATTGCACTAATTTACATGAAGCTGTAGTGGGGCCGATACAGCTTATTGGGCTGGGGAGAACACTGCATAGGGTTTTGAATTGAAATAAGAAGTTAGAATTTCTTTATCCTCATTCATCTGTTGCTACGGTTGACACTATTTAAAGATTACTTGTTTTTAGCTCACCTGAGCACGAAGTGCTCGAGGTGAGTTATTGTGGTCACTTTTTGTCCGTCGTCCGTCCGTCCGTCCGTCCGTCCGTCCGTCCGTCCGTCCGTCCGTCAACATTTGGGGTGTTTACACTCTAGCATCCACAAAAGTTAGGCGATCTTGATCAAACTTGGCCAAAACAAGTACGATCATAAGTTCTCGGACAAGTTCGATTATGGGTCTGATCGGACCAGAAAGTGCGGAGTTATCTGCCCTTGAATGTCAAAAAATGCTGTTTTTAAGTTTGTTTACACTCTAGCATCTACAATTATTGATCAATCAAGACAAAACTTGGACATAATGTTGGAGACCATAAGATCTTGGATGAGGTCAATTTTCAGTCTGATCTGACCAGAAAGATGAGAGTTATGTGCCCTTGAATTGGGCAAAATTGCCACTTTTTTGCTGTATTCATAAAAGAGTTAATCTAAGGGAAGGAACTCTGACACTACTTTCCTTTAGTATAAGTAGAGTTATCTTGTTTCAGAGCTCCAGATAAACGGGAGTGATGAATTTTTAAACTGCAATAATTCTGTAATTGTTCATCAAACCCTTTATTGTGGGTACTCATGTGTATCGTCTCGTCAGACGATACAAATGAGTACCCACAACATAGGGTTTAGAATTGAAATAAAAAGTTAGAATGTCTTCACCCCCACTAATCTGTAGCCCTGTTGTTTGATAGAGGATATAAATAGATTTACACCCTACAGTCTACAATTATTAACCCATTAACAAATAACAAAATTTTAGTCTAGTCCAAAGTTATAGGTGTTGCAGACGACAAGTTCTATTGAACAAAATTTAACATTTTTTGGTCTTTCTTGGTAGGAAACATTGTGGGTAATGAAGAAATTGCTTGCTACTTCATTTTCCACAATGTTTTCCAAAGCCTTTATTTTGTGGGGTCTCCAAAAGCGCCAATGTGTGGGAAAGGGTCAATCAATCAAGACAAAACTTGGACACAATGTTGGGGACTATAAGATCTTGGATGAGTTTAATTTTCAGTCTGATCTGATGAGAAAGTCAAGAGTTACTTGCCCTTGAATTTGACAAAATTGTCATTTTCGGTTGTTTTCAACCTTGTTTACACTCTTGAATCTACAATTATTAATCGATCAAGACAAAACTTGGACACAATGTTTTGGACCATAAGTTCTGGGATTAGATTGATTTTCAGTCTGATCTGATCAGAAAGTCAAGAGTTATGTGCCCTTGAATTTGACAAAATTGCCGTTTTTTTACTGTTTTCGATTTTGTTTACACACTAGACTCTATAATTATTGACCAATCAAGACAAATCTTGGATACAATGTTGGAGACTATAAGATCTCAAATGAGTTTGATTTTCAGGTTGATCTGATTAGAAAGTCAAGAGTTATGTTCCCTTGAATTTGATAAAATTGCTGTTTATGGCTGTTTTCGACCTTGCTTATACTCTAGAATCTACAATTATTTATCAATCAAGACAAAACTTGACCACAATATTGGGGACCATAAGATCTTGGATGAGTTGGATTTTCAGTCTGATCTGATGAGAATGTCGAGAGTTATGTGCCCTTGAATTTGACAAAATTGCCATTTTCCGCTGGTTTCGACCTTGTTTACATTCTAGAATCTACAATGATTATTGATCAATCTATACAAAACTTGGACACAATGTTGGGGACCATAAGATCTCATATGAGTTTGATTTTCAGTCTGATCTGATCAGAAAGTCGAGCGTTATGTGCCCTTGAATTTGACAAAATTTCTGTTTTCTGCTGTTTTCGACCTTGTTTACACTCTGGAATCTACAATTATGGATCAATCAAGACAAAACTTGGACACAATATTAGGGACCATAAGATCTGGGATTAGTTTGATTTTCAGTCTTATCTGGTCAGAAAATCGAGAGTTATGTGCCCTTGAATTTGATAAGATTGCTGTTTTCGGCTGTTTTCGACCTTGTTGATACTCTAGAATCTACAATTATTTATCAATCAAGACAAAACTTGGATACAATGTTTGGCACTATAATTAAGATCTCGGATGAGTTAGATTTTCACAACCTTATTGACCATTAGTTCTTTTTCAGTCTTAAAGTAATAAATATTAATTGAATTGAACAAAAGTGTTGCTCATATCATTTTGGTTCAGGTGAGCGATATAGGACCATCATGGTCCTCTTGTTAAATTGATGACATGTTTTATTTTCATTGAATTCCCTAGAAAAAGACATGGAGACTTATCTTAAGAGGACTGGACCGGGATTTTGTGATATTACGTTAATGTTAGATGAAGTGGCTATCCCAGCTCATAAAGCCATACTAGCTGCGAGATGTACTTATTTCGTGTACATGTTTCACGGAACCCTATCTTGTTGGTACTCATTGGAATTGTCTCATCAAGACGATTCCAATGAGTACCCACAACATAGGGTTTGGAATTGAAATAAGTAGATAGAATTTCTTTACACTCATTCATCTGTAGCTGTGGTTGATAACAATTTTTTCCTCTTTTAACAATGATACATGTTTTCTTTTCAGCAAATTCCCTAGAAAAAGACATGGAGACCTATTTAAAGAGAACTGGACCAGAATTTTGTGATATTACATTAATGTTAGACGAAGTGGCTATACCTGCCCATAAAGCAATTCTAGCTGCGAGGTGCACATACTTTGAATCCATGTTCAGGTCTTTTATGCCAGAGAATAATGTTGTTAAGGTAAGATTACTAAAGATTGGCATCCAATTTACAAATACCAAATATTTTTTTCACAAAATTCTATGGCCAAACTTATCAATTTGTTAAGAGAAATTTACTAGGAATTCATGGTTAGGGAGCTCAATCTGCTGTGAAAAAAAAGGTGTAAAAACCCATTAAACCAGTTAATCAATCAGTCAGTCGATCAACCAATCAATCAATTTATCAAAGTAAAGATATATCTTACATGTTTTAGTTTAATAAAGTTTGCGTGAAGCACATTCTACCATGTTGATAACTTTTATTGTACAGATTGCAATAGGAGAAATGATTCCATCCAGACAAGCTTTTGACAGTTTGTTACGATATATTTATTACGGAGATGTCACAATGCCCCCTGAAGATTCCCTGTATTTATTCCCAGCTCCATACTTCTACGGATTTACAAATAATAGATTACAGGTTAGTTTTACGCTAAGTCCTTTTCACTGAAAACAATTAAGTATTGTCAGTCGTCTTATGTGCCGATGTAGAGTTCTCTTCTCAACACATATAATGGAAATTTGCAAAATTGTTTTTAGCATTTTTATACGCCTGAAGGGTCGTATTATGTTATGGCCCCGGTTGCCCGTCCGTCTAATTGCCTGTCTGTCCGTTAGCAATTTTTTGTGTGCGCAACTCCTACAGTTTTATTCAGAATTTGATCAAACTTGCCACAATGAATTTCTATGGTGTCTAGTTGTGCACATTGCTTACAGAATTCAGATAACTCTTTTAGTTCTTGAATTATTTGCCCTTGAATTAAAAAAATGTCCATTTTCTTGTGTGTGCAACTCCTGCTACAGTTTTGATCAGAATTTTATCAAACTTGCAACAATGAATCTCCATGGTGTCCAGTTGTGCACACTGCTTACGGAATTTAGATAAATGTTTTCGTTCTTGAATTATCTGCCCTTGAATTTAAGAAAATATGCCCATTTTCTCTCAAAAATGCCCATTTTCTCCTGTGTGCAACTCCTACCAGAATTTTATCAAATTAGCCGCAATGAATCTCTTTGGTGTCTGGTTGTGCAAACAAAATTTTGATAACTTTTCATGTTTGAATTATCTGCCCTTGAATTGAAAAAAAAACGGCCAATTCTACTGACAAGCTCCTCTCAGCTTATATGCGCTGCTCTGCGAACCTCTTGTTTAGCATTTTTAGCGAGCCGGGACTTTATGTCCGGGGAGCTAATGTCACAGCCCTAGTGTCGGCATCGGCGTCAGTGTCGCGTCCCGTCCCGTCTTCACTTGAAAAACTTTAACCTGGTCTATATCTCAGGCACTATTAGAGATACAGCCTTGATATTTCATACATAGATACATCTCGACAAGACCTTTCATTTGGGACCATGACCTTGTGACCTTGACCTTGGAGTTTGACCTACTTTTGAAAAAAATTGCTGTTTTTGTGACAAGCTCTCGTATAGGCGAGCTACGTTGTCCGCGGACAACTCTTGTTGTTTTTGGAATCATAATTATCAAAGGAGTAATTACTTGTATTGATGTACATTACTCTATCAGCCTCTCTGTGCCAAAATTGAATCATTTACAATGTTTAATATGCTAAAAGATTTCTTCCTAGATCATCAATTATATTTGTCGTGTGCATGTACTTTTAATTTGGAGCAAATCTCTGTATTCTGTGAAAATTTAGTTCTTATGATTTTGCATTTTTACCCATTCATTTAAAATTTTAAACATCTGTCACATCTGCCTCTCCTTTTCAGGCCTACTGTAAGCATAATTTGGAGATGAATATCACTTTCCAAAATGTTGTCCAGATTTTAGAAGCTGCTGATAAAATACAAGCAACAGACATGAAGAAACATGCATTGAATATTATTGTACATCATTTTCCCAAGGTGAGTTGAAATCTTTCCCATTGGCCAAAGTTAAATTTTCTCCTGTACCACTGGAAAAAGTAATTTGTCTCTCACCAATGGATGAATTGTTTACGATTAATCTAAGTTAGAGAGCAGCTGACAGCTTAGATTGGATATATTGGTAGTACTGGTGTTAAAAATGCTTGGAATCCATGGTTAGATGCTGCAATATGACCAAAGCAGTTAAAAGAGTTGTTAAACTCCTTTCAATCAATCATTCTAAACTACTGGATGAATTTGGAACAAACTTGGCAGGAATGCTCCTTTAGTAACTATTTTAAAAACTTGAAAGTGAATTTTTGATTTGCATAAATCGGGTCATGGCAGGGTAGAGCTTATCACAGTTGTAAGAAGTAAGCAAAAATAGTCAAGTGAGCAATATATCGTCGGTGCTATGACAAAATGGCGTAACAAATTAGTTACGCAATTTTGTCAATTTTTTTTTATATATACTTTCTATTAACCCTTTCGATGCCCCGGGACGGGTATACCCGTCCTGCGAAAAAAGTGTCAGCGTGCCCTGGGACGGGTATACCCGTTTTTCGTCAAATAGGTTTTTTGAAAAAAAAATCTGAAAATGAGACTAAAATGGTGGATTAAAAGATTGAAAACAAAACTTTAGTAAGTTTTATATGGTTTTCATAAAGAATTATATAATATTTCAAGCTGATTTTTAACGAAAATACCATTTTTATCAAATTTCCTAGAAATGGCCTGGCAAATACGGAGCCATTTTGAAATAAATCTCTGGCAGCGAAGGGGTTAAGTATGTAGGAGCGCATATCCTGTCAAAATGGCGTTTTTCTACACCTATTAGAACCCTTTCAATTATCATGTGACAAAATTGCGTAACTCGATTTAGCTGACAAAAATGCGTTATATGTAGACAAATTTACACGAGAGTAATATAGAGTTACGCAATTTTGCCGGCATATTTTTTAACATTTTTTAAAACGGCAAAAACGTTTTTGGCTCTCCTAAAAAAGAATGGTTTTCGAGCAAAATTTCTATTACGCCATTTTGTCATAGCACCGACGATATTGCCATGCTCGCCCTTTTGTCTTTTTTACCAAACAATTACTTTGATTAATATGTTAATGGAAAAGTGCAAGACAATTTGGTGGATGCAAATTTGTAAACATGTATCATATCTAGGGCCGTGTTTTACTAGCGAACTTGCAAACATATTTTGTGTAAATTATGCAACAAGACATCTGATTGAAATAGAAATATGTCTCCAGCCAATTACATTGGTTGGGCTAAAATCACTTTGTTCGAATGACAATTTACATGTACATCCAATATTTGTTTAATATATCAGGTTTCAAAGTTACCCCAGATCAGGAGGCTGAGCCGAGAGTTACTGCTGGACATTCTAGAAGCCATCGCTGACGACATGTCAGAAAACAGACTACATCAGGATATGTCCAACTTTAGCCTGTCAGATTCATCTAGCTTAAATTATTGAGAAAATTATTCAGAAAATATTGGACCAAATGGAGTAAATTGTCGCTTTTCAACAAAAATCTTGTACCTGCAGCTTTAAATAAGCTGCAGTTACGAGGTTTTTGTTGAAAAGGGAAGAAATGCTGGTTACCGTATGACATGTCAGAAAATAGACTTCATCTAGTAATTTCAAACTTTAGTTTATCACATTCCTCTAGTTTGAATTATTTAGAAAATTGTTCAGAAAATAATGAGGCAAAAGGAGAAAATGCTGGTTATCATCGCAGATGACATGTTAGAAAATAGACGTCATCTAGAAATGTCAAAAAAAAGTTTCTCAGATTTCTCTAGTTTGAACTATTGAGAAAATTATTCAGTAAAAGTTGAGGCAAAAGGAGAAAATGATGTCATCATTGCAGAAAGCATGTCAGGAAACAGGCTTCGTCAAGAAATGTCAGATTTTTGCTTGAATTTTCATCTAGCTTGAATTTTTGAGATGTCATAGTGACTGGAATTCTCACAGTTAACCCATAAACAGACAAGAACATTTTAGACTGGTCCAAAAACAAGTAAATGTAGAAGCCTAGATGGCAATTTCAAGTAAAAGTAATTGAAAATATTTTGGTCATTCTGGGTAGAAAACATCATGGATTATGAAGAAATTGCTTGTCACAAGCAATTTCTTCATTTTCCACAATGTTTTGTAAAGGATTTATCTTCTTTGGCGTCATTATGTGGGAATGGGTTAAATATTGGTACAAAAAGTGGTGCAGATATTTGGATTTAATTGTATGAAAATATTGTTTGAATGTAAGAACATGCATTCAAAGTTAAGCATTGGTACGAAGTCTTCATAGATATTTGGATTTAATTACATGAAAATATTGACTGAAAATATTGATTGAATGTAAGAAATAGTCTGTGCTGGTCACAGGTATTTCCTACTTTTCCATCAATGTTTTAAACCTTTTTTGGTCACTAAAGCTATATAATGAGTTTGCAGGTAATTCTTGAATTTTTAATTTAATTTATGAACAGATAATATTGATGGAAAATGAGAAATTGCTGTTGCTGGCAACAAGCATTTCCTTCTTTTCTATGAATATTTTGTTTAAAGTTTTACTCTTAGATCAGCCTTGGGTTTGTGTATGAAAAGATTTAACAAATATCTGAGGTATTACCGTAAGAATTTGAAAGTATATGGAGGACATTTATCCTTTCCTCAATGGCAAAATTTTCGACTGGTACAAATTCAAAGGTGTTGCAGACAACAATTTTAAGAGTATAATCTTTTTTTTTTATGTCTTTCTGGATTTAAAAAACTATGTGGATAGTAAAGAAATGGCTTGTCACAGGTAATTTCTTCATTTTCCACATTGTTTTCTATTGCCTTTATCGTTTGAGCTTCAAAAAATTTCTTGGCTATCCATGCTTAAATTCTTCTATACCTGCATCGGAAATTGTTTGGAAGATGTTTATTAGAATGTTGAGACAATATTTGGGAAATGCTTTGAAAGGAATAATCATTGATTTTGTGATATTCTTGTTAGTAGTATATAGCTTGGTATATGTTAAGCCCTTTCTTTCCCAAATAAGACCTGGTTTAGACTTTCTAAGTGGAAATAGTTTTGGAAAACATTGAGAGAAAAGAAGAAATTGCTGATCATCAGCAATTCCTTTTTCTCTCAATACTTTCTGTACTGTAACATACACCCTTTATATTTTTCATACCAATATTTTTATTGTCTTTAAATTTTAGGGTGATCCTCTTCAAATATTGCCTTAAATGACAAAATGGATGTTATTAAAGATAGGATTTGTGTAAAATATGGCACAGAAAATATGGAGACAAAAGGAGAAACTGCTTGTTATCAGCAGTTTTTTCTTTTGTTTCAATGTTTTCCAAAGCCTTCTCTATTAAGGACGTCAAAACCAGGTCTTGTTTGGGAAAGGGTTAAAAGTGCTATTTTTCTAGTCAAATGCATCGTTTGTACAGAAATCACAAATTTATTGTTCACGTTTTATGTATTTGTTAAGTGCCAAATGTTTTGTTAACCTTTCCCAAACTCCAAAACTGGTTCAAATTTGAAAACTGCTGCAGATGACAAAATATGTGATATTAAGGGTAGCATTGGTGCTTTACCCCATAACCAGACAGCAAATTTTTAGGCTGGTCTTGATTCAAAGACCTTGCAGATGACAATTTCAAGAGGATGAAATTTACATTTTGGGGGGCTCTTTTAGGGTAGAAAACATTATGGTAAATGAAGAAATTGCTTGTGAAACATTGTGGTAAATGAAGAAATTGCTTGTGACAAGCAATTTCTTCATTTTCCACAATGTTTTCAAAGTTTTCAGCTTGTGGCACAAGTTAATCCATTTAATCCAATCTAAGTTTGCACATGTTTAACACTTTCCCAAACAAGATCTGGTTTTGACGTCCCTAATAGATATGGCTTGGGAAAACATTGAGACAAAAGAAACTGCTGATAATCCGCTAATTATAGGTTGGGATGCTCTGCCAGGTCATCTATCGTGAGCTCTATCAGCATGTTCTTCTTTTACCTCAATATTTTCCCACTTGAGTTCGTCAAAGATTGTCAAAATAAGAGTTTGTTTGGGAAAGGTTTTAATTATTGTTATGGGCCTTTGAGAACAATCTGTTTATTACAGTCAGTTTTTAGCTCACCTGAGCACGATAGTGCTCATGGTGAGGTATTGTGATACCGCTGTGTCCGTCGTCAGTCGTCCGTCGTGCGTCAACCTTTGGCTTGTGTGCACTCTAGAGGCCACATTTTTTGCCCAATCAACCTGAAATTTGCTCAGAATGATTGTCTCGATGAAATCTCGGACAAGTTCGAAATTGGGTCATCTGGGGTCAAAAACTAGGTCACGGGGTCAAATCTTAGAAAAACCTTGTGTGCACTCTAGAGGCCACAATTTTTGCCCAATCAACCTGAAATTTGCTCAGAATGATTGTCTTGATAAAATCTCGGACAAGTTTGAAATTGGGCCATCTGGGGTCAAAAACTAGGTCACGGGGTCAAATCTTAGAAAAACCTTGTGTGCACTCTAGAGGCCACATTGTTTGCCCAATCAACCTGTAAATTGATCAGAATGATTGTCTTGATCAAATCTCGGACAAGTTTGAAATTGGGTCATCTGGGGTCAAAAACTAGGTCACAGGGTCAAATCTTAGAAAAACCTTGTGTGCACTCTAGAGGCCACATTTTTTGCCCAATCAACCTGAAATTTGCTCAGAAAGATTGTCTTGATGAATTCTCGGACAAGTTTGAAATTGGGTCATCTGGGGTCAAAAACTAGGTCACGGGGTCAAATGTTAGAAAAACCTTGTGTGCACTCTAGAGGCCATATTTTTTGCCCAATCAACCTGAAATTTGCTCAAAATGATTGACTTGATGAAATCTCGGACAGGTTCGAAATTGGGTCATCTAGGGTCAAAACTAGGTCACGGGGTCAAATCTTAGAGAAACCTTGTGTGCACTCTAGAGGCCACATTTTTTACCCATTCAACCTGAAATTTGCCCAGAATGATTGTCTTGATGAAATTTCGGACAAGTTTGAAATTGGGTCATCTGGGGTCAAAAACTAGGTCACGGGGTCAAATCTTAGAAAAACCTTGTGTGCACTCTAGAGGCCACATTTTTTGCCCAAACAACCTGAAATTTGCTCAGAATGATTGTTTGATGAAATCTCGGACAAGTTTGAAATTGGGTCATCTGGGGTCAAAAACTAGGTCATGGGGTCAAATGTTAGAAAAACCTTGTGTGCACTCTAGAGGCCACATTTTTTGCCCAATCAACCTGAAATTTGCTCAAAATGATTATCTTGATGAAATCTCGGACAAGTTTGAAATTGGGTCATCTGGGGTCAAAAACTAGGTCACGGGGTCAAATCTTAGACAAGAGGACCATGATGGTCCTAAATCGCTCACCTGAATCAAGATGACAAGAGTGAAAATGGCAATTAGGTCAAATTCAAAGACATCAAACTAAGGGCTGTCTGTTTGGAAACAATTAGGGAATAATTTTGTTCGAATCGTTCCTGTAAAGTTGGGTATGAATGAGCAATGGTTGATGTCATTTTTTGATTTCGCAATATACAACATAGGGCTAATTTTCAAAGCATACTGATCTGTTAGAGATTGATCATTTATGATATATCATTATAACAAATTATAACCACAATTTACAAGATTTGGTCTGTTATTTGAAAAAATATAGCGAAAGATCAACATCTGATAAGCTAAGCTAATCCCTTCTTAGTCTGGTAGTCGAAACCCAAAATTTTAGAAGTGGGAGGCCGGAATGTGTATGGACGAAAGTTTTGTTTTTCTGATAGCCCAACATGTGGGCATCATGGTTTGGCCTGTCTGCAGATTCAAATTTGACTTTTAAGGTAAAACAGGGGTCAAAGGTCACTGAGTGCAAAAATGCAAAATTTCGCTATTTTTCTAGATCTCTAATCCTCAAACCTGGAAGTTAAGTCTTGGATGGTCGAAAGTTGTGTTTTCCAGTTGGCCTGAATGTTGGCTACAAACTTTGCAAAGTCTGCAGATTCAATTTTGGTTCTATAAGGTCAGAAAAGGGGTCAAAGGTCACTAAGTGCAAACACCCTTAAAATTCATATATGTCCATTGCAAGACTTCCAGACATGAAAGTTTGAGTTAGGAATATCCAATATCTATGTTTTCCAATAATGAAATATAATGGGGAAATTTTTGGATCCTGTCTGCAGATTCCTAGCTAGGTATGAAGGTCAGAAAATAGGGTCAAAGGTCACCGAGTGCAAACACACTATTTGAAATTATTCCTGATATAATTTTAACGTTTTAAATGCTGGTGTTTGCTAATTTAAGAACGTAAGTTGTATTTTATGTCTGCTTAATGCGTAAAAGACATGTTTGCCCCTATCTGCAGATTCAAAATTAGAATCAAGAGTGTATACAATGGGGTCAAATGTCAGTAAGTGCAAGCATCCTTAAAATTCATATATGTCCATTTCAAGACTTCCAGACATGAAAGTTTGAGTTAGGAATATCCAATATCTATGTTTTCCAATAATGAAAAATAAAGGGGAAATTTTTGGATCCTGTCTGCAGATTCCTAGTTAGGTATGAAGGTCAGAAAATAGGGTCAAAGGTCACCGAGTGCAAACACACTATTTGAAATTATTCCTGATATAATTTTAACGTTTTAAATGCTGGTGTTTGCTAATTTAAGAACGTAAGTTGTATTTTATGTCTGCTAAATGCGTAAAAGACATGTTTGCCCCTATCTGCAGATTCAAAATTAGAATCACGAGCGTATACAAAGGGGTCAAAGGTCATAGAGTGCAAATGTTTTTAAATTTCATACATGTCAATTCCAAGACTTCCAAGCATGGAACGAAGAGTAATGAATAGATAGTATTTATGTTTTCCAGTCGCTATATATGTTTTGGATCCGTTGATTCCTGTCTGCATATCATTGGTTAGTTTTTATGGTCAGAAAAGGAAGCCAAAGGTCAATGAGTTCAATAACGCTATATCAAATTAATCCTGGTCCATTATATGTTTCAAGACATTTGTATATGTTAATTGGTGGATAACAGTTATATCTTATGCTTCCCCAATGTGTAGAAGTCATGTTTAGCCCTGTTTGCAGAATCAAAACTGAAAATATCGGGTATACAAAATAGAGGTCAAAGGTCAAAGAGTGCAAAAATTTACCAAAATATAAAACAAATTCCCTGAAAATGTGCTGTGCAGAAAAAAGTTGTGCAAAATTGAGGTTTCGATGACACTAAAACCTGACAATAACTTTGATTCGAAGACACAATTCAAGTAATCACAGTAGAGATTAATAAGACCAACATCAAATGATGAAAGTACTGAATAATGTTATCTAAACTTCGAAAATTAACTGCATGTGTGATCATATTACAATGATCCAGGCAGACTAAAAAGAGAAAAATGAAAACTGAAATCAAGTCATTTAGCAGTGTCTTAATAATTTCATTACAATACCATACATTTAGTGATGACATTTGCCCAACAATGTATCTTCATAAATGTAGCTAGTAATTGGATTTTGGCTTCATTTTTCATCGATCTAGTATATAACTATTGTTAAAAATAGCGAGTCATTGTTGCAATGACCAAAGTGTTCATTTTTATGTAAATACTGTACTATTTCCTATCTTAATTTCAGTATTGATGGAGTACATGTCAAATTATGCATTTGTCATATAAATTATTTGTTATCCAACCCATTTTGGGGTATTGAGACAATGTCTTTAATCAAGTACCTACCACAACTTAATTTTGGTATAGATGCATCATGCAAGTGTTCAACTTTGTCCAGACCATGATCTGTATATTGGCAAATGGATGTCAAATTAGTTTGGCAAAACCACTCTCTTCAATAAATGAGTATGTAATTTATATAATTTTGATTAATGCCAAAAATCAAATCCTCATTTGTAAGTACATCCCTAGGTTCATACCAGAATCTAATTCATAAAGCAAGAACTGTTCCAAAGCCTTGTTCAGCTCAAGAATTGAAAAAAGGGATATGTATCTTGCTTTCACATGGCATGTCAGTAAATAGATCTACTCATGTTTATACTTTGATTTAAGAAGGGGCATTGTAAAAGACTCTCTTCTGTGTCTAATGAAATGTATAATAAGAAGACTTCGGTGTGGGTACAGGCATGCATGTGTCTGTTCCTCCTGACTACAATTCCTACAGCATGGATGAATTTCGAAATAGGTTTACACAAGCTCTTTCAATGTGTGTACATTTTTTAACATGAGTCTCATGGACATGTATTATAAGCATTCTATTCGGCTCGTGAAGATTTAACATAATCTACAATAAGAATGAGTATAAATTATACATGTATGTCTTTATGAATAACCCAGCATAATAATATGTGGATTCAAAAGTCATAGATGTGTTTATGATTGATGCGTAAATGTAACGAAGAATCTATTTGCATTCAAAAATATTTTCAAGAAAAATACAAATATTTAAAAATCTATCCTTGGTTGTCAATTTGTAAATTGGGATGGTATAATTCAATTCAATCATAGCTTTGTAAGCAATATTTAACAAACAGAATCAACAGAGTTACGAATAGACACCTTGTCTTCTTTTGGACAGCTTTTAACAAGGAGATCACATACCAACAATGTTTGGTTTGAAACTTGCTTATTCTGTGTTGTCATTTAAAACAAAAAATATCAGAACTGCAGTCTTTGACATGTGTTTTGTACCAATAAACCGAATAAATCTATTGAAAAGAGGAGTGCGCAATTATCGAAAATGGTTATCGCCCCTGTTGTAATTTCAATGAAAAATGAAATTAACAGCTTGGTATTCTAGATGGTTTGATAGCTATCTATATATCATGTAAGGCTTTTCGGAGATTTCGGTTATAAGTCCACATCTTAATCACAAAAACAAATAATAGCTTGACCATAAGTTATACTCAAATGCATATAAAACATATAAATGGGCATTTTTATATATGAGAACCCACGAGAAATGATATACAAAATGCTATATTTCACATGAAACAATATACATGTATCTACTTAGATTTAAACAATTTACTTCTCAGAATGGAAAAATTGCCATTGATTATTTCAATATCATTATCATGGATAATTATTTTCGAATCAAAATTATTAACAGAGTAAGTATCATTGAAATTTCAATGCTTCATAACTGTTTTTGAGTTAATATCCATATTTTCAAGTATTTATCGCTTTTTAAATGTTTGCATTTTTTGACCTTTGATCTCTATTTTGCTATCTCTTAATCTTAAATTTGAATCTGAAGACAGAGACAAATATGTCATCTACATATTTAACATATTTAACAAACATTTATTACAACTCTTGTCCAATCATAAGCCAACTTTAAAGTTTAAAATCATTATTTTGAATTTGGAATAATGTCAAATAGAGCACTCATTGACCTTTGGCACATTTTCTGACCTTAAAAGCGAGCTAGGCATTTGCAGACAGTGGAACAAGCTCCCCAGCATATTTGGTTACTGGAAAACATAGATATTGCCTATTCGTAACTCGTCCTTCCATGTCTTGAAGTCTCGGAATGGACATATATGACATTTAATGATTTTTGCACTCAATGACCTTTGACCCCTTGTCTTATGTTCTTACTTTTATTTTTGAATCTGCAGACAGGGACAAACATGTCACCTACATATCTGACAAACATAAAATACAACTTCTGTCTCTTTAAAAGCCAATACCATTGCTTTAAAACATTTAATTTTAACCAGAAATAATTTTAAATAGCCCTTTTGCACTCATTAAACTTTGACCCCATTTTCTGACCTTAAAGACTGGCTGGGAATCTGCAGACAGGAACCAAAAATTTCCCCAATATTTTTGGTAATTAGAAAACATAAATATTGTTTATTCATAACTCAAAGTTCCATGCCTGGAAGTCTTTGAATCGACATAAATGAAATTTAAGAATTTGTGCACTCAGTGACCTTTGACCCCTGTTCTGACCTCATAGAACCGACAATGAATCTACAGACATGGCAACAAATGTAGCCAACAATCTGGCCAAAAAGAAAACACAACTTTCATTCATTCACAAGATAGCTTCTTTGTTCGAGGATTCGAAATATAACAAAATAGCGAATTTCTACATTTTTGCACTCAGTGACCTTTGACCCCTGTAACTCACCCAAAGGTCAATTGCTGACTTGCAGACAGGGCATTTCTTGTACAGCAGAAGTTCCTGAACAACTTCCAGTATTAAACTTTGCATACACATTCCGGCCTCCCACTTTCGATTTCTAGGCCTCTGCCAGAAAATAACTACTAGACTATCTTATTTGTTTACATAAGATAAACATAGAGACAACCAGAGCAACAGATAAGAGAAATAGATAAGAGAAATAGAAATAGCACTCTAAATTTATTATTAATATCCAAACACTATGCAGAATGTATTAATCTTTTCAAGCAGATGATTGAAACGATCACCAATTACATAGGATTTGATGAATATTGAAACAAAATGTTGATTTTTGTCGAGCCCGCTTGCGGTGAGCTCGACATAGTTGTCACAATGGCGGTTCGGTGTATGTGCGTTAGTGCGTTAGTGCGTGCGTGCGTTAGTGCGTGCGTGCGTTAGTGCGTGCGTGCGTTAGTGCGTGCGTCCATCCGGATGGAGCTTGTCCGGGCCATAACTTCACCATGGATGGAGGGATTCAGAAATAACTTGGCACAAATGTCAAGCTCAGTAAGGCGGAGTGTCGCGTGCAAGAACCAGATTCCAAGCTCAAAGGTCAAGGTCAAACTTGGAGGTCAAATGTCAAAAATGAGAAGATTTTTGCTTGTCCGGGCCATAACTTCACCATGGATGGAGGGATTCAGAAATAACTTGGCACAAATGTCAAGCTCAGTAAGGCAGAGTGTCGCGTGCAAGAACCAGATTCCAAGCTCAAAGGTCAAGGTCAAACTTGGAGGTCAAATGTCAAAAATGAGATGATTTTTGCTTGTCCGGGCCATAACTTCACCATGGATGGAGGGATTCAGAAATAACTTGGCACAAATGTCAAGCTCAGTAAGGCAGAGTGTCGCGTGCAAGAACCAGATTCCAAGCTCAAAGGTCAAGGTCAAACTTGGAGGTCAAATGTCAAAAATGAGATGATTTTTGCTTGTCCGGGCCATAACTTCACCATGGATGGAGGGATTCAGAAATAACTTGGCACAAATGTCAAGCTCAGTAAGGCGGAGTGTCGCGTGCAAAAACCAGATTCCAAGCTCAAAGGTCAAGGTCAAACTTGGAGGTCAAATGTCAAAAATGAGATGATTTTTGCTTGTCCGGGCCATAACTTCACCATGGATGGAGGGATTCAGAAATAACTTGGCACAAATGTCAAGCTCAGTAAGATGGAGTGTCGCGTGCAAGAACCAGATTCCAAGATGAAAGGTCAAGGTCAAACTTTGAGGTCAAATGTAAAAAATGAGTTGATTTTTTATGTATATAGTCAAACTTTGAAATTCATCTCCTCCAAAACTACAGCCCAGATTTCAAACTAATTTGGCACAAATATTCTTTGGATGGCCCTCTACCAAGATTGTTCAAATTATCTCAATCCGTAAAAAACATGGCCACGTACAGCTACGTGCAGCTAATTTTCGTACTTCTCAGAATGTTCAAATTATTCCGATCCGTACAAAAAATGGGTGCCAGGGGGCATGGCTTATTTTCCTTATATGTGACCCGTCGCGCTAAAAGGGACCTTATCGGATTTGTGAAAAGTATCGACCCTAGTCCGTCTGCGCAGTCCGCGCAGCCTGACTAGGGTCGAAACTTTTCACGTTTAAGTATTTTCTGAATCTAGAATGTTTTCTCTACCTTACAATATTTTCGTTTTCCAAATACGACATCGGATGGACTTCTGCTTGGTCTGGTATATTTCTCGGAATTTGGTTTTATGGACTTAGCATAAGGTCCCTTTTAGCGTGACGGGTCACATATGTATACTCAAATTAATCCATTCTGGTATCTCGTTATAAATACATAGACATGTAATATTTTGTGAACAATAAACTGTCTCACCATGATCCCCATCATTCCAACTTATTTTGTCCCCACTTTTACAACGCCATTGTAATGACAGCTGTAGACATAGGTATGGTCTTCTTTCTTCAAAATGAGCGGGCTCGACATGTTGCCCTTCGGCATCTAGTTGAAAAGCTATCATCTCCTCTTATCTGCAGCTTGTATGATTCCCAAAGTAAATGGTTCAAAATTGGCTTGTAAATGTAGAACCAACAATATAGGGCTTAGTTTCCATGTATAGTGATGATTTCTTGTATTCTTAAAGCCATTGATGACATGAGGTCTTACACAAAGTTTCAAGGTTCTTAGGCCAAACAGTTTAAAGAAAACTAAGTATCTCTGTGACAACCCGCAGTAAAGTATAATTTTCAATGCACAAAATTTCCCCAACCCTGCCACACCCATATACATTTTATAAAATCAAAAATTCAAGATACAATTTTGAAATGAGTCACTCAAGGAACTTTCCTGCTACGTTTGATTTAAATTGGCCAAACGGTTGATTTTTAAAGAATTTTCTTAAGATTTCTCTAAGTCTGAAAAGCCCCTTCCACCCTGCCACGCCCACATTTTTTAACAAATGTAAAAATTTGTGAGCAAATATTGAAAAGAGTGACTCAAGGAATATTCCTGCAAAGTCTAGTTTAATTGGGCCCAATGGTTGATTTTTAAAGAATTTTCTTTTGATTTCTCTAAGTCTGATAAGCCCCTTTCTCCCTGCCACGCCAACATTTTTTGACAAATATAAAAATTTGTGAACAAATTTTGAAAAGAGTGATTAAAGGAACATTCCCCTAAAGTCTGGTTCAATTGGGCCCAATGGTTGATTTTTTAAGAATTTTCTTATGATTTCTCTTAGTCCGATAAGCCCCTTTCTCCCTGCCACACCAACATTTTTTGACAAATGTAAAAATTTGTGAACAAATTTGGAAAAGAGTGACTCAAGGAATATTCCTGCCCAGTTTGGTTCAATTGGGCCCAATGGTTGATTTTTAAAGAATTTTCTTATGATTTCTAGTCCGATAAGCCCCTTTCTCCCTGCCACGCCAACATTTTTTGACAAATGTAAAAATTTGTGAACAAATTTTGAAAAGAGTGAATCAAGGAACTTTCCTACAGAGTTTGGTTCAATTGGGCCCAATGGTTGATTTTTAAAGAATTTTCTTATGATTTCTCTAAGTCTGATAAGCCCCTTTCTCCCTGCCACACCAACATTTTTTGACAAATGTAAAAATTTGTGAACAAATTTTGAAAAGAGTGACTCAAGGAATATTCCTGCCGAGTTTGGTTCAATTGGGCCCAATGGTTGATTTTTAAAGAATTTTCTTATGATTTCTAGTCCGATAAGCCCCTTTCTCCCTGCCACACCCACATTTTTAGACAAATCAAAAATTCACGAACAAGTTTTGGAAAGTGTCACACAAGGAACATTCCTGCCAAGTTTGGTCAAACTTGGTCCAATGGTTTAGGAGGAGAAGATGTTGAAAGAAATTGTGAACGGACGGACGGACGGACGGACGGACAGATGGACGGACAGACGGACGGACGACGGACAAAAAGCGACCACAATAGCTCACCTTGAGCTCTTTGTGCTCAGGTGAGCTAAAAAAACCTTGTGTGCACTCTAGAGGCCACATTTTTTGCCCAATCAACCTGAAAATTGATCAGAATGATTATCTTGATGAAATCTCGGACAAGTTTGAAATTGGGTCATCTGGGGTCAAAAACTAGGTCACGGGGTCAAATCTTAGAAAAAACCTTGTGTGCACTCTAGAGGCCACATTTTTTGCCCAATCAACCTGAAAATTGATCAGAATGATTGTCTTGATGAAATATCGGACAAGTTTGAAATTGGGTCATCTGGGGTCATAAACTAGGTCACAGGTTCAAACCTTGTTTGTACTCGTAGAAGCCCTTTTTTTTGCCCAATCAACCTGAAATTAGCTCATGATAATTGTCTTGATGAAATGTACAAAAAGTTTGAAATTGGGTCATCTGGGGTCAAAAACTAGGTCACTATGTCAAATTTAAGAAAAACCTTATTTGCAATGCACTCTAGAGGCCACATTTTATGCCCAATCAGCCTAGTCAGAATAATTATCTTGATAAAATCTCGGACAATTTCAAAATTTGGTCATTTGGGGTCCTAAACTAGGTCATGGGGTCCAGTCTTGGGGATTTTTTTTTTTGCCCAATCAAGCTGAAAATTTGTCAGAATGAATATCTTATACAGGCCACAAATCTTAGTAAAATGTGATCATTTTGGAGGCTCAGACACACCATATACAGAAAGCTATTATGTCAGGCAGGCCCGTAGGAACAGGGGGGCTAGGGGGCTAAACCCTTCCAAAGTTAGCCAAAAATGCCAGTTTTTCTTAATTTTACACTTAAAATTTTGGGGAAATCCCAATTAGCCCCCACCCCCCAATATTTAGGATAGAGTCTATAGCCCCCCCCCCATATGAAATTGCTTCCTATGGGCCTGTCAGGTGAGCGCTTCAGGGCCAATGGCCCTCTTGTTCCAAAGTTGTTCTCGAATTGATCCCTCAATATTTTGTAAGTTATGAAAAATAAGCAATATGTCTGCTGTAAAAAAACACCTTTAACCCTTTCCCAAACGGCAAAATTTTAGGGTGATCCACTTCAAAAACTGCCACAAATGACAAAATGGATGTTATTATACCCCCCAAATTCAATTTGGGGGGTATATAGGAGTCAGCTTGTCTGTCTGTCTGTTGGTCTGTTGGTCCGTTGGTCTGTTGGTCTGTTGGTCTGTCTGTTGGTTTTTTCTTCAAAAATCTTCTCCTCCTCAACCACTGGGCCAATTCTTACCAAACCTGGCAGGAATGTTCCTTGGGTGACCCTTTTCAAAACTTGTTCGTGAATTTTTGATTCGTCAAAAATTGTGGGCGTGGCAGGGCGGGGCTTATCGGACTTAGAGAAATCATGTGAAAAATCTTTAAAAATCAATTATCTTGCCAATTTGAACCATACTTGGCAGAATTGACCCTTGAGTGATTGAATTCAATGTGTGTTCATGATTTTTTCATTCGTCAAAAAATGAGGGCGTGGCAGGGCGGGGCTTATCCGACTTCAAGAAATCGTTAAATAATTCTTCAAAAATCTTCTCCTCCTGAACCACTGAGCCAATTCTTACTAAACTTGGCAGGAATGTTCCTTGGGTGACCCTTTTCAAAACTTGTTCGTGAATTTTTGATTTGTCAAAAATTGTGGGCGTGGCAGGGTGGGGCTTATCGGACTTTGAGAAATCAAGTGAAAAATCTTTAAAAATCAATTATCAGGCCAATTTAAACCATACTTGGCAGAATTGACCCTTGAGTGATTGTATTCAATGTGTGTTCATGATTTTTTCATTCGTCAAAAAATGAGGGCGTGGCAGGGCGGGGCTTATCCTACTTCAAGAAATCGTTAAATAATTCTTCAAAAATCTTCTCCTCCTCAACCACTGGGCCAATTCTTACCAAACCTGGCAGGAATGTTCCTTGGGTGACCCTTTTCAAAACTTGTTCGTGAATTTTTGATTTGTCAAAAATTGTGGGCGTGGCAGGGCGGGGCTTATCGGACTTAGAGAAATCATGTGAAAAATCTTTAAAAATCAATTATCTTGCCAATTTGAACCATACTTGGCAGAATTGACCCTTGAGTGATTGAATTCAATGTGTGTTCATGATTTTTTCATTCGTCAAAAAATGAGGGCGTGGCAGGGCGGGGCTTATCCGACTTCAAGAAATCGTTAAATAATTCTTCAAAAATCTTCTCCTCCTGAACCACTGAGCCAATTCTTACTAAACTTGGCAGGAATGTTCCTTGGGTGACCCTTTTCAAAACTTGTTCGTGAATTTTTGATTTGTCAAAAATTGTGGGCGTGGCAGGGTGGGGCTTATCGGACTTTGAGAAATCAAGTGAAAAATCTTTAAAAATCAATTATCTGGCCAATTTAAACCATACTTGGCAGAATTGACCCTTGAGTGATTGTATTCAATGTGTGTTCATGATTTTTTCATTCGTCAAAAAATGAGGGCGTGGCAGGGCAGGGCTTATCCGACTTCAAGAAATCGTTAAATAATTCTTCAAAAATCTTCTCCTCCTGAACCACTGAGCCAATTCTTACCAAACTTGGCAGGAATGTTCCTTGGGTGACCCTTTTCAAAACTTGTTCGTGAATTTTTGATTTGTCAAAAATTGTGGGCGTGGCAGGGCGGGGCTTATCGGACTTTGAGAAATCAAGTGAAAAATCTTTAAAAATCAATTATCTGGCCAATTTGAACCATACTTGGCAGAATTGACCCTTGAGTGATTGTATTCAATGTGTGTTCATGATTTTTTCATTCCTCAAAAAATGAGGGCGTGGCAGGGAGGGGCGTATCCGACTTCAAAAAATCGTTAAATAATTCTTCAAAAATCTTCTCCTCCTGATCTATTGAGCCAATTCTTACTAAACTTGGCAGGAATGTTCCTTGGGTGACTCTTGTCCAAACTTGTTCGTGAATTTTTGATTCATCAAAAATTGTGGGCATGGCAGGGCGGGGCTTATCGGACTTATAGAAATAATGTGAAAAATCTTTAAAAATTAATTATTTGGCCAATTTGAATCAAATGTGGCAGGAATGTCCCTTTGGTGACTTTATTCAACACATGTTTATGAATTTTTGATCGGGCGAAAAATTTGGGCGTGGCAGCGCGGGGTATATCAGATTTCGAGAAATTGTTAGATAATTCTTCAAAAATTTTCTTCTCCTCAACCACAGGGCCAATTTTTACCAAACATGGCAGAAATGTTCCTTTGGTGAGTTTTTTCAAAACTTGCTCATGAATGTTTGATTCATCAAAAGTTGTGGGCTTGGCAGGGCGGGGCTTATCAGACTTAGAAAAATCATGTGAAAAATCTTTAAAAATAAATTATTAGGCCAATTTGAACTAAACTTGGCAGGAATGTCCCTTGAGTGATTGTATTCAATGCTTGTTTTGTTTGCTCTTTTTCCCAATTGATCAGATCACAGTTCAAATGAAATGTACTTCTCAAAATGCACAAAAACAGTGCTGTTTGGGGGTATGATCACTTTCAGTGATATTCTAGTTGATTTTTGACTGAGTTATGGCCCTTTGTTGAAAATTGGCATTTTTACGCAACATTAACATGTGTTGATCAGTTTGTTGATTTTTTGTCTGCTCTATTTCTCCTTAACTACTGGACGAATTTTGTTCAAAGTTCACATGTGAACTTATTACAAAGTGAAGATTTGCATCTTCTATTTTGGTCATGGTCTATTGATTTTTCACAGAGTTATGGCCTTTGAGTGAATTTTCTTGTTTTTCACAGGGTTATGGCCCTTGAGTGAATTTTCTTGTCCGCTCAATTTCTCGGCAATTAATGGATGGATTTCAAAAAAAACTTTACAGTTATGCTCAGTAGCTGTCAAATATGTGCATATCAAATTTTGGTTATGATTCATTGATTTATGACAGAATTATGGTCCTTTGTTGAAAATAAGCAATGTTTGCAACATTAACATGTGTTGGTCAGTCTGTTTTTTTGTTTGCTCTTTTTCTCAATTGATCATTGCACAGTTAATAGGAAATGTACATCTCAAAATGCGCAAACACAGCACTTTTGGGGGGTATGATCACTTTCAGTGATATTCTAGTTAAAGATATTATTTGTGTAAAATATGACATAGAAAATATTGAGACAAAAGGAGAAACTGCTTGTTATCAGCAGTTTCTTCTTTTGTTTCAATGTTTTCCCAAGCCATTTCTAATAGGGACGTCAAAACCAGGTCTTGTTTGGGAAAGGGTTAATTTTGTTTGCTATTGTTTCGGAAATGGTCAGATCTTTCTCATAGTTTGTGATGTTCTTCTTAGCACAGTAAGTTGTAGACGCCCGCATACTGCAACTAAATAATCAGCTCCTGGTGGGATTCAATCCTGGGACCTCTCGAACTCTAAGCAAACACTCTTACCACGTCGCTATAAAAGCTAGCTTGTACGGCGTGATAGTATAAGTGCCCCTTATACTACACCCTGCTACTCAAATATTGCACCTTCTCTTTCTCTCGTAATCTTTTTATATCATTCTGTCCTCTTTTCTTTCTCATCTATCTTCACTATCTTTTCTATCCTATTCCCCTCTTCTATCCTCTCTTTCTATCCTCTACCCCCTCTTGTCTCACCTATTCTCCTCACTTCTATCCTCTTTTTTCTCCTATATCCTCATTTTCCCTCTATTCCAATTCTCACCTCTATCCTCTTTTCTTCCTCTCCTCTATCCTCTACTTTTGTCTTCTCTATCCTCTCTTATTCTCACTCTATCCTCTATTTTTCCTCTATCCTCTCTTCTGTAATAGAGGATAGAGGCAGAAAAAAATGATAGGGGTCAGAATAAGAGAGGATTGAGAGGCAAAGTAGAGGATAGAGGACGAAAAAAGAGGATAGAGGTGGGGAAGAGAGGAGAGGAGAAAAATAGAGGTGGGAATAAGAGAGGATAGAGAAGAAAAGAGGATAGAGGTCAGAACAAGATAGAGAAGCCAAGTAGAGGATAGAGGAGAAAAAAGAGGATAGAGGTGAGAAAAGGAGAAGATAGAGGAGAAAAATAGGTGAGAATAAGAGAGGATGGAGGAGAAAAGAGAAGATAGGGGAGAGAAAAAAGAGGATAAAGGAGAGAAGAGGATAGAAGAGAGAAAAAGAAGAGAGAAAGTAGAGAAGAGAAGATAGAGGAGATAAAGGTATAGAGATTAAAGACTAGACAGAGGATAGAGAGAAAGAAGAATGAGACAATTTAGAAGTTATAGAAATAAGGTGACATGGAAAGAAAGCAAAGGTAAAGGGAGAGGATAAGAGATGTCAGGAAGGGGCGAGAAAGAAGACATGGAAATATTAATTCCACCTTTTATTTCTCTTTATTTAAAAACATGTGGATATTTTCAAACATAAAAGGAATTTATCATAAAATTGTCAGACAAAATGTGTAACATTTAAATGAAATATGCATAATAAATAAATTGATATAAAACACAGTGGACACTTTCTCTTATTTTCTACCCCATAACAAACAGAATTTGGTTTTAATGACCCTAATAGAAAAATGTTTTGAAAAATAAACAAGAGCTGTCCGAAGACAGCGCGCTCGACTTTCTAAGTGGCTTAGTATAAAGGGGGCATAACTCCAAATAGAATGGTCCCATGGTCATGGGCCCTGATAGTAAGGTAGAGGGTGTGATGGTGAATAAGTATTCCAAGTTTGGGTTGAATCCCTTTGATAGTATGGAAGTTATTGATGTTTGAAAAAACTTTAACCTTGGTTGCAACGCCAACGCTGACGCCAACGCCGACGCCCGGGTGACAGTATAAGCTCTCATTTTCTTCGAAAAGTCGAGCTAAAAAGTAACTAAAAATAACCAGCATTTTCTTTTTGCATCAATATCTTCAATGCTAAATTATTTGCAATGATGCTGTTATTCTAAAACACTGTAACTACATCTTGATTGAAGCTGCAGTTGCAAGGTTTTAGAACCACATCAAGAAAATATGAACATCATGTCAGCTGCAATCTTAAATTGTGTTGTTTGATAAAGGGTTAAATAGATTGTGGAAAAAAGATAGATGCTGTTTCATCAAAGCATTCATGGTATCCCAGTGCTTTATCAATTATCAGGATGACATTTTTTGATGCCCCACAAGAGAGGAAAACATTGTAGAAAATGAAGAAATTGCTTGTGACAATCAATTCTTCATTTCCAACAATATTTTCTTCCTCACAATATTTTCTACCTTACCAAAGAATTGAAATTGAATTAATATGAACCAGTCTAAATTGTTGCCATCTGGTAATGGGTCAAATGCTTCGTAGAAACTTGCCGAGAATATCTAAACTCTTTTACCCATTCCCACACAATGACGCCTCTTGACACCTGACAAGATAAACACTTGGGAAAACATTGTAGAAAATGAATACATTGCTTGTGACAAGCAATTCCTTCATTTCCAACAAATTTTCTACCCCCTTCAAAAATGAAAATGAGACCCGTCACGCTAAAAGGGACCTTATCCGAACTCAAAAAATCCAAATTTTGACAAACTTATAAGACCCAGCACAGTTCAACAGGTCCCGTATGTGAAAAGTGAACATATAGTAAGATAGGGAAAACTTTCCAGATTTAGAAATTCCCTTTCCAGATTTAGAAAATTACATAAAAGTGAAAAGTGTTGGCCCTAGTCCGGCTGCGCGGACTGCGCAGACTGACTAGGGTCGATATTTTTCACACACCCGATAAGGTCCCTTTTAGCGCGACGGGTCACAAATGTTTAAATTTCATTCACCTGAAATTGTCATCTGCAACATCTTTGAATTTGGAGCAGTCTAAAGTTCTGCAATCTTGTAATGGCTTAACCCTTTCCCAAACAAGACCTGGATTTGACGTCCCTAATAGAAAAGGCTTGGGAAAATATTGATACAAAAGAAGAAACTGCTGATAACCAGCAGTTTCTCCTTTTGTCTCAATATTTTCTATGCCATATTTTACACAAATACTACCTTTAATAACATCCATTTTGTCATTTGTGGCAGTTTTTGAAGTGGATCGCCCTAAAATTTTGCCGTTTGAGAAAGGGTTCAAGCATAACACAGCATACAATCTCCAGCAACATTTCGTAAGATCAACACTGGTCTCAATATTTTCTATGCCATATTTTACACAAATTCTATCTTTAATAACATCTATTTTGTAACTTGTGGCACTTTTTGAAGTGGATCGCCCTAAAATTTTGCCGTTTGGGAAAGGGTTAAAGCATAACACAGCATACAATCTCCAGAAACATTTTGTAAGATCAACACTACTTCACCGGGTCAAAAGTGAGTGATCAGAGGCGCATTCTTTAGAGCGAGATTTCTTGAGAAATCTTGAGATTTCTTAAGATGTTTTAGAATAAAGCGTTCTTTAGAACAAGATTTTCAAGACGCTAAATGGGAGGCACCATTAACATATACTTTGTGCGGAACCCCTCGGTTAACTGTAGAAACAATATAAGACAGAATTGACTGAATCGTTCCGAATGCTCCATGGTACCACGGTAATGCTTCACACTTCATACAAATGACGTCATCATGACGTCATTTGTATGAAGTACATGGCATTTGGAACACCTCCGTCATAAGCTAGGTCTTAAAAAACACTTTATCTTAAGAAATCTTACAAAATCTCGCTCTAAAGAATGCAGCTCAGATATCAACCCATTCCAAGACATTGAGACATGTAAGCTCTTTGACACCCCATAAGAAAAAGAATACAGAAAATATGGAAGCACTTCTATGTTTTGACAGTCTTTTATGGATTTGTTGAATAAATGCCAGCTCTCGCAGATTCTACCCCTGGAAAGTTTATCCCGTAGAACTGTTCAGTTTACAATGTACATAATTTTACCAAACATTTCATTCATGAGAACAACCTTGTTGGGTTATTAGTTCAAAAGAAAAGTAAGAGCATTCTATATGCCCTTATAATAATTTTGCACTAACACATTAATCCAATATTTACCAAACAACAAAATTTTAGACAGGTCCAAATCCAAAGATGTTACAGATGAGCGATGTTTTAAATGAGCGAAATTTAATATTTTTTGCTCTTTCAGGGTATAAAACATTGTGGGAAATGAAGAAATTGCTTGTCACAAGCAATTTCTTCATTTTCAACAATGTTTTCCAAAGTGTTTATCATGTAGGGAGTCGAAAGGCATCACTGTATAGTAATGGGTTAACACACTATTCCGACCAGTTGTCGGTGACATTCATCTGTGAAAGACTTGATTCTCTTTCCACTTGTTAACCAATTCCAAAACAAGCACAGGTTTTGACGTCCATTTCAAAAAAGGCTTTGGAAAACATTGAGACAAAAGAAGAAACTGCTGATAACCAGCAGTTTCTCCTGTTGTCTCAATATTTTCTGTCCTGTATCATACATACACAAAGCCTATCTTTAACAACAACAATTTTGTCGTCAATAGCAGTTGTCAAATTAGACCACCCTAAGCATTTGTCATTTGGGAAAGGGTTACATGTAAATGACTTTCCCTAGGTGGGCAAAAGCTTGCCACCACAATCTGTGAGCATTTCTCAACGAGCAATGATCTGGTTTTTCAGAAATGCGATTGAAAGTTCGGGCTAGGTCTTTTGCTTTTCGTGCATAAAAGCCAGCTATCACATCCTGTGAGCGATGATTTAGTTTTAGGTTAAGAAACGCATTTCTGTTCTTTCCGCTTTTCACAGATAAAAGCCAGCTAGCACATCACATGATCATTCCTTAACATGCGATGATTTAGTTTCAAGTTTGGAAATGCAATTCAGTGTTCAGCCCAAGTCGCGCTTTTCGTGGATAAAAGCCCGCATAACACATCCAGTGAGCATTCCTTAACAAGCACAATGCAGCAACAACAACGGAATTAAAATCACGGACCCGTAACTATCATCTGGGATATGTCGTCTGCCACTCATCACGCTGAACATGTTCGAACAAAGCTGCACGATTTTGATTGTCCGCTTTCTTCACCCAATGCCCGTACATTTTGAAAGCACAAGCGTCTACAAGTTTGCGCGCTAATTTCACACTGTATGGATTGTCTTTGATCGTTTCTATGGATACCGGAGGTGGATTGTTGTAGAAGAATTGTAAACGATGGAAGAAATTTACACATAATACCATGGCCTGTAATGAAAATAAGCGTGAATAAGATATTAAGCCTTTCCCAAACGACCAAATTTAAGGTCATCCGATTTGAAAGCTGCTGCAGACGACGAAATGGAATTAATTTAAGGTAGAATTTGTGAATTTTATAGCACAGAAAACATTGAGACAAAAGGAGAAACTGCTGGTTATCAGTAGTTTCTTCTTTTGTTTCAATCTTTTCCCAAGCCTTTTCTATTAGGGACGTCAAAACCAGGTCTTGTTTGAAAAAGGGTTAACATGTTGTCATTTATCAACAACAAGAGGACCATGATGGTCCTATATCGCTCACCTGAACCAAAATGATATGAGCAACACTTTTGTTCAATTTAATAAACATTTATGACTATAAGACTGAAAACTAACTTATAGTCAATAACTTTGTGAAAATCAAACTCATCTGAGATCTTATGGTGCCAAACATTGTGTCCAGGTTTTTCTTGATTGATAAATAATCACAGATTCTAGAGTATAAACAAGGTCAAAAACAGCCAAAGACGGTATTTTTTTCAAATTCAAGGGCACACAATTCTCAACTTTCTGATCACATCAGACTGAAAAAAATCTACCTCATCCAAGATATTATGGTCTCCAACATAGTGTCCAAGATTTGTCTTGATTGGTCAATAATTGAAGATTCAAGATCGAAAAACAGCCAGAAACGGCTATTTTGTTAAATTCAAGGGCACATAACTCTCAACTTTCTGATCGGATCAGACTGAAAATCAAACTCATCCGACATATTATGGTCCCAAACATTGTGTTCAAGTTTTGTCTTGATTAATTGATAATTGTAGATTCTAGAGTATAAACAAGGTCGAAAACAGCCGAAAATGATAATTTTATCAAATTCAAGGGCACATAACTCTCGTCTTTCTGGTCAGATCACACTAAAAATCAATCTCATCCGAAATCTTATCCTCTCAAACATTGTGTCAAAGATTTGTCCTGATTGGACAATAATTGAAGATTCTAGAGTGTAAACAAGGTCGAAAACAGTCAAAAACGACAATTTTGTTAAATTCAAGGGCACATAAGTCTCGACTTTCTTGTCTTATCAGATTGAAAATTCTAGTCATCTGAGATCTTATGATCTCTAACATTGTGTCCAAGTTTTGTCTTGATTGATTGATAAATGTAGATTCTAGAGTATAAACAATGTCGAAAACAGCCGAAAATGACAATTTTATCAAATTCAAGGGCACATAACTCTAGTCTTTTTTGTCAGATCACACTGAAAATCAAACTTATCCAAGATCTTCTGGTCTAAAACATTGTGTCCAAGATTTGTCTTGATTGGTCAATAATTGTAGATTCTAGAGTGTAAACAAGGTCGAAAACAGTCAAAAACGACAATTTTGTCAAATTCAAGGGCACATAACTCTCGACTTTCTCGTCTAATCAGACTGAAAATTAAACTCACCCGAGATCTTATGGTCTCCAACATTGTGTTCAAGATTTGTCTTGATTGGTCAATAATTGTAGATTCTAGAGTGTAAACAAGGTCGAAAACGGTCGAAAACGGCAATTTTGACAAATTCAAGGGCACATAACTTTTGACTTTTTCGCCTGATCTGACTGAAAATCGAACTCATCCAAGATCCTATAGTCTCCAATATTATATCCAAGTTTTGTATTGATTGGGCAATAATTGTAGATGCTAGAGTGTAAACAAAGTTAAAAACAGCATTTTTCATCATTCAGGGGCAGATAACTCCACACTTTCTGGTCCGATCTGGCCCATAATCGAACTCATCCGAGAACTTATGACCATACTTGTTTTGACAAAGTTTGGTCAAGATTGACTAATATTTGTGGGTGCTAGAGTGTAAACACCAAATTGTGGACAGACGGACAGACGGACAGACGGCGGACAAAAAGCGATCACAATAGCTCACCTCGAGCACTTCGTGCTCAGGTGAGCTAAAAACCTCGTAACTGCAACTTGTTTTAACCCTTTACCAAATAAGACCTGGTTTTGACGTCCCTAATTGAATAGGCGTTGGAAAACATTGAGGCAAAAGAAGAAACTGCTGATAACCAGCAGTTTCTCCTTTTTATCTCAATATTTTCTATGCCATATTTTACACAAATTCTATCAATAATTGCGTCCATTTTGTCATTTGTGGCAGTTTTTGAAGTGGATCACCCAAAAATGTTGCCGTTTGGAAATGAGTTAAGCTGCAGTTACGGGGTTTTTGTTGAAAAGCAGTGATTATTTTTTTCTTGCTGATTTGTATTAAATCTAATCCATTACCAGTTGACAGAATTTTTGACTGGTCCAAATTCGAAGATATTAGAGCTGACAATTTCAAGTGAAAGAAATCTAAAACTTTAAGTCTTTTTGGATAGAAAACAATGTGGGAGTTTAAGAAATTGCTTGTCATATGCTAAATTTGTTGTTTCAAATCCATACAAATCAAAACCCTATAAATAGGGTAAATAAAATGTCTTTAATAATGCAATGAAATTGTCTAGCTTTAGGTCAAGTTTCCATAAATACAGTCATTTTCTTTCTTTTATCTACCAAAGAAAACAATGAATATCTAAAACATTACCTTAAATCTCCTTTTGGCATTGAATTTCTTCTTTGGCACAACCTAGATAGACAAAGTATAAATATTTAGAATAATGTCCACAATGATTGACAGATGTTTATTTCTGCCTTTCACAATTGTTTGTAAACATTCAGCATAACAGTCATAACTTGAACTATCTCCCTTGCCTTATCACAAAGCTATTCACAGAGTTTGGTGTAAAACCACTATCAATAAATTGATAGCTACAGATAAGAGGGAAAAATGCTTTCTAAATGCAAAATGTGGTTTATTGTTAATCAAACCTAATGTTGTGGGTATACATTGGAATCGTCTGACCCAGACAATGCAATTGAATACTCACAACATAGGGTTTGGATTTAAAATAATAAATTTAAAAAGCCTTTACACCCTGATACCCGTTGCTCTACATTATATATAAAAGAATGTTTTCGCTGGATTCCAGAACTAGGCATTGCTTTGGAAAGAATTAACCCATTACCACACAGTGACTCTTTTTGACTCTCCGAAAGATAAAGGCTTTGGAAAACATTTTGGAAAATGAAGAAATTGCTTGTGACAAGCAATTTCTTCATTTCCCACAATGTTTTCTTCCAAAAAAGACAAAAAGATTTTGATTTCCTAAACTTGAAATTGTTGTCTGTTGTCGTTGAATTTGGATCAGTCTAAATTTTTTGTTGTTTGGTAATGGGTTAATGGACATGAAAACAAAGCATGTACTGTTTGACAAAGGATCAATGACATTCACTTTTCAAATTTGAAGAAAAATTTAAAGAATATTGAATCTTAATAATTTATCATTTATAACTATCACTGCACTGAAAAATATTGCGGCAAGCTGGTAATCACCATTTTCTTATTTTGCCTCAATGTTTTCCCTGTATGTCAAATCCATTGATAGTTCTTAAGAGGGATAAAAGACAGAAACCAGAGACAGTTTGACATAGGATCAATGATTTCACTTTTCTAGTTTTGAGAAATATTTTGTTGCTTTTCTTCGAAAACCTTGCAACTGCGACTAGCTGCAGTTATAAGGTTTTTGATTTGATTTTATTGGGGTTTTACGCCGTTTTCAACTTCTATGGTCATATTGTGTTGGCTGGAGCACCTAACCCTGGGTTCCTGGTATTTCTCGCACCAGTGCAACCACAATATCCAAACCGAGCCTCCAGCTGCTCTCTCACATAGATGATTCATACCCATTGGTGAGAGACAAATGACTTTTGTCAAATGTCAGAATGGATACTGGCCAAGCCGGAGTCAAACTCGAGACCCCTGGATTGACAGACTCCGACGTAACCAACTGAGCTATCCGGGCTCGGCTATGAGGTTTTTGAAGAAAAGCGACTATTTATAATAAATATTTACCTCTCTCTTGAAGAATGGATGATCGAGGGCCTCTTGAGCTGTCAACCTCTGTTTGGGATCTACCACTAACAACTTGGATATCTGTAATGTAAAATTCATAAAATATTTTTTGCACTTTCTCAAAAAAGATGTACATAGTTTTCATGTACATAACACAATACACTTAAGAAAACATTGAGGCAAAAGGAGAAAATGCTGATCATCAGCATTTTCTCCTTTTGCCTCGATATTTTCTGTGTGATTGCTCATACATGAAGTTACAAGAACCTGCAGACAACAAAATGTTATTAACAAGATGTACAAAATTTATATTTATTATTTTAGGTCTACTAAATAACATGGATAACTGTAATGTAGCTCTACAATTTATGAAGTAATATTCCTTTGAAAACTAATCATTTTTCTCAGTTTTCAACAATTTTAATTCTTGGAAAGCAACAAAACTGAGCTTTCAACCTCTGTTTGGGATCTTCCTCTAACAACTTGGATATCTGTAAATGTTAAAATAAATCAAGTTACCTTCTGTGTAAAAGAATTATGATTTTGTACACTTTAACTATTTTCAGACCAATAAGGCACTGAAAAGTCATTTGTGATACAAACAATTGCGGTCTAATAAATCAGCAATACCGGTATCAGAATTTCGGAAAGGAAGAAAGATGTTGATGATGGCTAATAATCACATGCAATGTCTTTTATTTATTCCAAATTTATTTTACTTAACCCTTTCCCAAACAAGACCTGGTTTTGACATCCCTAATAGGAAAAGCTTGGGAAAACATTGAGATAAAAGAAGAAACTGCTAATTATCAACAGTTTTTCCTTTTGTCTCAATATTTTCTATGTCATATTTTACACAAATTCTATTTTTAATAACTTCCATTTTGTCCTTTGTTGCAGTTTTTGATGTGGATTGTCCTAAAATTTTGTCGTTTAGGAAAGAAAACAAGAAATATTTCTGGTTATTAATTGTTTATCGATTTTTCAAAATCAATTCATAACTACATGACTTTTACAGAAATAACAGTTTTATTTCCTTGCAAAAATATTCTACTAACCACAACAGGCATTTTAAATGCATTGAATATATTCTCAGGCAAAAATATTTCTGTCATTAACTTCACAAAGACAAATTGTAATATTTCAGTAACAACTCTATCACATTCAAAGTTTCAAGATTTTCTGTCACTCCACAGAATTTGACAGCCTTTATATAGAACTGGTCATTTAACAAGGCGTTAAAGTGTGAACAACAAAGTGGCAGACAGGATATGGGTTGTAAACTTTTAATTATTACCTTTTTAATTTTAATTGTTACATTATACCAGACTTGAGAATTTTGACAATTTTTAAAATTGTCATTATGTTAAATTGTGCACTTAATTCATTGGTCAATCAAATTTGACATACATGTAGTACTTTTTACTTCAATTTCTATTTGATCAGTCTAATATCTTTCTTGACAATAACTAAATACATGTAATCATACAATTTCAACACTGAGTTTATTATTCAATACAAAAGTTCAACTACAAGTTTGTGTTCATTTATTTTCAGTTGTGTATTTTTCAAATTTTCTTTTTATAGTGTCTCACTTAAAGAACTTCCAGTGTGATTTCTAAATAATTAACCACAAAGTTACAGTGCTAAACAGTGTTCATAAATTCAGTCTTTTTTGTGCAAAAAATTATTCAAGGTTTATAGAAGAGGAAAATTTTGTTTTCGTAAGCTTTTTCGTTGTTATTTGACCTATTTCTCACATAGCCTTGAGAAAAATATTTTCATATCTTTTTTACTGCATTGATGTACATTTTACTATCCATTTTATCAGCAATATCTTTATATTACAAACATAGAGGACAATTTATGTTCTTTGACAGTTGCTTCAAGTAATGAATTATGTAAAAGTTATCAGAGAACAACATGGATCTTGATCAGACTGCATGTATATGCAGGCTGATCTGGATCCATGTTGGTCTCAAAAGCCAATAAGGACCCTTTTTCAATACCCAAGATCAATTTTATGATCATTTTACTATCCATTTTATCAGCAATATCCTAACATTATGAACATAATGGGATCTTGTTACTGTCAAAGTTATTGCATTTTTACTTTCATCTTTCATTTTTACTCTCATCTTTCATAAAATAGGTTAACATAAAATTACTCTGTCCATCAATGTTTATGCTGATTTATCAAAATCAATTCAGAGACATGTTTACCCATCACCAGAGGGCAAAATTTTATACTTGTACAAACTCAAACATGTTGCAAAGGGCAATTTAATGTGACGGAAATTTTACCTTTTTGGTCTTTCTATGTAGAAAACATTTTGGGAAATGAAGAAATTGCTAGTCGCAAGCAATTTCTTTATTTACACTATGGTTTACAAAAACCTTTACTTGTGGAGCATCAGAAAGTTTCACTATGTAAATGGGTTAAAGCTCATAATTTTTTCTCATCTGAAACCTAAAGTTGAACCTGCCCAACTTATGATAATATTTCAGCAGAGCAAAAACTTACTAAATCTTTCCATGACCGAGTAATATCATCCCATTCCGGACTCCCTGCATGGTCATCTGGAGCATTTGTGAAAACCAGGCCCCGGTTTCTTGAAAAAACTTAAGTATGTTCTTAGACTCAAATCAACTTACTAAAATCACACGAAATCCACATGAACTTCAATCAAATAACCTTCAACGTTGGAGAGTATTCCATTGAAGTTGAGCATGTACTCATGAGTATGTACTTAAGATTTTTCGAGAAACCAAGGCCAGGAGTTGTTTGGGAAAGGGTTAACCATTCACACACAAAGACTTTCAGACTCCCCACAAGATAATGGCTTTGGAAACATTGGAAAATGAAGAAATTGCTTGTGACAAGCAATTTCTTCATTTCCAACAAAGTTTTCTACTCAGAATGAACAAATATTTCTGTCACCTGAATTTGTCGTCTGCAACAACTTTGAATTTTGACAAGTCTTAATTTCTGCCCTTTGGTAATGGTTTGATAATACTTTCTACACAAGTACTTACTAAATCTTTTGGTGACTGAGTAATATCGTCCCACTCCGGACTCCCAAATTTATAATTGCCCTGCATAATCATCCGGAGCATTTGCATCTGTTTTCGATGCCAGAACGGAGGCGCGCCACACAACAGCGTGTACATGATTACGCCACACGCCCACATGTCGACCTCGTGACGATACCCGGGAACGTCGTCGTACATGGATACACATAAAACTTCGGGGGCGAGGTAGCCTGGGGTCCCACATAGCTCTGGGGAAAAAAGAAATTTCTTTCTATTCATTTACATGTCAAAGATGGTCCCTTTTAGCCTGGCAGGTCAATAAAACACTAACATCTTTCAAAAAGTTCTTAAAGTTGTTTGAAATTTCTTTTTACTTATTTATCCCAATACCAGACAGCAAAATTTATAGATGTATCTAAAATCAAAGATGTTGTAGACAAATTTGAGGATGAAATTTATATATTCTTTGTCTTTCTTGGTAGAAAACATTGTGAAAAATGAAGAAATTGCTTGTCACAAGCAATTTCTTCATTATTTATCATGTCTCCCAAGCATTGTTCTTAATGGGGATCAAAAAGCGTCACTGTGTGATAATAACTTTTAAGTCTAAGATGGTCCCTTTCAGCCTCACGGGTCAATCAAAACTGAACATCATTCAAAAAGTTCTTGAAGTTGTTTGAATTTTTTTTTATTTATTTATCCCATTACTAGACAGCAATATTTTTAGATGTATCAAACTCAAACATGTTGCAGACAACATTTTAAAGTGGATGAAAACATTTTGGAAAATGAAGAAATTGCTTGTCACAAGCAGTTTCTTCATTTTTCACAATGCTTTCCGAAGCATTTTTCTTTAAGGTTGTCAAAAAGCATCACTATGTGATAATGGTTTAAAAGTCTAAGATGGTCCCTTTTAGCCTATCCAGTCACAATTTAAACTTAACATCTTTCAAAAAGTTCTTGAGACTGTTTGTAGCTTTACAGAAGTCTTAATGATCAAACAAGATCTCAAATGTCTACAAACACTTAGAAATTACATAAAATGTCTCTATTGTTTACATATGATAATCATGCTCTTGAAAATGAATATCATACTTTTTTAAGATGTCCATAAAATGATAATTTCTCTACTGAACACACTCCCAAACAAGATCTGGCCCCGGTTTCTCGAAAACACTTAAGTACGTTCTCAGACTCAAATCTGAGCACCATGCTCAAATTACACGAACTCCACATGAACTTCAATTGAATACCAATCAACATTGATTGGTATTCAATTAAAGTTGAGCATGATCTCATAAGTATATACTTACTTAAGTTTTTTCTACAAACCAGGGCCCCTAGAAGAAATCACTTTGAAAAATATTTAGACTGATACTCAGCAATTTTTCCACTTTTCTCAATTTTTTCAAACGCAGGAAATGATAGAGGCCAAGCCCAAAAGATCTGGCTTTGTCAAATAAACATAATTTAAAAGAAAATGTACCCGTGAGCTCGTCTTCAGGCCCTAATACTGTAGTAAACCCAAAATCTGACACCTTAACCCTTGTCATGTTGAATCTAAAGAAGCAGACAGTATAGAATAAGGCCAAAGGTGCGTTCTTTAGAGCAAGATTCCTTGAGATTTCTTAAGATGTTTTAGGATAAAGAGTTCTTTAGAGCAAGATTTTAAAGACGCTCAATGGGAGGCGCCATTACCCTATACTTCGTGCAGAACCCCTCGGTCAACTCTGTACACACAATATAAAAGAGATTTGACCGAGTTGTTCCGAACACTCCATAATTCATAAACCGCAGTGTTCCGAATGCTCCATACTTTATACAAATGACGTCATGATGACGTCATTTGTATAAATATGGAGCATTCAGAACAGCTCGGTCTAAATCTTGGTCTGAAAAACGCTTTATTCAAAACACCTTAAGAAATCTTTAAAAAATCTAGCTCTAACAAACGCGCCTCAGACTGCACTTATGTGCAGGCTGGTCTTATTCTATTCTGCCTGCCAAAGCCATCGCAATATTCCTGGATCAGCATGACCAGAGTTAACATTCAAATCATCATTGAGGGATAAATCGTTCTCTTAGTTCAAAATAGTCTAACTACAGTTGGATTAAACTGTAGTTACAGCGTTTTTGAATGCAACTGAAGATATATCTACTATACCTGTGAGTTCGTCTTCAGGCCCTAATACTGTAGCAAACCCAAAATCTGACACCTTAACCCTTGTCATGCTGAATCAAAAGAAGCAGGCAGTAGAGAATAAAGCCAGACTGCACTAATGTGCAGGCTGGTCTTATTCTGTTCTGCCATTTGGAACACCTCGAGTAATGTCCATTAAAGATCCATTAAAGATCGAATCATCGACTCGGTAGTGTGTGTATGAAGAAATGTTAAAAAAAATCACATTTCTTAGCCGGTAGTAGCTACGCTTCACAAAGTAGTTTTCGAGGTCATCCAAATGAACAACCATGGCAACTTGCGGGACTTGCAGGTTGTAGTCATTCTAAAAAGAGAGGACACTGGAACTGCAAACAATGTATTTCAGTATCATTGTCCCTTCATTGTTGACATTAGTCACGGAGGAACGTTTCGATTTGTTGTTCTATTCTATTCTATTCATAGTCTGAAGGTAGTTCTACGACTTGCATCCAAGGTATGATTCGAAGAATTGTCCGTGGTGTTCCAAATGTCTGTTCTGCCTGCCAAAACCATCGCAATATTCCAGGATCAGCATGACCAGGGTTAACATTCAAATCATCATTGAGGGATAAATCGTTCTCTTAGTTCAAAATAGCCTAACTACAGTTGGATTAAAATGTAGTTACAGCGTTTTTGAATGCAACAGAAGATATATACCATACCTGTGAGCTCGTCCTCAGGCCCTAATACTGTAGCAAACCCAAAATCTGACACTTTAACATTCAGATCATCATCTAAGAGTATATTTTCTGGCTGGAAAGAGAAACAACAAAATAAATTAAGTAATGGACTGTTATGGTGCTTTACAATTTTCCATAATTCTTCTTTAACATTTGAAGAAAAGGATGTGTTTGTGAAACAGCAATACCCATGATTTTTTTAGATCAAATTACTCAATTAGTTATAATTCAAATAGAGAATCTACACTATTCAAATTCTTGTTAATTCAAAAAGTTGAAATCACTTTCAACAAATTGTAAGCCATACCTATCATATCATGCCCAAGTTTTCTTACAAATGTATTTGCATGCTTTCGTAGTATATTTTCTACTAATGGACTATCACAAAAACATCCTAAATGCATGAGACATTATATAGAACAATAACAATAGTTTTGCTCCAGTACTAACCCCAGTATATCGTCAGTGTAATTCTAAAACCTTGTAACTGACGCTATAGTTACCAGGTTTTAGAATAACACTGACAATAACCCTTACCTTTAAATCTCTATGTACAATATTTTTACTATGTAAATACTCTACTGCAGTAAACAACTGTTTCATGATTACCCTGGAAAGAAAAAGAATGAAATTGTTCTAAAGAAATCCTTAATGCCTTTCCCAAACTGCAAAAAGATAGACTCTTCCAATTTAAAAGATGTTGCAGAATACAATACTGTTGGTGATAAAGATCAAATTTTGTATAGAATGTTTGTACAATGTAGCTCAGAAAATGTTGAGTCAAAAGGAGAAAATGCTGGTTATCAGCATTTTCTTCTTTTGTCTCAACATTTCCCCCTAAGCCTTTTCTTTTAGGGACATCAAGAGCAGGTCTTGTGTGGGAAAGGGTCATACTGAAGCATACAAATCAAAATCGAAAGAATTCATTTCAAAGTTGTTGTTTCTGCAATTTTATCAATTTTGTAGAGCCAGCAAGCTATGAGCATGAAATACTTTTCACAATATCATGCTCACAGTGGATAATCACATGATACAATATTTTCAGAAAATCTTTAATAATTTTGTTAATATGCGACCGATTTGAATTCCGTTTGAAGCAAAGAATGTGGACAGGCGTCAAGTATTAGATGGACATGGTGGATTTTTGAAAAATCAACTGATAAAAAAGTTATTGAAGACAAGAGGACCATGATGGTCCTCAATCGCTCACCTGCACCTAGATAGAATGAAAGTCCCAATGTTGTCAAGTTCAAGAGCACATAATTTAAGATGCGAGATTATGATCCAGCTGAAAACTGCTTTCATAATCTTGAATGATCAATATTTGTAGCTGTTACAGTAAAAACAAAGTGGAAGAAAACAACAATTTTGTAACAGTAAAGGGCACATAACTCTGTTCTGATAAAGAAATTCTCATCATGATCAATATTATGTCCAAGTTTATTTCATTGGTTAATATTCATTGCTGTTTGAGAGAAAACAAAGTCGAAAACAGCAATTTTGTAACCGTCAAGGGCACACAACTCTGTTTTTTTAGTCCAATCAATCTGACAAATTAAAACATTTAAGATATTATGGTCACCAACATTGCCACCAAGTTGTGCCTTGATTGGTCCATATTTGTTTGTTAGAGAGAAAATAAAGTCAAAAACGGTAATTTTATAAAATTAAAGGGCCAATAACTCTTGTTTTTCTGGCCAAATCAAGCTGAAAATTTAACTCATCAAGGATCTTATGGTCACCAACATTGTGGCCAAGTTTTGTCTTGATTAGTAAATAAATGTAGATGCTGCAGTGTAAACAAAGTCGACAACAGCAATTTTGTCAAATACACGGGCACATAACTCCAGACTTCCTGCTTCTATCACACTGAAAATCGAAGTCATCAAAGATCTTATAGTTACCAACATTGTGGCAAAGTTTTGTCTTGATTGGTCAATATTTGTAGATGCTAGAGTGGTAACAAAGTCAAAACTAAGGATTTTTGACGTTCAAGGGCACATAACTCCGGACTTCCTAGTTCGATCTGACTTAAAATCGAACTCATCCGAGAACTTATGGTCATATATATTTTGACCAAGTTTGATTAAGATTGGTCAATATTTGTAGATACTAGAGTGGTAACAAAGTCAAAACTAGCCATTTTTGACGTTCAAGGGCACATAACTCCAGACTTCCTGCTCCGATAACACTGCAAATCGAACTCATCCAAGATCTTAAGGTTACTAACATTGTGGCCAAGTTTTGTCTTGATTGGTCAATATTTGTAGATGCTAGAGTGGTAACAAAGTCAAAACTAGCTATATTTGATATTCAGGGGCACATAACTCCGGACTTCCTGGTCCGATCGGACCCAAAATCGATCTCGTCCGAGAACTTATAATCATACATGTTTTGACCAAGTTTGGTCAAGATTGGTCAATATTTGTGGATGCTAGAGTGGTAACAACAAAATGTGAACAGACGGACAGACGGACAGACGGACGGACGACGGACAAAAAGCGACCACAATAGCTCACCTTGAGCACTTCGTGCTCAGGTGAGCTAATAAACCAAAATTTTGGTTTATCTTCAATAACTTTTTTATCAGTTGATTTTTCAAAAATCCAACACATCCAGCTTATTCCTGGTATTTTCCCACCTTCTCTGCTTCAAACCGAATTCAAATTGGTATAGTATTAAACAAGAGGGCCAAGATGGCCCTGGATCGCTCACCTGATATAAGTTAGAAACTTTCTCCATGCAGAACAAGACCCACCTTTTACATGACCTAGGTATCTCTAAGACAAGAACACGAAACTTAAGATGCGAGATTTTGATCCAAGCTCTGAATACAGCATTCTTAATCTTTACTGATCAATATTTGTGGCTGTTAAAGTGAAAACCAAGTCGATAAAAAACATCAATTTTGTCATAATCCAGGGCACATAACTCTGTTCTGATAAAAATATTCTCATCAACCTTAAGTAGTTTTTTGATTGGTCAATATTTATTGCTGTTTGAGTGAAATTAAAAACAAAATCAGCAATTTTCTCATCATCAAGGGCACACAACTCTAATGTTTCTACTCCGATCAATATGAAAAATGAAATCATATAAGATCTCATGGTCACCAACATTATGACCAAGTTGTGTCTTGATTGGTCAATATTTGTGGTTTTAAGAGTGAAATAAAGTCGAAAACGGCAAGTTTGTGAAATTCAAGGGCCAATAACTCTGTTTTTTCTGGTCCGATCACTCTGAAAATTTATATCATTCAGCATCTTATGGTTACCAACATTGTTGCCAAGTTTTGTCTTGATTGGTCAATAAATGTAGATGCTAAAGTGTAAACAAAGTCGAAAACTGCAAATTTGTCAAATTCAAGGGCACATAACTCCAGATTTCCTACTTCGATGACACTGAAAATCGAACTCATTCATTATTGTATGGTAACCAACATTCTAGCCAAGTTTTGTCTTGATTGGTCAATATTTGTAGATGCTAGAGTGGTAACAAAGTCGAAACTAGCTATTTTTGATATTCAAGGGCGCATAACTCCGGACTTCCTGATCTGATCTGACCCAAAATCAAACTAGTCCAAGAGCTTATTGTCATACATATTTTGGCCAAGTTTGATCAAGATTGGTCAATATTTGTAGATGCTAGAGTGGTAACAAAGTCAAAACTAGCAATTTTTGATATTCAAGGGCGCATAACTCCGGACTTCCTGATCTGATCTGACCCAAAATCGAACTCATCCAAGAACTTATCGTCATACATGTTTTGACAAAGTTTGGTAAAGATTGGTCTATATTTGTAGATGCTAGAGTGGTAAAAAAGTCAAAACTAGCTATTTTTTATATTCAAGGGCGCATAACTCCAGACTTCCTGATCCGATCTGACCCAAAATCGAACTCATCCAAGAACTTATTGTCATACATGTTTTGACCAAGTTTGGTTAAGATTGGTCAATATTTGTAGATACTAGAGTGGTAACAAAGTCAAAACTAGCCATTTTTGACGTTCAAGGGCACATAACTCCGGACATCCTGGTCCGATCTGACTCAAAATCGAACTCATCCGAGAACTTATGGTCATACATGTTTTGACCAAGTTTGGTCAAGATTGGTCAATATTTGTGGGTGCTAGAGTGGTAACACCAAAATGTGGACAGACGGACGGACAGACGGACAGATGGACAGACGGACAGACGCCGACGGACAAAAAGCGACCACAATAGCTCACCTTGAGCACTTCGTGCTCAGGTGAGCTAAAAAGATATAGAAGACTATCGGAAATTCTGAGTCACATGATTATACACTGTGATGTTGGTGTATCCATCTGGATTTTCTTGTTTGGGCCATATCTCTTAGACTACACATGCTAGCAACTAACAACTCCATACACTTACAGATCACATTGCGGGAAAGGGTCAAGAGCACAAAACACAATTCTGCCACCCTTCCTTTGTGAGTTATTGCCCTTTGTTAATTTCAACTTTGAATTGATGTTAATCAACTTTAGATCAGGCTCAAAATTTTGCCTTCACAAGTTCATATCTTCCTTATCACATTGTACTTTTTAGTTCTATCCATATTCAATTTTTGACAACTTTCAATTTGGTATAATCTAAATTTTGGCCATTTTGGAAAGATTAAAATCAGATATTTAGAATGTAATTGTTTAATTTGTACCAGTAAGTGTGATTGTTCTTACCTAGTACGTTTTTCTGATAAAGTAACAACTTCTGTGAGGTAATCAAACAGTTCCCCTTGTTTACATCTGAAATACAGAAATATTATGATAAATGATTTTTATTAACACTAACTATGTATAGAAAAATTTTGATAAATCAATCAGAATCAAATATTCATTGCATTAAGCATTATACATGCCTATGCCAACATAATTCTAACATGAATCATAAATGAAAACATATTTAATTTTGTTATAAAAGGTCGAGTTGTCAGAATTCCCTGAAACGAAGACAAACAGTTGCAACTATACTGATGATTTCAGTGTTTGGATCTGAATCAGAAAGGCTATGTTTGTACCTGCGCAAACACCACAGCTGCAGACCTAGATCTTATTTGTCATTTGGACAATATTTTGAGAATTTATTCAGTCACATATTATGTTTAGAAATTAGCACAAACTAGTGCAAAGCAACAAAATTTTAGAGATGTGGCCACTAGGAATTCACCTACTTGTTAGTTCAACATGTATCATGACTTCAATCAAGCTACACCAAACTCAGAGTATTGTAAGTTAGTTGAAACATTTTAGTACAAAAGGGTAGAGAAACCTTGCAAAACAAATCAAGGGCTCAGCGCGAAACGGTTGTAACTGCCTATAAACAGATTACAGGCAGTTACAACCGTTTTGCATTGAGCCATCGAAATAGGTTACTAGCATTTTCTTACAATGTTTTAACCCATTACCAGACGAAATTTTGGACTGTTCCAAATTCTAGGATGCTGCAGACGACAATTAAACCTGAATGAAAATTTATATTTTTTGGACTTTTTGTGTAGAAAATATTGTGGGAAATGACGAAATTGCTTGTCACAAGCAATTTCTTCACTTTCCACAATGTTTTCCCAAGCCTTTTCTTGTGAGGGAGTCAAAAGGCGTCACTGTGTGGTAATGGGTTAAAATGGAGGACAATATTTGTATACTTACAATTCAAAGACTAGAAAGATGAATGTTGGAGTTTCAAATGCGTCATGGAGTTCAACTGAAAGTAGAAATGGAGGGTATGATGATGGATTGATGTTTAACCCATTACCAAACAGCAAATTTTGGACTGTTCCAAATTTAAAGATGTTGCAGACGACATGTTCAAGTTAAAGAAATTTTAAAATATTTGGTCATTTTTTGGTAGAAAATATTGTGGGAAATGAAGAAATTGCTTGTCACAAGCAATTTCTTCATTTTCCACAATGTTTTCCAAAGCAATTATCTTGTGGGGAGTCAAAAAGAGTCACTGTGTGGTAATGGGTTAAGGTAGAATACCTGTAATGTGGCCATTTTGAGATTCATAAAACATTTTTTTCAAGTAGGTGAAACTATTTGGGTGCGGTCTTAAACATTTGGCAGTGGAAAGTTCCATCGCCGAATGTTTTCGACCGCACCCGAATAATTCCTACGTCTCGCAAATCTCATTAGGGGTGGACTATCTTAAGCCATTTCCAGACAGCAAAAATTGAGACTGATCCAAAATCAAAGACATAGCAGATATCAATTCCAAGTACATTTTTCATTTTCTGGTCGTTACGGGTAAAAAACATTGTGGGAAATGAAGAAATTGCTTGTCATAAGCAATTTCCTCATTTTCCACAATATTTTCCAAAGCCTTTATGTTATGGAAAGTCAAAAATCCTCAATGTGTGGGGATGGGTTTACACCATGTAAAAGTGTATCCCATATTGTGACAGCTGGAGCACCTAACCATGGATTCCTGTTTTTTCTCCCACCAGTAATACTAAAACATCCTTTCCAAGCCTCTAGCTGCTCTCGAAGATAGATGGAAAGTTAAATCAAATATGTAGAAAGAATGTTGGAGTTTCAAATGCGTCATGGAGTTCAACTGAAAACAGAAAGTGAAACAGTCAATTAAATGCAGGCAAATTCTTTGAAATTCTTAACACTTCCGAAATTTCAAGTGTTTTACTGTGCATTGTAATGCCAAAATATCCATTCCTGTCTCCATTTCCCTTAAACCCATTACTAAATGCCAAAATTTTAGACCGGTCCAAATTCAAAGATGTTGCAGATGAAAATTTTCTAGTAAATTCGATTTTACACTTTTTTTATCCTTTGGGATAGAAAACATTGTCCGAAATGAAAATATCTTGCAATAAGCAATTTCTTCAAAAGGCGTCATTACATGTAATTGGAAATAAGTTACAAATTGCAATTGGCATAGCCTTTATCTTCGCTATTTCTCAATCGATGGAAAGGGTACTAAACATTATTGTATGTTTTTATGGGCAAATTTTCAAAATTCACAAACCTCATGCTCAACGAAACATAAAAAATTTACTACAAATAAATCAGTTGTATAATATTTTACAACCCATTCTTCCGATTCAATATGCGTTATTAATATAACCTTGGGAAATTTTCATATTTAACTGCAAAATTATTGTAAAAGCATTAGAGAACTATGTAAACTTAAAATAGTTTTGCATTGAAACCTTCAATATCATTTCAAACATGCAAAGATAATGTAAACATGCTTTTGAAGGTACAAAAAGGTATTTTACATAATTATATAAACCAATAACTTTAAGACAAAAAAATATATGGTTTGACATCATATTCAAAACATTTTCAGTTTACCCTTTCTCAAACAAAACCTGGTTTAGAAGAAATAGACAGGGAAAACATTGAGGCAAAAGTAGAAAATGCTGACAACCAGCATTTTCTCCTTTTGCCTCGATATTTTCTATGCTATATAATAATATATTGTACAAAAATCCATCCTTTATCAATATCCATTTTGTCATATACTGCAGCAGCTTTTGAATCGGACCACCCTAAAATTTTATTAATTAACACGGTGGGGATTGTGCATGATGGGATGGATAACGAATATGGAGTATACGGACAAATTTTGCCTCGCTTCAGGTAAGAAATTGTGCAATAACTTTCTTATTTCTGCTCCAATTTTCAAGCGGTTTGTTGCATGTACCCCGCATTAGTGAGCTCTTTCCTCGGATATATGACTTGTTGGTAGAATCTTTGTACTTTGTCCAAAAATTGATCCCAACCGACCAGAAAAACGACAAAAAATTCAGGCCCTTTTTCTAGTCGGTTGGGATCGGTTTTTGAGAAAAGTACAGGGAAGTTCCAGATAAATTCCATCTGAGAAAAGGGCTCAGTAAGACGGAGTACATGCAACAAACCGCATGAAAATTGACGCAGAAATAAGAACGTTATTGCACAAATTCTTACCTGAAGCGTGGTTAATTTGGCCGTAGTCGTTACCATTTCGCTTTCTGGTCGATTGGGAAAATATTTCGGAAAAAGTATCATGAGTTATCTAATATTTCATACATCCGATGAAGGAGCTCGATAAGGCGGGGTACATGCAGCAAACCGCTTGAAAATTGATACAGAAATAACAGAGTTATTGCAAAATGTCTTACCTGAAGCGAGGCGAGTTGGCATCAAATTTTGTGCAAAAAATAGACTGAGTTAAACCGTTATGTTTTGATAAACCATCGGTGTTGTTATAGTGTTGTTAAAACATCTCGTAATTACGGTTTGAATCAAGCCGTAGTTACAAGATTTTATAACAACACCAACGAAATACTATTTATTTGTCCGAAATTACGTCACGGTTTACTTGATAAAATCGTTCCCTATTGTCGGTAGTCGTTATCCATCCCATCATGCACAATCCCCACCGTGATTAAGAAAGGGTCAATTAATTTTGTGGGGGCAGGTGTTCTAAAGCCGGATGACAAGAAGAAAGTTAATCCTATTTAAGATAAGATGAATTTGTGGTATTGACAAAGGCGTAACTTTCAATTAAAATACATGTATATCGTTGTTGTAAATGCAAAACCTCGTATGTCGGTTTTGGAAAATTTTAAAGGGGAGGGACAAAAGTGTAGTAACTTTTCCCCAACTAATATTTCTTACTTGAAATTTGGACATATTGTTCACAAATAATGTGTCAATAATACTGATCAGTCAAAATATCTCAAAACCTGCGAGAATCGTCTACACAGGGCACACAAGTTTTTACTTTGAAAATCGCACCAATCAACATACAAGGTTTTGCATTTACACCGACGATATAACTGAAAGGCTAAAGCATTACAATTATGCATGAGCCTCCTACCAGAGTTTTCCTTCGACTTTTTGAAGAGTGAGTAATCGCTAGGGAAAACCCTGCTCCTAAGCAAAACACAAATTATTACTGAATGTACATTTATATCTCATGGGCGTAAACAAGTACTAACATACTTAATGCACTCTGAAGCATGATTACAAGGAAAAGTTTAATCCCAAATAAGGCATGATCACGGCCGCTTATCTACTAAATCACAACATTTTGTTGTGTATGTGAAAAAGTTTAGAGGATATCCGGTTGGCAGTTAGAGGAGCCGACAAATAGGTGGGTGAAAGGTGAGTCTCGTCTTTTAATCGAAATGTTCTTGTTTCTAGCTCGAAAATCAAAAATCGGAGAATGTCATACAACCCTTTATTCATTTTCACATATTTGTGAGCCCCATCCAAACCCCGATTCCCAGAGATTGAAAGGGAATTCATTTTCTCCCGTTGCAAGGGTAGCCCCAATATTGACATTTCGTCAATCATGATGAGCGTTTGTCCACTTTCTGAGGATGAATGGCCCAAAACCTGTGTGTATTATAAAATAGTTGTATGTAATTTACATCGTGCAAACAATATTTTAATAACTTACTGTCGATCTTTGAAGAAAATCAGTTCTTCCGGTCAGTTTGTGTGTTAGAGGATAGGTTGTGAGTAAGAGGATAGGTTGTGATTTAGAAGACAGAATGCATTCATCGCATTTAATACCATTTGTCATTGTTTATATGCGAATTAAGCCAAACCGAAATACTCTATGTGATACGTCTATTATCAAAGGGTGAGTGAAATGGCATAACGTATTTTTACGCCCAGTAAATTGATACATCAGTTTAACATTTAAATATTTAAACAATTTAACATTCAGGATTGTCTGCCCATCTGCATGTGATAATTTAAAATGAAAATTTAAGTTAAGAGGGCGTTTGTGCGTTCTCTTTTTAAAATTTCATACACCTGATATTCTTGTCTGCTACATCTTTTGCTTCGGAAAAGTCAAATATTTAGCCAGTTTGGTAATGGGTGTTTTCAAAAGTGTTTTCAAAATGACACAATTTTGGACTGCTTTATTTATAAAGAGTTACAGATGTGGGAAGTATATGTTTGAGGACATAAATATTAAAGGAAGGGCTGATAATCAACAATTTCTTCTTTCTCTCGATGTTTTCCGAAACTATTTTACAAGGGAGTTATAAAATAAATATCTTGTATGGGATAGGATTTTGGAAGAAATCTTTATGAAGGAAATCGACTTTCTCTTGCTCCGTTGCTTTTACATGATGTGTAAATGGGATTCTTTAACCCTTTCTCATACAAGGCATGGTATAACGTACTTATTAGAAAGGGATTGTAAAGTATTGACACAAAAGAAGAGATTACTGTTAATCAGCAACTTGTAGGCCTATATGATTGATGACTTAATATTAAACATATTGAATCAATAAACAAGAAGATCTATGGATAAACAAGATTTACAGACCTGTATCTTTGACACGTCTTTATTGTCTCCGGTTTTTGGAAGCAAATTTTGCAAAATTTGCTTCTCTTTCCAGCCACCTGTCTCTGCACTTTACCATTCTCTGCATACCACACATCTTCCGGTCCTCCTCACTAGAAATAGTTCTATCAAAAGCTAAGATTAACGAGGTAACAGTCATTCGAATATTCAATATGTAAGTCTGAAGTTATGTGTAGATATTGAATTGTGTGACTGAAAATGAAACATTCAATTAATCATGTCTCTAAGAGAAGAAAAGATCGACGTAGTAATTTGCTTTATTATGGTTCAAAGATCAGTCCAATGGCCTTCCTTGTAAATGGGTCAGTCAAGTTTACTGTACTATGAAATATATTCAAAGCTTACACAAACGATTAATATGCATGAAGTTGTGCTAAAGATAGATACAGCTCCAGCATGGAATCAAAGTATTGAGGTATTCTAGATAATCAAAGTTCTCTACGAATAAAAGTATTCAAGGTATTCAAATGGATAATCAAAGTACCCAATCAAAGTACTCTACTTCTGGACAGGCCTATATTATTGACAAATTTGCTTCCAAACAGTACTTTCAGTACTTTGATTCCACTTCTTACGTATTATATTTTAAAGAGGCTAGATTCTACTTTAGAGCATACAAAAATGGTTGGAATATTGCACAGTATTTACTTTGAATAGTTTAAAAGTTCACATGAAGACGCACAGAGTACAGACAGACAGAAAGAAACACAAAGGATAGTGAATGTATCAAACATTGTTATAAATCTCTAATGCATAAGAACCTTACATTCATTTAGATGAGATAATGTAATATGATACATATAACTGGTGTGTAAAAAGGGTTTTTCTATATCATATCACAATGAACTCGTACTCTGTCAAACAAGAGCGCATAACTCATGATGTGAAATTCAAATCAAGCTGAAAATTTTTCCAGGGCAAGATCTTATAGTCACCAACATTCTGTACAAGTTTTGTCTTGATTGGTCAATATTTGTAGTTGCTAGAGTGAAAACAAAGTCAAAATAGAGTCGAAAATGGCAATTTTGTCAATATCAAGGGCACATAATTCATGATGTAAAATTCGGATCAAGCTGAAAATTATACCAAGGCAAGATCTTATAGTCACCAACATTCTGTCTCAGTTTTGTCTTGATTGGTCCATATTTGTAGTTGTTAGAGTGAAAACAAAGTCAAAATAGAGTCGAAAATGGCAATTTTGTCAATATCAAGGGCACATAACTCATGATGTTAAGTTCAGATCCAGCTGAGAATTACATCAAAGCAAGATCTTATAGTCACCAACATTCTGTACAAGTATTGTCTAGATTGGTCAATATTTGTATTTGCTAGAGTGAAAACAAAGTCAAAATAGAGCCGAAAATGGCAATTTTGTCAATTTCAAGGGCACATAACTCATGATGTAAAATTCAGATCAAGCTGAAAATTATACCAAGGCAAGATCATATAGTCACCAACATTCTGTTGTAGTTTTGTCTTGATTGGTTAATATTTGTGGACTTCAGAGTAAAATTAAAGTCAAAACCAGCTATTTTTGACATTCAAGGGCAGATAACTCAGGTAATTCTGATTCAATCCAAATTCTTTGAAGGAATCTGAGAGAGGGTCACCCAAGGATCATTCTTGTAAAGTTTGATTGAAATCCATTTGGTAGTTTCTGAGAAGAAGATTTTTAAAGAAAAAGTTTACGGACGGACGGACGGACGGACGCACGGACGCACGACAGACACAGCGCCATGACAATAGCCCGCTGGCCTGTCGGCCAGTGGAGCTAATAAAATGACAGAGTGATTCTTAAGCGAAATAAGGCTTTAATCTTTGGACAAGACTAGTCTAGTAATGAGAGTATTTCGGTTTGGCTTAATTCGCATATAAACAATGACAAATGGTATTAAATGCGATGAATGCATTCTGTCTTCTAAATCACAACCTATCCTCTTACTCACAACCTATCATCTAACGCACAAACTGACCGGAAGAACTGATTTTCTTCAAAGATCGACAGTAAGTTATTAAAATATTGTTTGCACGATGTAAATTACATACAACTATTTTACAATACACACAGGATTTGGGCCATTCATCCTCAGAAAGTGGACAAACGCTCATCAGGATTGACGAAATGTCAATATTGGGGCTACCCTTGCAACGGGAGAAAATGAATTTCCGTTCAATCTCTGGGAATCGGGGTTTGGATGGGGCTCACAAATATGTGAAAATGAATAAAGGGTTGTATGACATTCTCCGATTTTTGATTTTCGAGCTAGAAACAAGAACATTGCGATTAAAAGACGAGACTCACCTTTCACCCGCCGATTTGTCGGCTCCTCTAACTGCCAACCGGATATCCTCTAAACTTTTTTTCATACACAACAAAATGTTGTGATTTAGTAGATAAGCGGCCGTGATGATGAATTTGTGGTGTTAACATAAGCGTAACTTTCAATTAACCCTTTCCCAAACAAGACCTGGTTTTGACATGTCTAGTAGAAAAGGCTTGGGAAAACATTGAAACAAAAGAAGAAACTGCTGATAACCAGCAGTTTCTCCTTTTGTCTCAATATCTTCTATGTCATATTTTACACAAATTCTATCTTTAACAACTCCCATTTTGTCATTTGTAGCAGTTTTTGAAGTGGATCACCCTAAAATTTTGCTGTTTGGGAAAGGATTAAGATTTATAACTGAAAGGAATAAAGTATTTCAATTTGTACAGTTGACATGCATGTGCCCCCCTATGCAAGATGTACCGTAATTATTCTAATAAACGCCCGGGCGTATATCAGAAACATGGTCGATGGAAAAGTAGGGGGTGGGCGTTTATTAGAGGTATTCTAATTTTGTTAGTCAAAATATGTGAATCAAGAGTGAATTCATGGAGTCGATGTTCAGCAAGTCGGAGATGGCAAAGTTTTGTTATAAGGGCTGTGAAATTCAATTTTCCATGAAATTCCTACATTGCAAACAGATTGAGGACTGGCCATCCTCTTTTTCAATGCTTTTGGAAATGATATCTGTTTAAGACTTACATTATTTATATTCGCAATCAAGGGATGGGCGTTTATTAGAACCACCTTTTTTCGCTGAAATTGTGCTTGAAATAAGCAGATTTTCAGCCAAGATTTGGGGGATGGGCGTTTATTAGAATATGGGCGTTCATTAGAATAATTACGGTAATTACCAATTGCATGTGTAACATCAAAATGGCGGTTGGCAATGACAACTTTGCACTTTGAATCATTTTACAAGCTTTTCTATTAATCCATGTAAGGACAGTTAGACAACATTCTAATCCTAATTAAGTTGAGGCACATTTATTCTAGTTTTGGGTGTACCAGTAATTGAAGTTAGAACAAAGTTTGGATAGTTGTCAAGCAACCTCCTAGTAAGATGAAAAGAGATAATTTTAATGCCTGCACTTGTTACAATGAATGGGCGTAGACAAATACTTAAAATGTGCACATTGGCATGTACTTTGCATGTCACTAGAGTTAACCCTTTCCCAAACGACAGAATTTTAGGGTGATCCACTTCAAAAACTGCCAAAAGTGACAAAATGGAAGGTATTAAAGATAGAATTTTGTGTAAAATATGGCATAGAAAATATTGAGACAAAAGGAAAATATTGAGACAAAAGGAGAAACTGCTGGTAATCAGCAGTTTCTTCTTTTGTTTCAATGTTTTCCCAATCCTTTTTTATAAGGGACATCAAAACCAGGTCTTGTTTGGGAAAGGGTTAAGCCCATCTATGACATGACAAATTTGTGGTTTTAATGCAGCTTTTACTTTCCCTTACTTTCTATAACCAGCAGGGTTTGGAAAGTTGTCAAGCACAACCACCCCCACAAGGTTTAATCACTAATTACACGGGTGGTAAACAGAGAAACTAGCTCCAAAAAGAGGTAGTTGCATAGAGCGAAAATTTGTAGGTCACGAACACATTTTCTAAAATTATTTCTTTTAAAGCGAGTTTTTGAGAAATCCGGCGATGCTGTAATATGAAGAAATGGTCGAAGTTTGTTGTGCACAAGAGTATACGGTATTAGTAGCAGGGTTTTAATACAATCGTTGAAAAACATTTCAAAATCGAAAGTAAAGAAGTTTTTACTTTCGATCTTGAAATGTTTTTCAACGATTGTATTCAAACTCTGCTCACTAACACCGTATATTCTCGTGCACAACAAACTTCGGCCATTTCTTCATATTACAGCATCGCCGGATTTTTCAAAAACTCGTTGTAAAAGAAATACTTGGAGAAAAAATGTGTTCGTGACCTACCTTTGTTTACAAATTTTCGCTCTATGCAACTACCTCGGTAAAGGCCGGATGTCACGAGGAAACGAAATACCGTTGACTCTTTTTGGAGCTAGTTTCTCTGTTTACCACCCGTGTAATTATTAGTTTCATATCCTAGAGGCAGTAGACAAGTCCCCTCTTATGTGAATCATTTTTATGATACTTTCACCTTCATTCTGTGTATTTTGTGGTTTTTAAGCATGTTTAAATTTCCACTACAGAATCATCTGTAAGCAAAAACAGTTTGGAAAGTTGTCAAGCACAACCACCCCCACATGATTTAATCACTAATTATTAATTTAATATCTTCCCAAACAAAACATGGTTTTGACGGCTCTATTTGAGATTGTTTGGGAAAACATTGAGACAAAAGAAGAAACTGCTGATAACCAGCAGTTTCTCCTTTTGTCTCAATATTTTCCATGCCATATTTTTCACAAATCCTACCCATTTTGTCATTTGTGTCAGTTTTTGAAGAGGATCATCCGAAGAATTTGCCGTTTGGGAAAGGGTTAATATCCTAAAGGCGGTAGGTAGAGAGGTAACACCCTGTCTGAGTCATTCTTAACAGTAAATGATGCATATTTTCACTTACATTTCTCAAATTTTTGTCAATAATTGCAGTTTGATAAAACAATGAATCAGAATTCGGTGTCGACAAAATTCATGTTTTTACATTACTGTTCATTAAACAGTCGGCCGCGGCCTTAGCGCAGTTGGTAGCGCATCTGACCCTCATTCGAGAGGTCCCGCGTTCGATACCCGGCCGCAGCTAATACCCTTTCTGACAAAATTGTCACCCACTAATGGGTTTGAAATCGTTAACCTAAGTGGGCATGCAGCTGGAGGCTCGGTAAGGGTGTTGTGGTAGTACTGGTTTGAGAAACAACAGGAATCCATGGGTAGGTGCTCCAGCCGCCACGATATGACCCTGGTAGTTGAAAACGGCCTAAAACCCCAATTAACTCAAGCTCATTAAACAGTCACATCATTTAGATAGCAATGAACATTTTTTTCATATTCTTAATAGATTTTACAACATTGAGAAACATGGAAAAAGAGCTGACACCTAGCACTTCTTTTTCCTTCTGTGTTTGTCAATGCCAACCATTATACCTATTTCCATATTATATATATCATGTTTTTTGTCATCTGCAACACCTTTCATCTTGGACCAGTCCAAAAATTGATTATTTCATTTTGTGAAAGGGTTAATCAATTGCAAATTAATGCAAATAGGGCCTGCCACTGCATGTATCATTTTGGATTAGTTCAGTGCAGAAATAGATTTCCTTTTATCTAATAATAGCACAAACTTACGCAATTTTGTCTAATTTTCCTTGTTCAATGTTGCAAAATGCATAACGCTACATTAAGCGTTACATTAACCATAGATAAGCCATGTGACTTAGTCTGCAATTATCGATGGAAAATATTCTGCATGATTTCAAATCTTGTCTGGGCCATTATCATACGTCTGATATTTGCTTTTTAGCCATTTCCAAAACAAGACTTAAGGTAGTCCAACCCTAATGAGATTCGCACGACGTTGGAATTATTCGGGAGCGATTGCAAACATTTGGCAGTGGAAATCTCCACCTCCAAATGTTTAAATTTGGTTTATCTTCAATAACTTTTTTATCAGTTGATCTTTCAAAACTCAACCACGTACATCTAATGCGTGACGTCTGTCCACATTCTCTGCTTCAATCCGAATTCAAATTGGTCCAGGATTTACAAAATGATTTACAAAATGATTGAAGATTTTCTGAAAATATTGTATCACCCGATTATCCACAGTAGAAACACTTGTATCTGCTTATAGCAGTTGACAATTTCCATAGTTGATTGTCTTCGTGATTTCCTTTTGAGACAAAAATAAGTAGGACAGGATACAAATTGACATTTAGACCTTAATTAATTGCTGCACTTGTAAGGATTTCCGTATATGAGTCAGAAAGCAATTTCCTTTAATGTCACCAAACAAGACCTTGTTTTGACGTCCTTGATAGAATAGACTTGTGAAAACATTGAGACAAAAGAAGAAACTGCTGATAACCAGCAGTTTCTCCTTTTGTCTCAATATTTTCTGTGCCATATTTTACACTATTCATATCTTTAATAACAACTATTTTGTCATTTGTGCCAGTTTTTGAAGCGGATCACCCTAAAATTTTGCCAAACTATCCATATTTTGTGTTAAATGAAATACCATGTATTAGAAAGCATATTACAGTAGCAACTCAGTTCTAAAGGCCCTGTCACATATGATTCCATGTCCACATCACATCCCAAATTTTACTGCACAGGTCCCCTGTTTAAGATGTGTTTGGGCTGTGATGTGGACACGAAATGGTGTATGTGACCAAGCCTTTATAAACTTTCATTCCGAACTAGGTCATGCTTTGTTCCGAAGATCAAAACAAGTATAAATGTGCATATCAGTCACTGCAAATTGTATTTGATCTTTAAGTGTTTATTTCCTTTTGCCAATTATCTCTTCTATTTATAGTTTTGCATGTTCATGTTCTCATGTATTTCATACCAAATTTCTACAAGACGTCGTAAGTTTTAGGCCTTTATTGTGCTTCCCAAATGATTCCTTTTAGCAAAACTTGTCAAATATAGTCAAAATATATTAACTTACTAATTTGTGGATGACCAGTACACATGCGTAAAATGTTGATTTCCCGTATCGTGTCTTGTTTGGTCTGTTCAGCCTGATAATTCTCTACTTTTTCACCGCTGATGTCGATGATTTTCACCGCATATTCTTTCCCAGAGTTCTTTTCTGTGCATCGTCGTACTACGCTGCATAAGCCTCTGAAATTATAAGAAGTGAAGTTGTTAATACATTGCCAGATTACATATTTTGTTAAGATTGAAAGCTCTTGCAGTTGACAAAGCTCCTTTCAAATTTGCTGAGGACTATATCTTAGTCAAAATGTGGTTTCAAATTGATTTCAGAAACAAGCCACAAGGATTTTATCTTTTTCCACCATGTTTCCTAACACAACCTGTCTTCTTGAGCTTTACATGACTGCAGCAACTGCTTTAATGGGTCAACCCAAGCATGTTTTGAAACATCAACACTCACTTGTAATAAGTCAAAATTTATATTTGAAATTTATTTTGAGCAGAAAACTATTCACCAATAGTACGGTGTATAATCACGTGACTCAGAATTTCCGATATTTTTCAATATCTTTTTTAATACTTGACCAATTTGAATTCGGTTTGAAGCAGAAAAGATGGGAAAATGCCATGAATAAGCTGGATGTGTTGGATTTTTGAAAAATCGACTGATAAAAAAGTTATTGAGGATAAACCAAAATGTTGGTTTATCTTCAATAACTTTTTTATCAGTTGATTTTTCAAAAATCAACCACGTCCATCTAATGTGTGACGTCTGTCCAGATTCTCTGCTTAAAACCGAATTCAAATCGGTCCAGTATTTACAAAATTATTGCAGATTTTCAGAAAATATTGTATGACGTGATTATCGATACACCGTGAATAGACAGACTGATGCACAGACAACTGTACACAGAAGCAAAAATTTTAAGCATAAGATGAAAAGTTTGCTTCGTGTTTAGTCAGATAATCTGGATTATTTGATATTCTAGTAAAGGGGCAATAAGGGTGAAACTGTTTACAAATTAAAACTAAGTTTGTTATCACCAAACACAGCTGATTATATTGTCATGCTGACCTGACCTTGACCTTGGTCACATGACCACTGGTCATTGGTCAATCTGGACACACCCCCAGAGATGACCAATAAACAAGTTGTTTACAACATAAATGTGTGTAAATAGGTGCAAAAGTTATGCATCAGCCAAACCCTTTCCGTAACAGCAAACTTTAAACTGTCCAAAGTTAGTTGAAAATTACAAAATTGATATTGATGCAGCTTTAGCACAGAAATTATAAAGGTAAAAGATGAATATGCTGGATTATCAGATTTTTCTTCTTTAAACTTAATTTTTCCCAAGATTTTTTGCATTTAGGTGCGACAAAATGCATCAATAATTGGAAAAGGTTTATAACTGCAGCTGATGCAAATAACATCAATTTTTATATCAGTCAAAGGTGGTGAAAGGTCAAACCTTGTTTTTGTTTACAAACATTTGCAATATAATTGCAACAACTTGTGGATGAGCAACAAAAAACATCCTAACCCAAGTTTATTGTCACTAGTATAATAATTGCGTTCTGACGCCAGTATGCGTTTTGTCGCAATTTGTCTTCCTAGCTATTGTCAATCCAGAAGATTTTAAACAAAACAAAATACATGAACTCATATGCCATGTTGATCCCACAATTTCACTCTAATGTCAGGCAGTATAAACAAAGACCAGCCTGCATAAATATGCAATCTGATCTATGTCTATACTAACCGTCCATTTCATGATTTTTTAGCAATAAGCCTTTTATAATTATAATGTGCTTCAGAAGAAACATCTTTACCCACAAGTGAAAAAGCACACCAAACAGTTAATATATCGCTGCTTTTCTTCGAAAACCTCGTATCTGCAGCTTGTCTTAAGCTGCAGATACGAGGTTTTCGCAGAAAAACGACAATACATAATTGCTATTCTATAATTTGGGCTATTAAATTATTTCATGATATTGGGAAATGAATCAAAAAGACCACGACAGACAAGGATAACAATGACCATGCAGAAACTTCTGTCTTCAAAGATATCATCCATTTCTCAAGTCAGACATTAGGGTTAAACATCTTACAATTTATATTAATTTGGCAATACTTTTCATCTTAAGTATATAACAAAACATTCTCCGTATTCATTTTCAATAACATATGTTTGGCAGCTATTTTCTATTACTTTGCTTTTCAAGTACCACACTTGGCCCTAGGTCAACTATAGAAAACTAAATTGGCAAACCTAACTTCTTTTACGCTTTTTAATGATATATCTCAAGAAATCTGAAATAATTTGAGAATAAAGGCTTGTCGGTACTTTAAACTGGTCCACTATTTAATCGATACCCAATTAAAATTTGACCTAATAAATGATGGCCTTGATTCTTCACAAGTTAAATTTTCAAATAGATACATGGCATATCTAAGAGTTATCCCAAACCTCATAACTCCAGCTTTCACTAGAACTGTCGCAAAGCAGACAAATACCCCCCACTAGCGCGTTGTCACTGAAAAAGTGCTAAAGTTCAAAGTGGCATAACTCTGAAACTACTGCCTGGATCAAGATGAAAATTGCAGGTGCACAACTTCATATGATAGGAAACAACCTGCTAAAATTTCAGCAAAATCGGTCAAAAACTGTGGGATGAGAAGAGGACACAAAATTATGTCCACGGCCGGACGGACGGACAGACGGACGGACGGACAACCTGAATCCAGTATACCCCCCCATAACTTTGTTGTGGGGGGTATAATTAAGCTGGAGTTATGAGGTTTTGCAATAACACCGACAATACGCCATATGTCATTAGCACACCGGATTGGCACTTTTCCCCCAAACGGCAAAAATTTGGACATTTTCAATTTGAAAGCCGCTATAGATGACAAAATGGGTGTTAATAAAGATTACATTTGTGTACAATATGACTTGAAAATATTGAGGCAAAAGAAGAAAATGCTGATCATCAGCATTTTCTTCTTTTGGCTCAATATTTTCTAAACCATTTTCTTACAGGGACTTCAAAATCTTGTTTAGGAAAGGGCTAAAGTACATATCATAATCTGATTCTTATCCGACATTTCAATTAATTCTTTAATCATTTTATCCTATTAACTCTAAGTAACAGTCAAACATAATAATATTTACGCCTTATATTGACACTTTATTTTTGTTACAATATGTTTCATTTCATTAAATCATAAAGCTGTGAAACTGTTATGCATGTTTTTCAAAATAAATGAAATTGATAGCTCTTAAACTAAACCCTTTCCAAACAAGACCTGGTATTGACATCCTTTATAGAAAGGTTATGGGAAATCAGCATTTTTTCCTTTTGCCTTAACATACCAAAATATATTAGAAGCAATATCACACATACAAGTATTTCAGTATTAAAGGCTGCTGATCAAGTCCATCACACACTTGGCAGCGCATCTGACTCTCCCTCATAAATGAGGTTCCAGGTTCCATCCCCAGCTGCGGCAAGTATCCTTTGATACAAAATTGTCACCCACCAATGGTTTGCTTATCGTTAACCTATTTGGGCGAGCAGCTGGGGGCTTGGTAAGGATGTTGTGGCAGTACTGCTATGAGAAATGACAGGAATCCATGGTTAGATGCTCCAGCCGCCACCACCATAATCATGACCATAGCTGTTGAAAGAGGCATTATAAGCCCTAATCAATCAATCAAACATTCTAGTCATAGCCTTGATATTACAACTTCGGAGGAAGGCAGACATGTACATTATCTAGTATCCGGATAATAAATGAACTTATTTCACACCCTACATTAGTAAACCAATAAAATCGTCCCATTCGTACCACGTGAGTATACAATACCTAGAGCCGTATTGTACGCACGAGATAATTGCATGAACGCACGGGATTCTCGATACTCCAAAGCGGCCAAATCGATATTTGTACGATGCACCGGTTGAACCCTCCAAATATGCATCGCACTCATTTGAACCCTCCAAATATGCATCGCACTCAATTGAACCGTACAAATATGGATTTTTTTCCAAATCGAGGCTGCAATACCAAATATCGATATTTGCATCGAAGAACAATCTCCCTTAGTAGAGTTGATGTGCATTGGAGTTGAATGATTGTTTCAACATGCTATTTTGAAAACACTATCCTAGGCAAAAGCTTAATCTAATAGGGATAGATTTTATCCAGTTATCCGTGACGTAATTTCGGACAAACAATAGTATTGTGTGTGTTGTTATAGAATCTCGTAACTATGGCTTGAATAAAGCCGTAATTACGAGATATTACAACAACGCCGACGGTATATCAAAACAAAGCCGCAAACCAAGTCTAATTTTAGCATAAAATCCTTGAATATTCTGTGATTAAAAAATAAACTCTTGGCAAAACATTAAGGCAAAAGGAGAAAATGAATTTGAACATCATTTTCTCATTTTGTCTCCATATATTTACTATCTTTGACATAACTTCTGGTTTAACCAACATCTATTCCTATATTGTCTGCAGCAGCTTTCAAATGGGGATCGATTTTATCGAGTTAACAGTGACAAAATTTCGGACAAACAATAGTATTTTGTAGGTGTCGGGATAAAATCTCGTAACTACGGCTTGATTCAATCCTTAGTCCCCTACGAGATTTTATAACAGCACCCACAATTAATCAATTCATTATGGTAAAACGAATCTATTCTTAGCACAAAATTCACTGTCATTCTATCATCTCATTTTTTACGTTTGGAAAAGGATAAAAACTACCGCAGAGTTTGGTGTGAAATAAAGAGGTCATTTAACATGTCTTTGTACAATACTGAATTTCTATTGGATTCATACATTGCAGAACCAGTCTATATTTAGACTCGCCTATCGGCTCGTCCAAATATAGCCTCGTTCTGCAATGTATTCATCCAATAGAATTCAGTATTGTACAAAGACATGTTAAATAACCTCATATTATTTCACCCCAGAATAGTTCCACCCAGACAAATCAATAGCAAGCAGACTGATATGTTTCCAGAGAAAATCTATTTTCAGACTCTTTATAAATAAGTGAAGGCATGAATGAATAATATCCTCTTATTTAACACTTTCCAAAACGACAAAATTTTAGGGCATTTCAATTTCAAAGATGTTGCAGACGACAAAATGCATGTTGATAAGGAGGGAATTTGTGTATGAAAAATATTGAGGCAAAAGGAGAAAATGCTGGTTATCATTTTCAATGAATACCTACACTATCGGATTTGATAAAACATAAGTATTTGTGATATTTATAATTTTGCACTTTGAAAAGCCATTACAGGTCCACCCCTCTTATCAGTACCTCTGGACTTCCAGAAATTCCTATTTTCTCCTAATTTATGGACCTCTGGAGTACTGAGGAATTCCAAGAAATTTTTATTTCCCCTAATTTATGGCCAATAACTTGGCTATTAACAGACCAAAAGAGAAATACCCTTGCTTTTCAACAAGAAATACCCTTGCTTTTCAACAAAAGCCTCGTAACTGCAGCTTAAAACAAGCTGCAGTTACAAGGTTTTTGTAGAAAAGTGACATTTATATTGTTGTCGTAATTCTCTACGGATGCAATAAATTGCATGGAAAGTGAAAGCAGCTTCTGAGCAAAGTATCGATCTTATTCTCATTACAACTTTGTATTACATCAGAGAAATGTTAGGACTCTTTTGGTGTTGTTAAAAACTGCCCCTGCGAAAAGTTTGTTTTAGTTCAAGAACTGTTCTAGAACCTAACAGATCGTTAAATGGCAATTCTAGAACTGTTCTAGAACTGCCATTTAACAATCTAGAATGTTCTAGAACAGTTCTAGAACTAGAAATGTGTTCTTGAACTTTTTTCACAGGGGCGCTGTTGTTTTTCTCTCAATGATTTCTATACCAGTAGCCAGTACAGCCCATTAGGTAATCCGAGTTTTCTCGGATGAAATTCGCTCTTTGATATGTTGATGTCGCTCATTTACATCAGAGCGCACTACCTCTCAAAAAGAACGAAAAGTAGGTCATTGTAATCAATGGCTGTTCAGTTGAGGGTTGTTGCAAACATTGCCTTTAAACCTTTCAGAAATACTTTTTGGTCTTAAATTTGTTACCGGGCATGACAATAAATGGTTCATTAATCGGTACCATAAGGCGATTTAAGGATAGCGTTTAAAATCAGACGGTAAACAAAGCGCCACAACTTGTGTCGGACTTTCCGTTGTTTTTGAATGGTAGTGCACTCTGATGTAAATGAGCGACATCAACATATCAAAGAGCGAATTTCATCAGAGAAAACTCGGATTACCCATTTGGTTGGTCAAAACAGGTCATTGTTTGGGGAAAGGTCAATCCAGTATTATAAAATCCCATTTTGACAATTTTATGGCCAATAAGTTAGCTATAATGCCTCTAAAAGAGAAAGATATTGTGGTTGTAAGCATCCAAGTCAGCATATAAATTACATGGAAAGTGAAAGCTGACATGTGTTCCTGATAGAACAAACTTTTACTACATCAGTATGGTGTATGGACTCTCTTGGTGTTGTCAAGAACTTGTATTGAAAAGGAAAAGGTCAATACCATACTGGCAAATCACATTAACCCTTTCCCAAACATCAAAATTTTAGGGAAGTCCAAGTGACAACATCAAAGTTACTAAAATGGAATTTTTTGTACAATATAGCACAGAAAACATAGAGGCAAAAGGAGAAAATGCTGATCATCAGCATTTTTTTCTTTTGTCTCAATGTTTTCCCAAGACATTTTTAACAGAGACGTCAAAACCCGGTCTTGTTTGGGAAAGGATTAACATTCTGTGGGCATTATTTTGCCATAAATAAACGAAAATAGAAGATATTGCAGCCATAATAATCCTCTACAGAAAGTGAACATCAGCTTCCAAAGGAAGTAGAAGTATCGATCTTATTCTCATTACAAGCTTTTATTACATCAGAGAAATGTTGGAACCCTTTGAATATACATGTCCCTTAACCCTTTCCCAAACAAGTTTTACAAGTTTATTCAAGTCACTCAGCACAAAATTACATGTGATATGAGGTACAAATAAACAAATCAAAGGTGAAAAATTGGATACCAGGCTGTAGATATTGGTAACGTGACGGGTTAATGATGGAGTGTTAGTACATAAGATGTTATGAGATTTGGGGTGTATATTATCTACTGCTGTAATTTTACTATATAAACGTATACCTCACTATAAATGACCCGGCAGACCATCCTAGCCTTATGGCTAGGGCTGCTGTGCCAGGTCAATCACCGCGAGCTATTTCATGATTATAAAGGCATGTCCAAATACAAATATGTAGTAAAGAAATCTCTGCTTTATTGTTATCATTTTTGTCCTTATGGGACCTGGTTTTGACATCTCCTAATTGAATAGGCTTGGGAAGACATTGAGACAAAAGAAGAAACTGCTGATAATCAGCATTTTCGACTTTTGCTTCAACATTTTCTGGGCTAAAGTAGTTCTTTTTTCTTCAATATTGATTCTGTCGTGTCCCTGCAGCAGCTTTGAAATTGGCACACTAAACTTCTGCTATTTGGAAAAGGGTAAACTCTTTCCCAAACAACAAAATTTTCGGGTTGTGTAAATGAAAAGCTGCTGTAGACTACAAAGGTATGTTGTTAAAGATATATTTTGTGTATATTATAGCACAGAAAATATTGAGACAAAAGGAGAAACTACTGGTAATCAGCAGTTTCTTCTTTTGCCTCAATGTTTTTCCTAAGCCTATTCAATTAGGGACATCAAAACCAGGTCTTTTTGGGGAAAGGATTAATTAAGGTGTTCCATCCATCATTAGATATCAAAACACTTCATACAAATTTGGGCGTCATCAGTTGAAACGACAAGATCCGATAATCTCTAGCTTCGTAATCTGTCTGTATAAAGGGTAGCGGATTCATGCATATTGATTGCAAGATGGCTACAGTTCAAGTAAAAGGAATTTACACCAAATCGATTACATTCCAACAAGATTATTTTCCATATCTGCTGGTTCAATGGCCCTACATGAATGATGTAACATTTATTACTCGTATCATTTACATGACGTTTGAAGTTTTTGATTTTTTTTTTTTATCACATTGGCGTTTTACGCCATTTTCAACTTCTATGGTTATATCGCGGCGGCTGGAGCACCTAACCATGGGGTCCTGATATTTCTCGCACCTGAGTACCACTACAATATCCAAACCCAGCCTCCAGCCGCTCTCTCACATAGATGATTCAAACCCATTGGTGAGAGACAAATGACTTTTATCAAAATTAGAATGGATACTGGCCGAGCCGGGGTTCAAACTCGCGACCCCTGGAATGACAGATTCCGACGTAACCGAGTTATCAGGGCTTGGCTACATGACATTTGAAACATGAAACTAACTTTCGCTCACAGTAGCGAAAGTGTTAAATTAATGGCTATTAGTATGGGTTTTACATTCTAATTCAAATAAGCCCCAGTATTTCGGTTAATTTGATTGATTGATTGGTTGATTGGAATATTATATCCCACTTAACAGCAAAGGTCATAGAGTTTATTGGGGTTTTACGCCGTTTTCAACTGCCAGGGTCATATCGCGGTGGCTGGAGCACCTACCCATGGATTCCTGTTGTTTCTCAAACCAGTACTACCACAACACCCTTACCGAGCCTCCAGCTGCTCCCCCACATAGGTTTGGAGGCTGCTCCCCCACATAGGTTAACGATTTCAAACCCATTGGTGAGTGACAATTTTGTCAGAAAGGGTATTAGCCGCGGCCGGGTATCGAACCTGGGACCTCTCGAATGAGGGTCAGATGCGCTACCAACTGCGCTAAGGCCGCGGCAAAAATGTCATAGAAGTTTGAAGTCTTGTTCCAAAGACCTGAGTGATCTCTTTGGTTAAGCAGCGTTCCCATTGCCGACCAAATCAACTCGATCAACTTGATCGCCCGATCAAACACGATTAAACTCGATCAAATGTATAAACACGACTTCTTCTTTATTTCTAATCGATTAATTCCCAATCATTTTTGCCGACCACGCTCAGTGTCCCGATCACTCTTGCCAACCAAGCTCGATCAGTACTCGATCGCTTGATCGAGTTGATTTAGTCGGCAATGGGAACGCGCCTTTAGAAGCTGTAACTGCACCAAATCTGTGCCTTCTACTATTATATTCCAAAATCCCAAAAGTGGCCAAAATTCTTTTAACCCTTTCCCAAACAGCATACTTTTAAGATGATCCAATCCAAAAGCTGCTGCAGACGACAAATGGAATGTTCTTAAAGATAGAGTTTGTGTATAAGATAGCACAGAAAATATTGAGACAAAAGGAGAAACTGCTGATCATCAGCTGTTTCTTCTTTTGTCTCAATATTTTACTAAGGCATTTCTGATAGAGACATGAAAACCCAGTCTTGTTTAGGAAATGTTCTTGAAAAGTTGAAAATGTCACAATTTGTTTGAGAAAGTATCAAGAAGCTGATAAAAGTCAAGTATGTATACTTCATGATAAATGACCTAGCTGGCCGCTAGCTAGAGCAGCCAATGCTAATCGAATGGAAAGCTCTGCCAGGTCAATTCTCCTCCACTATAAATAGGTGGCAAATAGGTGCACATTGTTTACAAGACTGGTGCAGTTCAAGTGCAAATAAGTTAAATTCTATGCCATGATTATGTTTGCAAATTTTATGTGCTTGTTTTAACATTCTACAACATTGATTAGACAGAACAACCTCAAATTGATTACATATTTAACCCTTTCCTAAACAAGACCTGGTTTTGACTTCCTTGACAGAAAATGGCTGCTTGGAAAAATATTGAGACAAAAGAAGAAAATGCTGATAATCAGCATTTTCTCCTTTTGTCTCAATATTTTCTGCGCTATATTCGACACATTAATCCTATCTTTCGTAACATCCATTTTGTCATTTGCAGCAGTTTTTGAACTTACATACAATAGAACAAAGCAAATTTAATCACATATTAACCCTTTCCCATACAACAACATTTTAGGGTGATCCACTTCATAAACTGCACCAAATGACAAAATGGAAGGTATTAAAGATGGAATTTGTGTACAAAATGGCATAGAAAATATTGAGACAAAAGGGGAAACTGCTGGATATCAGCAGTTTCTTCTTTTGTCTCAATGTTTTTCCAAACCTTTTCTATTGGGGACGTCAAAACCAGGTCTTGTTTGGGAAAGGGTTAATATGATATAAACAGAAAGTGGGGAAAACCCATTGATCATTCAACACTAATTTCTTGACAGGTGGTGAATCTAATTATAATTCCTCCAATTTCTAACACCAGTATCTTACTTTATCAAGTAAATATTATATATGACCAGTCACGCTAAAAGGGACCTTATCCGAACTCCAAATATCCAAGTTTTTACAAACTTGTCAGACTCAGCACAGGTAAACCAGATCCCGTACGTGAAAAGTGAACATATTGTAAGATAGGGACAACATTCCAGATTTAGAAAATTACATAAAAGTGAAAAGTGTCGGCCCTAGTCTGGCTGCGCGGACTGCGCAGACAGGCTAGGGTCGATATTTTTCACACACCCGATAAGGTCCCTTTTAGCGTGATGGGTCACATATAAATAATCTGAACCACCAGCTGCTCATGAACAAACAAATGCCCATAGGTGATATACCAATGGCACCTTTTTGAATGACTTGTCAATTGTTAGGATAATGTCCAATATGTTTCAAAACAACCATTATAATATGAAGCTACTTAACCTTTTCCAAAACAATTATTATACTACTTTAGAGGTCCCTCAATGAGAAAAGATGCTGATTAAAAACATTTTCTCCTTTTCCCTAAATGTTAACAATACATTAAACACATTCCTTTTGTCATAAGATATGAAACACATTGTGAAATTTCACTTTCAACTTCATCATTAGCTGTGACAAGGTTTTAACCAAAATACGGACAACCTAATTAATCTCTGCTGCCTAAGTTGCCGGAGAGTTGCACATTAGATTAACTTCTCTAGATAAATGGATTATCATAACCAACCATATGCTAATTACATGTAAATTACGCTAATTGATACCATGAGTTACATCTCTTTGCAATACACACTTCTAATACAGTCCTGGTATGGATTCAAACATCTTCGCAAGCCAAGGGTTACTACCTCCACTTTGTTCCTTACGAACCCTTGGCCGCTCGCTTCTATTGAAATCGAAAGTACCACCATGCCATCTTTCGGCGATAAAGAGTCGCGGCCCTTTGCAGTTGCTATTTCTGGCCAATCAAAAGCCTCGTACTAAAACGTGTTAGGCGATGCATCAAATACGGATATCGATTTTCACGTCAGCCGTGACGTTTTCGTTTTGACAAAGACGGCTTGTTTAGTGTGTTTTGATTGGATAATGGGAAAGTTATCGCGTCCAATGAAATCGCACGGTGGTACTTTCGATTTCCATAGAGGCGAGCGGCCAAGGGTTCGTAAGGAACAAAGTGGAGGTAGTAACCCTTGGCTTGCGAAGATGGGATTCAAAAGACTTAACCCGGCCTTTCTCAAAACCTTATTTTGACATTCCTTACTTGAAAAACATGTTTGATAGCAATTTCTCCTTTTGCATCATTGGCTCAATACTTTCTCTGCTATATTGTAATCAAATCCTATCTTTAATTAATTGACAACCATTTAGTCGTTTGCAACACCTTTCAAAATGATGCCCCCCCCCCCCCCCCAACACAATGGCTTTGAGAAATATCATGGAAAATGAAGAAATTGTTTGTGACAAGCAATTTCTTCATTTCCCACAATGTTTTCTACCCTAAAAGACCAAAAATGGTAAAATTTCATTCTCTTGAAATTGTCGTCTGCAACATCATTGAATTTGGAACTATCCACAATTTTCATTTGGTAAAGGGTTAAATTAACCGAATAGTACCTTCCACAGACTTCCGCCAACATAAACTGTGAGGTTAGGCCATCCTGCCCCGTCAACGACAATTCACACCCGTGACCAACTTGCTCACGATGTTTCGGGCACGCAATTTCTCCAAATGACCCGCCCTTTCCTATGGAATTCACGTGCTCGAAAGGCATAGTCAAATCCGACACCACCATGCTTTTATATTACGAGGTCAACTTGACATTGTAAAAACACAAATTATTATACCATGTGTAAAACCAATGGTAAATTTGCCAATATCCTATTCTAAAGATTTAAACACTTAACAAAAGAACCATATTGGATATGTGTTCAAAGTAGTTTATTGGAGAATTAAACTGTAATTTCACTTTGAAATTCCATGTTTTTTAGGTTCAAAAGTCCTTATTTACATCCTGTCAAAAAGAATAAACAGTCACTTCACTCTAACTCTGACCTCATTCCAGCATTTCATGTGTCACTATGTGTAGTACACCAATCTGGCTTTATCAACCAATCACAGGACAGGTTACAATTCACCGAGTTTCAACCTACTTCTTTAACCAATCAGAGCCTAGTTTACTTACCACTCTATTAACCAGCCAATAATTATCCTCACATGAGGTCATGACCCTTGTTTTTCTTTCCATTGACTGTTTATCATGTTTATTTACAAATTCATGAGGAAAATTCTTGTAAACAAAATAAACAAAAAACAACTTTTACCACAAAAAACTGCTTATGTCAATTTTATTTCACAATACTGACTATTATAATGAAGCAGTCTTCAAGCAATATTTTTTTGACAAAACTATTAAGATTTTTTTTGGAAAGAGAGTAAAGAGTAGCTCTACTAAATGTTTATCACCAATATTGTACCCTTTACTTTATATTAGACTACTATTTTACTGTGAAATATCACAAGATTTTCACAAAATTTGACACAAAGAGAAAAATTTTCCACTGAATATCAATAAAACAGATTAGTTATCAAACAATGCAGTAAAATTGAAATTATTTTGAAAGTTGACTCAACCATATTGTTCACTTTTTTACACCAACGCAGTAGTATTGCATCATCACAATTTTGTAGCTTTTCAACAAAAACCTCGTAACTGCAGCTTGTTTCAAGCTGCAGTTACAGGGTTTTTGCTGAAAAACATTGAATATTGTATTGATGAAAATGGACGCTTACAAACGACAAGTCAACAGTACGAAACATCATCCTTGGATCATATTCTACCAAAAGCAAAACCTCTTTATGAAAAGAATGCCCAATCAATCAAAAATTACTTCTTGATTTTCTGCCATCAACAAAAGTGCAATCAAATAAGCCTACATAAACAGGCCTTTGTTTTGTCCCTGGAAAAATAAGGTCATTACGTCTCTGACCCGATTTTTCCTCTTGAAATATTTAGGTCAAATGACTTAAATATGGACATCCTTGAACATTTTGTACTTTTTTGGAGAAAGAAATCGTCAAACTAGTTCAAATGGACATTTTGACCTTTTTCCAGATAATAAAATCAAAGTTTTCACACAAATGACTAAATTTACATAGTTACAGGAAAACATTGAGAGAAACGAGGAAATAGCTCTCAAAATTGTATGTTCAAAGACATTTTTATTGATTTATCTTGATAAATATTATTTCATTTTTATCTAAAGAGACTTTCAATTTGGAGCAGCCAAAAATCATTTCGTTTAGGAAAGGGTTAAAGCAACAAACACACCATATTTGTACATAATTAGAGATAAATTAACCCAATTTGACATTATCTTTCATAAAATCTAGCGACTTTTACAACTTTTCCTGGTTTTTACAATGGCCAAAGGCTCAAGTTGGAAACAACTTGTAATCATTGAAAAGGATCAAAGGTTAACCCTTTCCATCACAAGCCCTGCTTTATACATGTTTAATCCATTACCAAACAACAAAATTTTAGACTGGTCCAAATTGAAAGAAGTTGTAGATGAAATTTTCAAGATAATAAATTTTCGTATTGTACAACTTAAACATTGTGGGTAGTGAAGAAATTGCTTGTCACAAGCAATTCCTTCATTTTCTACAATGTTTTCCAAAGCCTTTCAGTGTTTTTTTACAATTTCAAGACTGTGAGTCCTGGGGACTCACTGGATTCCATATCAATGAGTCCAGCTACTAGTTTAGTGAGTCCAATACACTATTTTTAATAGGAAATCTGTAAAAATTGTTGCATCCTGGGACTCGCTAGAATTAAAACTTTGCATCCCAGAGACCAAATTATGAGTAAAAGTAGCAGGATGCGCAGGTAAATAAAACACTGGCCTTTATTTTGTGGGGTGTCTTAAAGTGTCAATTTGTGGGAAAGGGTTAAAGGGGAAAATATTGCAGGAAAAGAAGGAAATGCTGATAATCAGCCGCATAATAAATCTTGCCTTTTCCTCGATACTTTCTCTGCTAATACAATCATGTACGTACAATTTTTTTAGTGGTATATAATTATTATTACCGTATTTCAATTTCATCATCAGCAATCACTTCCAATTCGGACTAGACTATATCAAATAAACAGTCTTCCAGGAAAATTGATGCGATTTAACATAGATCTGTCAACTACTTTAATCAACTGGAACACCTAACCATTGATTCCTGGCTTTCTGACAAAATTACTACCATAATATCCAATCGGAGCCTCTAGCTGCTCCCTCATTTAGTGGATTTGTAAGCATTTCATTCATTGGTGAGAGATATAAATGACTTGTCAAATGTCAGAAAGGATGTAGGCCAAGCCAGGGTTCGAACCCACAATCCCAGGATTGATTATCTCTAATTAATGTTACTGACTGAGCTGGGGGGGGGGGGGGGTGGTGGTGGGGCAAATAATACATTCTATGGTAAACAAGCTTTACACTTATTTGCTTCCAAAACATTTTATTTTGTTCTCAGAACTCTTCTGACACAGCGTAATTCAAAACTACCCTAAGTCACTACAGTTAACTTTTGAACGAATGATAGTGTATTACACTAAAAAAAATTGTTCAAGAAGTTAGAACAAGACTATTGCAAGTACAGAATATCATCATAATTCTTCACAAACCTCGATCATAGCTACAACTCAAAACAAGCTGTAGTAACAAGCTTTTCGAAGAAAAGCAGCATCATGATATATCCCTGCTTTTCAACAAAAACATCATAACTGCTGCTTAAAACAAGCTGTAGTTACCAGGTTTTTGAAGTAAACTGACAATATATTCTTTTTCCACTTACAATGGTTCTGCTCTAACCCAACAAATAAGCCAGGATCTGGAAAAACGTCCCTTATAGCATTTGAGAACAACATGGTTCAAGGTCAGCCTGCGTATACACGCAGTCTGACCAAGAACCATGTTGTTCTCCAATAGCTTCGCCATGGTCTGTAGCAACCATTTGAGAGTAACATGGATGGTGGCTAGACTGCATCTTGGCACAGCATGGTCTTGAAACCTGGCTGCCTCAAATGCTATAAGGGACATTTTTCCAGATCCCGGCTCAAATCTATTTTTAACCTAGGGTCGAGGTCACAGACATCAACCCTTTCGGAAACAACAAAGATCCAGACTGTTTCAAAATTGTAAGCTAATGCAGACCCAAGTGTGACAACAAAGTGTAAATTAATTGTACAGAAAATGGAAATACCGTCACAAATCCTATAGAAAACTTTGCAGTACAGGATAAAATGCTGCCAAACATTGTTCTTATTCTCTTCTATTAATGTTTAAACGATGATTTTTCTGAGAAAATAACATCGAAACTTGTTATTGTCTGAAAAAGGTTAATCTGACAACCCCATAGATCTTATCGTAGAACAAAGCGACAGTTAATATTGCGTAATCCAAATTTAATTTTGTTATTTTAACACAAAACCCTATGTTGTGGGTACTCATTTGAATCGTCTCGAAGAGACGATTCAAATGAGTACCCACAACATATGGTTTGATTGAAGAATTATGATATTTTGAGTTCCGAAAGTAGAAACCATGTCTAATCAGTTAGCTCTGCCAGGAATTCTGTCTGTTTTTTCCCCAGAAAAACAAAATCAATATGACAGGAAGTAGGGCAAACTTCTGCCGAGAGCTCGGCTGCCAAAAAACATCACGTGGGATGAACACGTTATAAAATTGCTCGTTCCGCGCCCTGGGAAATGTATAGACTAGATTACTAAATTACTGGTATCGTCTGATTTCGGTAGACGTTTTTTCGTTCACGTATACATATAGAATTTCGATTCAGTCAGGAAGCTTGTTCATAAAATTTTCAATGAAATCATAGGCTGCCCTTTTTCCACGCATACCCTGATTTTGATAAGTGTAATATATTTGATTTGATTAATAGGGATTTTGCGCCGTTTTTCAACTGCTATGGTCGACTCATATTGCGGCGGCTGGAGTACCTAACTGTGGATTCCTGGTATTTCTCTCACCAGTACCACCACGGTATTCAAACCGAGCCTCCAGCTGCTCTCTCACATAGATGATTTACACCCATTGGTGAGAGATAAATGACTTTTGTCAAATGTCAGATTGGATACTGGCTGAGCCACTGGGTTCGAACTCGGGACCCCTTGTTTGAGAGACTTAATCAACATTACCAACTGAGCTATAGAGGCTCGGCGATAACTGTAATAGAGAATATCTTTAAAAAGCATTGAGGCAAAGGAAGAAACTGCTGATCCTTTCCTTCAATTGTTTGTACCCTGTTTGAAAGTGTTGATTGCAATTTCCAACTTTAAATTTTGTGTCAATTTTGTAATCTGCTGCATAGTTGTATTGCAGAGCTGAATCTAGGTTTTCACAAAAGTGGGCCAACTCCCCCACCATACTTCAAAATGTGGGCCAACAGGATTCAGGCTTGAGCCAAAGTGAATTTAACTTTTTATCGCAAAAATATTAAGTTATAACTTATCTGTAACTAGAGCCATTAAATGAAACTGAAGGAACATTATCTTTACTCCATGTAAGTTAGGATTAGCTCTTGTCTAAGCAGTCTCTTTAAACAACTGTTGTCCATGTAACAAACTTTATATGTTCAATTTCTTTAATTTATTGGTTGTTTAAAGTTTAGATTATACTATTCATAGAAAATGATTACACTGTCCAAGACTGGTTGAAGCAAATTATTTACACCACAAAATCGTTTTTAATTTTGCTTTAAAACTCTTCTCTCAAGATTTAAATAGTCTCAGCCTCTCAGGGCTGTAGAAAAAAAGGCTGGACCATTTAACTTCAATCGTAACCCTGGGCAGAATTCACCATACATGATGTGGCTACTGCAGTAGACATCTACGCCGAGGAGGATCACTTAATTCAAACCATTTTGTGATAAAAACAATTTTCATGCAGAGTTTCTTTGTTTCGTCGGCCATTTTTATTGTGTGCCGCAATGATAGCATATCACTCAGTCCATTTATGTGCTTAAAGTGACATTTCAGAATTTTTTGTCATAAATTTTACTTTTATTTTTATCTGAAAGAGCATATTTCCTTATGAAAGTTCTGAAAATTTCAAGCCAAAATATTGCGCCGTTTACGAGAAATTTATATTTTTGTGTTAAAATTGAACAAATTGTTGTGGACAACAGTTCGGATTTATATGCAATTTATCGATTATGTCTCAACTTTAAAGCTACTATTTCCCAGATTTGGACCCAAAAATTGTCAAATACAAACGAAATGTACACTTTTTAAGCTTTATATGACCTGATTAAATGATTACGAGAAACTATTGAAGCAACGACTCATTTTTTCGCAATTTGATACCAAATTCATAAAACGATGTCGAAAGTAGGTCAAAACAGTGGGACATGCGACTTTCTTAAATGACGTCACAACATACATGATGACGTCATATTGAAATTTAAGTATGAATCTCGTTTGAATCATGGTCCGCGCTGTATGCACATGCGCAACAATTTAAAAATGATTCTAACCCCATCAGTGATGGGGTTGAATTTAGGCTTGGATTCTCCCTAAATTCAGCTATCTGTCTTGTAATTTCGGCTCATTCTCCGTCTGAATCGCATATTATTAACCATCCCGAGGTGGTCAACACAAAAGTTTTGCATATTTTTTCAAAAAAAATCATTTTTTGCAATTAGACCATCTGTTACCGTCGCCCTTTAAATGCGTGTTTCTCGCTTAATGGCAACAACTTCAAAAAACCAATAGTATTTATACTCATTAGAATAACCAATCTTGGTATCAAGATATACTTTAAAAAATTGAAATTGGAATGAAATGTCCCTTTAAAAACGATTTTAACACAGAGTTTCTTTATTTTGTTTGTTTTGACCGCCATTGGTGTTGTTGTTGTTGCGGTGCACCGTAATAATTACAAATTCTGAAATTTTCACAGCCATTTCCCCCTTCATTCAACTCGTTTGTTTTTTTCCCGTTTTCGGTTTATATCTCGAACATGAATCTATTTCATTTCTAAGACAAATATCTATTTTTGACTGGAGATATAAAACACTATATAAATATAGAATTGCAGGGGTTTCTCTGCAATCTGTTTTTAGCAACTTTTCAATGATTATGAACCTGCGTTATTACGCGACGTATATTGAAAAATGCGCCAATCTGAAACAACGTGCGTGACTTCTCCCGCGGGGCCTATCGTTTTTTGCGCCAAGCAATAAATCACTGCGGGAATCCCGCAATCCCGCGCCCTAGATTCAGCTCTGTATTGTGAATGGTCCAGACCCGGGTCCTAAGCAACAACCTTGAGAATTCTTTAGCATTCCTCATAGGCATGTATTTTAAAGTTTTCTCACTTAAAGTAGACCAATTGGAAAGCGGAAGCAGATGACAAAATGGGTGCTGATACATGTACATTATAGCATGGAAAACATCGAGGCAAAAGGAGAAGATGCTGGTCATCAGCTTATTCTTCTTTTGCCCCTATGTTTTCACATGCATTTTCTGTCAGGGACATCAAAACCAAGTTTGGGAAAAGATTGAATAATGTAGCATGCAAATGCCCTAACAATTTGGTAGTTTAATTTCCTTTTCACATGTTGCTCTACAGGTGACCTTGAGATTTAACCTTGAATCATTCACCATTCACAAAGGAAATATAGCTTGAACCCATTCCCTTGTAATAACCCTTTTTGACATCTCATCAGATAAAGGCACTGGAAAAAACATTGTGGAAAATGAAGAAATTGCTTTTTACAAGCAATTTCTTCAACTCCCACAATGTTTTTTATCCAGTAAGACAAGAAAATGTTTAATTTCATCCACTTGAAATCATCGTCTGCAACTTCGTTCAATTTGGACAAGGTTATAAGGTGTTGTCATTTGGAACAGGATTAAAGGTTAAGTAAGACATTACCTTCCACATATCTCATTCAAAACAAACTTCGTCTCTCCCTCTTGCGTATCAAACGCGAGCGTCACTTCGCCAAAATCTCGTAACGGCGGAACATATCTGTCCACGAAATCCCCGAAATGTCCTTCAAGCGTCAGATCAGTCAAACTCTTGCCTTTACGTCTTTTTAGTAACGCCCTTTTCTGTTTCTCCAACAATCGAAAACTGTAGGAAGTTGGTCGCAGAGGCATTTTGAATGAATGTTATAATTATAATGTTCAAAAATATTGACTTTACCAAGTGTCCAGTGATGTAACTTGTCCAAACCACAACGATTAAAATCTAATTCTGTACAAAGGTACAAACTGGTCTATTTTTAGCACGTAATACTCACAAAATCATTCCCTATTAAAATACTGCTTTATATTGCAAGTTTATATTACTTATTATTGCACCGATAGTGTCAATAAATTTTCAGTTAAGTTTTAAAGTCTTAATCACACAATGTGTGCACTAAAATCCTTTGAAATCTTAGTCAGTTAAAATTGCAGTTAAATTACAATTTAAAATAATCAATGTTATATGTTAACCTCCTTTGCAAACTTTTTTTCATTCTATTTGCATTAAAATTCCTGATTAAACAATATAATGTACACCTCCTTTGAAAGCTGTAGTTTGTTAGAATTATTTTCAACTGTATTAAAACATCCAAAGTTCTACATTTCCATCAATACTTCCAAATCTTCTGTTTCACCAATGTTCTGTCCACCTCCTTTGAAATTTTAGTTGATAATAATCATTTTGAACTGAATTAAAACATCCAAAGTTCTGCATTTCCATCAATGTCCAAATCTTCTTTTTCAACAATTTTATGTTCACCTCCTTTTACATCTGACTTTGTTGAAACTTATTTTTCAACTGAAATTACAACATTCAAAGTTCTGCATTTCAATCAATATGTCCAAATCTTCTTTTTCAACAATTTTATGTTCACCTCCTTTTACATCTTACTTTGTTGAAACTTATTTTTCAACTGAAATTACAACATCCAAAGTTCCGCATTTCCATCAATATGTCCAGATCTTCTTTTTCAACAATATTCTGTGCACCTCCTTCGAAATCTTAGTTTGTTGAAATTATTTTTCAACTGAAATTTCAACATCCAAAGTTCTGCATTTTCCATCAATCAGTACAAAAATTCACCTTGATAACGTTTACAAAATCACGTAGTGCATTATAAACCTAATCAAAAATGCAGAGCAGAAGATTAAGAGGGGGTAAAGTCTTTTCTAAATCATTCAGCAATATTTCATTTATTTTTCATCAAACTCTATGCTGTGGGTACTCATTTGAATCGTCTCTATGACGATTCAAATGAGTACCCACAACATAGGGTTTGGTTTTGAAATATTAAACAAATTTAGAATGCCCTTACCCCCACTTATTTGTACCTCTGCATTAAATAATGTCCCATGCAATCTATTGTTTATTGCATAAATATCACATAATGCAATTCCAAACACACAAAATAACAATAAAATCACAAATATTATCCAACATCAAAGCCTACAAGTTCTATTAATATCAAGTCTCGCAGGTAAATGCAGAAAAAAGCTGGAAAATCACTTGAAACACTATCATTGGTTTAAAGTGACACACCTCCAAAGGCAAATTGCATCATCGTGTTTACATGCTATCAATATAAAGTATGTAGAGATACGAGTCATGTGACCAAAAAGGCAGCACGTTTTTACCCACGTTGGAATTTCTAAAAATAGATCTGTATCTCTCTTTTGGCGGGTTAATAGCTTTTTTTTATTTCTCATTTTTCCATGAAAGCAATGATTAAATTGGACAACCGATTTCTCTCTCCCAAAAAAACCCTAACTGAACTAAAGCTACTCTCACCGAGTTTAATATGTAGATCAGTGGGGTAAATATTGTAGTATAAACCGATGTGACCTGTCTATGACCTTGCGTGCTTTGTCCATCGGAGAAAAAATAGACTGAAAACCTGGATCATATCTAATACATTGAGTGAATGGGGTTTAAAGCCTCTTTCAACTGCTTTGGTCATATTGCAGCAGCTGGAGCACCTAACCATGAATTCCTGGAAATTTTCTCACAAGACTAGTATTACCACAATATGCAATCTGAGGCTCAACATGCTCTCTCACATAGATGATGCACACACATTGGCCAGAGACAAACGACTTTTATTAAACGTAGGAATCGATATTGGCCAAGCGTAAGAGTTCGAACTTACAACCCATGGAATAACAGACTCTGGCATTGCCCACCGAGCTATCCGCCCCTGCGAAAAGTTCATTTGAGTTCAAGAACAGCTATTAGGCGTATGAGAAGATAGAGGTTTATTGGGGTTTTACGCCGTTTTCAACTACTTAAGGTCATATCGCGGCGGCTGAAGCACCTACCCATGGATTCCTGTTGTTTCTCATACCAGTAAAGTACTACCACAACACCCTTACCGAGCCTCTGAAGCTGCTCCCCAACATAGGTTTACAATATCAAACCATTGATGGGTGACATTTTTGTCAGTAAGGGTATTTGCTGCAGCCAGGGACCTCTCGAATGAGAGGCAGATGCGCTACCAACTGCGCCATGGCCGCGGCCATGAGAAGAAAGACCTAAGCTTAAAGTTTGAAAGACTAGAGTGTAAGGGCCTCAAACCATCAACCCCTGCATTTTGAGTCAAGCTTGTTACCACATATTGGCATATATGGCACTAAATCTGCCCAAATATGTTGTGACAAAAAAATATCAACTTCATCCATTCCCATAAAGTGATGCCTTTTGACGCCCTACAAGATATAGGCTTGGGAAAACATTGAGGAAAATAAAGAAATTGCTTGTAACAAACAATTTCTTCATTTCTGACAATGTTTTCTTCCTCAAAATTATAAAATTTATCTAATTTGAAATTTCTAACATGTCGTCTGCAACTTTTTTCAATTAGTCATTTGGCAATGCCCAGATTAAGTAAAGCACGTTAGCATATACAAGCATTACTGCACCAAAACTGCCCTCGATTAGGCCTACGTTCTGACAAAAGAAATATCTCAACATAATTTCACCTGTTTCAATGTCAGTTTCTAGTGCATCAAGATAAGTTGCACAATTTCATCTATTTGCATGTTAATGTCAGAATCTAGCGCAACACAATTTCTGTCAACCAGGCATTCAATTTTTCGGAAGAATTCTGATAGTTCCCTTGGTGCATTGAACATCTGCATATTAATGAACCTTTCCCAAACAACATAATTTTAGACTGGTCCAAATTCAAAGATGTTGCAGACGACAATTCCATCCAAAATAGAATCCACATTTTTTTTCAGTCTTTAGGGCAGAAAACATGTAGGAATGAAGAAATTGCTTGTAACAAGCAATTTCTTCATTTTCCACTATGTTTTCCCCAAACATTTTCCTAGAGGGGCGTCAAAAAGCGTCACTGCGTGAAAATGGGTTAAACTACAACTCATCTCTGACTGAAATCTTTCTTTTTAGCTTACTTTTTACAAAAAGTATTTGTGGATCCAAAAGTAAGCAATCCGAGCTCAAGATAAATTCAAATTGAACAAACATGGCTTAGAAAATTGATTGATTGATTGATTGGCTGATTGATTTATTAATTGATTGATGTTTAACATCTCTTTAAACTGATTTGGTCATATATTGCAGCGGCTGGATCATCAAACCATGAATTCCTGTCATTTCCCTCATCAGTACAGTAAATACCAAAATATGCAATCTATTCCTTCAGCTAGCTGCCCTCTCAATTTAATTTCAAGGACTTTTGGCATTACAAATCTTTTCTTTCAAGCATTTGGGACAGCTAGGAGGCCAGTCTAAAGTTAAATTTATCAAACATTTCATGTTGCGGTCAACGTGACCCAGCGAAATATTTTGCCGATAAGAAATGAATAGACCAACTCTGTATTGAATTTCATTTGTCCCTTGTCGCTGAGTTGACTTACCAATTTCCTTTTCTTTTCATAAATTTTACTAGTATTGAAACATTTGTTGAGACTTTATCTTATGGAAAAGCAGGCAGCATAGGCAAAGATCAGCCTGCACAAATGTGCAGCCTGATCTTTGCCTATACTGCTTGCTAAAGCATGGATAAAGGATCAAAATGGCAAAGGTTATTGACCCTTTCCCAAACAAGACCTGGTTTTGATGTCCCTGATAGAAAAGGTTTGTAAAAACATTAAGACAGAAGAAGAAAATGCTGATGATCAGCATTTTCTCCTTTAGTCACAATGTTTTCTGAGCTATATCATTCCCAAATTTTACCTTTAGTAACATACATATTACTATCTGCAGCAGCTTTCAAACAGAAACTAATTTTTTCCGATAGGGAAAGAGTTAATTGACCGACTCCCATAACATTATATTCGGTTACCGTTACCATCTGTGCCTCATGCCTAAAACGTGAGTTTACTGGGTCAAATCTATAAATAGTAACAAAGTTTGAATATTCATTACCTATTTAGCATTATTTGACCTCATTTTACTCTAAATAATTAAGCGACCCTTTCCCAGACGAGAAACTTCATTTAGCATTTTTTAATATGAAAATAGAATTGACTTTTTAAACAGAGAATTTGAATGACTGTAAGTGTTAGCACAGAAAATATTGAGAGGGGAAAATGAACAGCTGGTTATCAGCATTGTTTTCTTCTGTATGAGCTCCTAATCTTAATTTCCAAATACTTTTCTGATTAAGACATCAAAACACGGGCTACATTCAAAATCCACATATCGGGTAACTGAGTTTTAATTACCAATTATACTCTAGCTATGACATTTTTTAGGCATTAAACCAATGAAAAGCACTTTATCTTTGTTTGGGACAGAATTGATCCGTTTCCTTTTGACACAGTAAATGAACAATAGATTCAAAAGTACTTTTAGGAAGCCTTGGCCAACTGATCTGATTAAGAGAAGGTTAAGCTGACTTTGTTGTCAACAAATAGCCTGTGAATATGTCCAATCTGATCTTAGTCAATAATGCCTGCTCTCCTTCAGACTTATATAGCCCATCACTAGATAGGAAATTTTTTATACTAGACAACAATTTCTTTTCCAAATTCAAAGATGATGCAGACGACAACTTCAAGTGAATATAATCATACATTTTTTGGTCTTTTGGGGTAGAAAACATTGTGGGAAATAAAGAAATTGCTTGTCACAAGGAATCATTGTAGATCGCAAGCAATCTCTTCATTTTTATCCATGTTTTCCAACGCTTTTATCTTTTGGGGAGTCATAGAGTCAATGTGTGGGAGTGGGATAGTGCATGAACCAAGGAAATCTGTCTATTACAACACTATGCAGCCATCCAGCATTTTCTCTTTTTCTCAAAATACTTTTTAAGCTGTAATCATAATGTACAAATTTCAAAGGTAAAGCCCCACTAATCTCATCATCTGCAATTTTATTCAAATTGAAAATGTCTTTGCTTTTAAAATTTTGCTGTTTGGAAAAGTCAGTTTTTCACAGGTCTGCTGATTTGGCAAGGGTTAATCAATCAAAAAGAAAGTCGGCTACTGTTACGTCATAGAGAGGCTGTGTATTGTATTTTATCGCATTTCGACAACAACCTCGTAACTGCAGCTTTTTTTAAGCTGCAGTTACAAGGTTTTTTTTTAAAGCAGCAATATAATAAACAGCGGAGAAAAAAATAGATTAACCGAATTTCCTGTTTTCTAACCTAGCCAATTGATTACTCGCCTGAGCGGGTCATGTGACATATAGTGCAGATGTACGAATTTTTGAGAGACCTTGGGATTTTTTCTGTCAAATAACAATCTTAGACCTCTTCCAAACAACAAAAATATCAGACTGTAACAAAATATGCTTTTGAAGCCATCAAAACGGGGAATAATAAAATCATAGTCTCTAAGTAACAAGAGGTACACAAATTCTAACAGAAAAATACTGCTTATGCTTCTTTTCATTTCCTTCTATGTTTTCCAGAGCATTCTTAAATTGATCTTACTGTTTTCCTGCTCTAATTGTGTGCAGTCTGATCTTCTACACTAATGCATCAATTGTTTGTCCATTTAAACCCACTCCATCTTCGCTAGGCAAGGTTGAACCCACCTACGTTTGTATTCACCCTTGGCGGATTTAGTCCGATTTTCTTGAAATCGCGAAGCGCCGCCTAGCGGTTGTTCTGCTGGTTGTTTACGTCCATTATTGATGATGTCATTAACACGCGTTGTCTTTCGCGCCATATGTCATGCGGATTATGTAAAAGTTAGCTGCTTTTTTGGTAGAATTGTCGAAAGTATAATAATTTGTCGATTAAAGTTAGGGAATTCCTGTCTATTGTAGTGAAATTCTTAAGAAAAATTGCCCATCTGCGCGTTTTTGAGTTGCAAATGCAATGCTTTTTCCCGCCCGTTGCCATGATTTGGTTACTCATAACAAATGTATCAGTCGATAATCTGATTGGTTCCAGCAAGACCTCGCTGGAACCAATGAAAACGCTTTCCAGGAGACCAAGAAAATCGGACTAAATACGCCAAGGGTGAATACAGAAACGACGTTACGTCGTAGATGTCACCCTTGGCTTGCGAAGATGAACCCACTCCTACATAGTGATTCTTTTTGATGGCCCACAAGATTAAAACTTTGGAAAACATAATGTACAATGAGACAAGCAATTTCTTCATTTTTAATGTTTTCTACCAAGATGACCAAAAAATGTAAAATTTAATCAACTTCAAACTTTTGTCTTTTGAAAACATTGTTTAATCCTTTCCCAAAGAAGACCTGGTTTTGACGTGCTTATTAGAGAAGGCTTGTGAAAACATTGAGACAAAAGAAGAAACTGCTGATATAACCAGCAATATCTCCTTTTGTCTCAATGTTTTCTGCGCTATATTATCACAAATCTTACATTTAGTAACATCCATTTTGTCGTCTGCAGCAGTTTTCAATTTCGAAAAGTTCAAATTTTTGCCGTTTGGGAAAGTGTTAATTTAAATCAGTCTAAAAATTGCAGTCATAACCTGAAATGTAATTTATGTTTTTGGGATGTTTTTGTAATTATTTTTTTATGTTTTCCTCTTTTACCAAAGTAAAATCCAGAATTGACAGATCAGTCTGTAAATTTAATGTTTCTGCTTTTCAAAAACTGTATTCATATTTGTGACCCGTCACTCTAAAAGGGACCTTTTGGGAAGTCTGAAAAATATTGACCCTAGTCTGTCTGCGCAGCCTGTGCAGCCAGACTAGGGTCAATATTTTTCACTTTTATGTAATTTTCTAAATCCGGAATATTTTTCCCTATCTTACCAGAGCTCCAGATAAGAGGGGGTGAAGACTTTCTAACTTTTTTATTTCAAATTCAAACCCTAAGTTGTGGGAACTCATTTGAAGCATCTTGACAAGATGATTCTAATGAGTATCTACATCATAGGGTTTGATGAAATTTTAATAAAATATTTCATTTTGAAAAGTGATTACCCCCTCTTATCTGGAGCTCTGCTTACTATTTTTCCTATCCTACTATATATATTCATTTTTCGAATACAGGAACTGGTTGACCTGTGCTGAGTTGGACAAATTTGTCAAAATTTGGATTTTTGGAGTTCGGATTAGATCCCTTTTAGCACGACAGGTCACATTTGTTTCATAAATTTTTGATGATAGTCAGCATCTTTTGACCTTTTTTTTTTTACTGAAATTGTCAAAAATCTGAGGAATCTTATGCCTGTGGAATGTCAGACAGGCTACAGGGCGTTCGGATATCCTCGGATAATATCGACCAAAGATCGAATCATCGACTCGGAAGTGTGTGTATGAAGAAATCTTGAAAAAAATCCGATTTCTTAGCCGGAAGTAGCTACGCTTCATAAAGTAGTTTTCGAGGTCAACCAAATGCACAACCATGGCAACTTGCGGGACTTGCAGGTTGTAATCATTCTAAAAAGAGAGGACACTGGAACTGCAAACATTGTATTTCAGTATCATTGTCGCGTCATTGTTGACATAAGTCACATACGAACGTTTTGAATTGTTGTTCTATTCTATTCTATTCATAGTCTGAAAGTAGTTCTACGAGATGCGCCCAAGGTATGATTCGATAGAGTTGTCCTTGGTGATCCAATTGGCTACAGGGCTGAGCCATGGTTCAGAATTCAAACCCTTGATTGTTAGATGTATTCCAATGTTACTGATTCAGCTATCAAGGCTCTGCAACATTAATGTAGTATCAGGCTTTCCACCGACTTTCAAACCTGGGGGTACCAACCATGCTTTTACAGAATGCTTGTACCCCCTCTATAAGAGACATAGAAGGCTACTTGCAAAAACTGGGGGTACAAAATTGATTTAGGGGGTAAAAAACCCCAATTTGGGGGGTTTTGGACACCGTACTTAAGGAAATATCATGGTTATTCTAAACAGCATCATCAGCAGTTTCCACTCAAAGCAAGGGCTTATTATAAGACAGGTTACAAAATTACATAAACTAACATATTTGGTCAAAATCTAGGCTATACAAATCTATGATTATACTAGTAAGGTCGCAGTGGTCATCTTGGAATGCAGCCAAATGGTCAGTAACTGTTGCAGTTTATAAATACAAAACTATTTTTATATGGCCTCTGTGGTCAATTAATTGATTGGATCGCAGCAGCTGGAGCACCTAACCATTGATTCCTGTCATTTCTCATTCCACTACTTACTGGGCCTCCAGCTGCTCGCCCACTTAGGTTACCAATTATCAAAATTGTTTAAAGCCGTAGTTATGAAATTTCATGACATCGCAGATGCAATATCAATATGTAATCATAAACCAAGTCTATTTTTAGCACAAAATTCATTGCTATTTAATAGAAATTCTTCAACAAATAAAGATTCATTAAGACGGAGGTACTGGTCAGTTATGGTCAAGGGTTGTCCAGACTGACCCGACACACCAGGTCAATGTCAATGTTAACACGCTATGGGAGCCTGACCAGGGGCACCTATTTTTTCGAGCAAAAATGGCGGACATAACAAACCTGCAAGAAATAGATGCTGCAAACAAAGGAAGATTTGTCACATTTATACTCAATTTTGCACGTTCATACTCATTAATATTTGAGTACATATATTTCTTTACCACTTTTGATTCTTAAATGAACTTATTAATCTTTAGATTATTTAAAATTGTGCCGACAATCTTCATGATGTGCTGTGCTCATCATTTTAAGCGAGAAATACTTAATGAATCAATCAAAAATCACACTTTACTGTTTCTACTCGTTTTATTTTCGTGTGTGGACATAGATTTCTGTATGACAGAGCCTCTGTGTAACTCTGAGTCGCGAGAGATGTGTATTATAAGAACAAAACGAAAAAAACGAAACTACTGTACAAGAAAAACTGAACTTTTTTTCCGAGCAATGTCACAATCCACTGTATGAGTAGTTCGTTCATTGTTTACACGATTTTAGTTTGGAAATTCCAGTTTTTTCTGAACGCGTTAATCGAGCAATTGAAAACTGAGAGACGTATCCTAGTGGTCAACATTTTCAGTTAACCAACTGCATGAAGGATTAAATCTCTTTAAGCAGAGTCAATCTAAATGCGCATTTAAATTATTTCAACCCTTTTCCAAAGCGTAAATTTCAATTCAAAAGTAGCTGTTTACCACAGAATTGATGTTGAAAAAATATTGGATTAGTGTAAAATAAAGCATTGAAATTATTGATGCAAAAGGAGGAAATGCTGGTTATAAATATTTCCTCTTTTGCCCCAATGCTTGTTCAAGCCTTTTTTGTTAGGAACGTGAAAACCAGGTCGTGTTTGGGAAAGGGTTATTATAGTTTTTGGAACTTGTTCATACAAATTAAGCTATCTCGAGTCAAAGGCATTACAGCACTATCTTGATGATGAAATAAATGAACAAATAAACTAAATAGTTATTATAAAACCTACTCACCAAAGCATATTATTCACGAAATCGACAATAAATATTGATATAAAAACGAAACATGTCTTTGAAATAGTATTCAATGTATATTTTCTCCTAACACCACTCATTTTCTGTCTGCCTTAGTACTGTCTCTTGTTTTGCTTGCACGCACTCTCTCATTGGCTGCTTATGACCGCGGTTATCGCAAAAATGGCATCGCGTTGTACTTTCAAATTTGATGTCCCGGTTTTGATCCTAGGGCGCGGCATATATCCTCTATGACATTTGGTACTTGTTTCATCAAAACATCGAAGACGCATTTCTGACTTACTGATGTCTTACGAAACAACAATCAAATTACCTAGGGCTTGATGGAAGGGGCGATACCTGACTCCTTTCCTAAGCGTGTAGACTGTAAGACATTGGTACTTAAGACATAAATACACCATAAATCCATTGATGAAACTGGCCACAGTTTCCTACCAAATGGGTGGACATTCTTAAACCTAAGTGGTATGAGTAGCTTCATTCTCGAAAACATCAAATGTAGTTGTGCTGGACATGTTGAGAGAAATACAGGAATATGTTGGTAAGTAGTTTTAGCTTTACTTTTCATACATGTAATATAGTGTCTAAAGAGGCATTTCACCCATTCTAATCGAACATTTTGTAGATACCAGGCCGCGGCCATAGCACAGTCAGGTGCTCCAGTCGCAGCGATATTACCATGTATTTTAAATTCATTTATATTTTGTATGATCAAATTATATGTAATTACCAATTGAAAAATGAAATAAAAATGGGTGGTCAGCGATCTTGTTTGAATTTTATAGGCATTCGTGACACATACCCCTACAGCAAAAAAATGCATAATTTCTTGTACCTACCCAAGATCACTAAAATGCTTATAAATGCTCTATGATAATCGTTTAGTCCCGAAAACGGATTAAAAGCAACGTCTTACATTTAATAAGAACAGAAAACCCAAGATATGTGCTATTATAAACGCACAAATGTGTAAAACAGCATGCTCGCGTGTTCAGTTCGATCAATGAAGCTGAAGTGTTTTATGTCAAAATTTGCATATTTTTGGAAATATTTCAAGTTCTACATCATAGACTTTGATAAACTCCATCATTGTATTAAGCAACGTGTCCTTGTAATAATAAAAAAAGAAAGTGTATAGGTCAGTACACTTTTTAGTGCATTACAGCAATTTTTATCAGCTACACATGAATAAAATGACGTAAAACAGCGGTCACTGTGTATATACTTACAACTGTCTTGCTCTAAATAATCGATTTCCATCTTGACGAAATCAGTTTCGCATAATAAATACGCCTTTACCATCGAAAATGGTAAATTGTAATGACGTGTTATATTATTGAAAATATGGTAACGAATCATATATGGTACGAAATGTTTAATTTTCTACAGTAATAACCGAATGTTCCGAAAAACTGGAGCATTCCCACTTTAATCCCACTCATTCCATCGACATGTCTAAACCAATAACAATACAAATATGAGATTTGGTATGCAGTGAACCGTGTATTGCACGAGCGTAAAAGTTTCCATTCACGTGTATTTTTGGACATGGGTTGATGGAAGACTGTTGTAAATACCTATAAAATACTATGTATAGATCTATATCATTGTCTTGCATAGTTCGTTTCCATAGTCGGTGTAATTTTACGCGATCCAAAATTTTCCGTTCGTGAAATCTTTATTTTGACATGCAAATAAGAAGCATTCTTTTATTGTTCAGCTGGCGTGTGGGTGCTCAATTGTTTGAATACGACAGAAAGTTACCAAAAGGTATACACGTGTCCAACATTATTAAATCTATGAGTCCTTATGTATTTCTCTTATGTATGTATTTCCGTGTGATATCCTTTGTATGTCCGTCTCTCTTTCATCTCATCCTCTCTTCTCTGTCTACCTAGGATTTAAATTCTATACTGAACAAAAGTGAAAACGCTACACCTACTTCGCTTGTCATATTTTTTCTAAATACAACAAGTAAAAATTCAAATGAAAGTGTTTCCCATTGTTCATTGACTTGGTTGTGCTTAGTGCTTTACGTTTTTTGGATCTTAATAACGGGGATGAAAAACGGACCTTTTTAATGTGACAGGGGTCCGTTTTTCAGGTGTACAATTAGAATGGAAATTTTACACAATTTCAACCTTCAGAAATTCAAGCCGAAGAATGCAAACCATGCCGGACTACATGGAATGGTAGTCCGTCAAGTTACCAGTCAGGAAATGTAAAGAAGCGTACATAACATTGTATAAGCGTTTAGAAAATGATGTTTGAAAAGCAGAATTTTCATTGTGTTCCAAAGCTTGAAAATTTTACAATGTAATCTCCTTAGGAAATTGAAATCGCTATTGCATGGACATCTGCGAACAATCCTAGTCGAAGAAAGGGTTCAAAAATGCCCTGTAAAGTCAGCATGATGTTGCAAAAACCTCCAATCGAAAACCTTGATAAATTTGTGAATATCAAACATTTCAAATTCCCTATTTGTTTATGTCAGAGGGAGGTAATTTGCAAAATTGACAGATTAGACCTTGATTTTAGAGCGTGCTACAAAAGATAAGTGTGATTTTAAGTGTTTTTGGCAACCCGGATATGGATTCCAATCACTGTATCATTTTATCATCATAAGGACTGGTGGAAAGAGAAACAAATGTGGAATTAAATATCTAAACTAATTAACACCAAAGTTTTCTATCTTCTACAAATGAATAAAACGCTCCGAACACTCGTACAGAAATTAACTTAAATCACCCGTAAATGAAATTAATTCAATCCGAATACTCGTCCAGTAAGACTCAAAAAAATTGGTACTGTAATGCACGTGTTCGGGGGAATTTTTGGTCTCCGTACAGTGAATAAAAACATCAATATTCCAATTCTAACATTTGCGATCATCCTTAGGCTTTTGGATTTTCAAAGAATAATGTAGTCAGTGTAATTTTGATAATATAACGTGTACTTTAAATATCTGTTCTATTTCTTTTAATCATTTAAAAGGTGGACAAATATATGCATAATTCACGAGCAATGCCTCTTTATCACGTTTGCTTTTCGTTTACGTTATGTATGCCAGTCCGATGAGCTAAAGACAAAGACAATAACAAAGTAGAATCATAAACCGATCTATTTATGCTTCGAAGTTGGTGTTATAGGACAAAAAACACAACTAACGTCCAAATAACTGCTGGGACCGTCAGAATCCACTTCCTTGTCCGCCATTTTGTTTGCTCGAAAAAATAGGTGCCCCTGGTCAGGCTCCCATAGCGTGGTTAATCTATTTTGCACTGGTCAGTGGTCAAGATCACCTATTTTTACCTGGATTTATATAAATGGTGCACTCTTGACCCTAAAATACCATCACTTTCTAACAAAAACCTCGTAACTGTAGCATACAACATGCTGCAGTTACCAGTTTTTCTGTTGAAAAGTGGCGATATCTTCTCTCACATTGCAGAGCACGTGAAAATTGTGGTCTGTAGTCTGGAAGCCTAACCAGTTTCTTAATCAGATCAACCCATTGCCATACAGTAAAATTTAACCCATTCCCACATAATGACGCTTAAGACGACCCACAAGTCAAAGGCTTTGGAAAACATTGTGGAAAATGAAGAAATTGCTTCATTTCCCACAATATTTTCTAAATAAAATACCAACAAGAGCTGTCCATAAGACAGCGCCCTCGGCTTTTCTAAGTTGCTTAGTATAAAGGAGGCATAACTCCAAATATAGTGGAGCCAGGGTCATGGGTCCTGGTAGTAAGGTAGCGGGTGTGATGGTGAATAAGTATTCCAAGTTTGGGTTGAATCCCTTTGATAGTATGGAAGTCATTAATGTTGGAAAAAACTTTAACCTATGTTGCAACGCCAACGCCAACGCCGACGTTCGGGTGACAGTATAAGCTCTCATTTTTTTTCGAAAAGTCGAGCTAAAAATATGAAAAATCATTCACTTCAAGTTGCTGTCTGCAACATACTTGAATTTGAAAAAGTCAAATATTTTGCCATTTGGTTATGGGTTTAAAATTTTAAATTTTAGAGCCGACAATGGTTTGGACCAATCAAATCTGAAAGATGCAACAGCTATGATAAGGTGATTTTTTTCCCAAACAAGAGTCACAAAGACCTTGTTTTGACGTCCCTAATAGAATAGGCTTGGGAAAACATTGTGACAAAAGAAGAAACTGCTGATAACCAGCAGTTTCTCCTTTTGCCTCAATATCTTCTATGATATATTTTACACAAATCCAATGGTTTTCAATCTTAATTTTGTCGTCTGCAGCAGCTTTCAAATTGAAGCACCCTGAAATTTTGTTGTTTGAGAAAGGGTTAAATTGTTGTCTTAAGGGGGAATGCTCCAGTTTCCTTATTTTTTTCCCAATAATAGAATTTATCTATATTTTGTATGTTGAAATTACATGTTATTACCAATTGAAACACAAGAGGACCATGATGGTCCTATATCGCTCACCTGAACCAAGATGATATGAGTCACAGATTTGTTCAAATCAATTACTTGTGACTTTAAGACTGAAAACAAACTTATTGTTAACAACATGGTGTCCAAATTTTGTCTGGGTTTGTCGCTATATGTGGTTGTTAGAGTAAAAACAGTTGAAAACGGCAAATTTGTCAATTTGAAGGGCTCAGCAAACTCAGCAAATTCTACTCTAATTAAGCTAATTCAAACTGGTGCAAGATCTTATGTTCAGCAACATTGTGTCCAAATTTCTTCTTGATTGGTCAACAATTGTAGATGCTAAAGTGTAAACAAAGTCCGAAACAATCGAAAACATCAATTTTGTCAAATTCAAGGGCATATAACTCATGACTTTCTAGTCTGACGAGACTGAAGTTCAAGCTCATCCAAGAAATTATGGTCACCAATATTGTGTCAAAGTTTCATCTTAAAGGGGGTCGAGCTAGGCTGTCGAAAATGCAAATGGCACAATAATTACAAACCAGAAATAATACATGAAATTACCAACCTGAAGGGGTAGATCACTTATCTCCATTCTTAGCACTCACCAAGCTTTATTAAGTTTTAAAATCCAAGTCAATGAATAACATGCTGGCAGTTTTGTTTTGTCCTTGTTTTTGTTTTGTAACGGTTATATATGCCCAACCTTCAAAAATCAATTACGTCAGAGGTACGTCATCTGTGCTCAGCGAGATTCAACACACCGTACAACCGGCTGCGTCGAAAGTTTGAGAAGACAGATTCGGCATCTGATGTCATGTGCATGTTAGGTCAAATGAATTTACTTTTATAAATAAACGAAAGGATCTTTGGTATTCTATAGTTGATAAATATGCGTAATAATGTTCAGTGCTTGTACAAAATAAACCTTTTCACGTATCCCTCGCAAATAAGGTCACAGTCATCGACACAGCCGGTTGTACGGTGTGTTAATATAGCGGAGGTGTGTCACGTTGACCTTGACCTTGTCTCGTTTTGAGGTAAAAATAGAATGTGTAAACACGCTTGTAAAGGATTGGTCTATAGCAAAGGAAATCTGGTTATTCGTCGTGATTGAGGTTTTTATGCATTGCAAATCGTTTTTCCATGCACAAATATGAGTTCCCGAACAGTTCGGAAGCATAAAAATCTAGCATGAGCCCCTTTAATAGGTCAATAATTGTAGATTCTAGAGTGTAAACAAAGTCGTAAACATTCAAAAACGGGAATTCAAGGGCGTATAACTCATGACCTTTTGATCTGATCAATCTGAAAATCAAACTCATACATGATCTTATAGTCCCTAAGATTGTGACCAAGTTTTGTCTTGATTGGTCAATAATTGTAGATGCTAGAGTGTAAACAAAGTCAAAAACAGTCGAAAACTGCAATTTTGTCAAATTCAAGGGCGTATAACTCATGACTTATTGATCCGATCAATCTGAAAATCATACTCATACAAGATCTTATGGTTCCTAACATTGTCTCAAAGTTTTGTCTTGATTGGTCAGTATTTGTAGAAGTTAGAGTGTAAAAAAGTCGAAAACAGTCGAAAATGGCAATTTTGTCAATTTCAAGGGCACATAACTCAAGACCTTCTGGTCCGATCAGACTGAAAATCAAACTCATCCGAGATCTTATGGTCACCAACATTGTGTCAAAGTTTTGTTTTGATTGATAAATAATTGTAGATACTAGAGTGTTAACAATGTCAAAACTAGCTATTTTTCGCATTCAAGGGCAGATAACTCCGGACTTTCTGGTTCGATCTGACCCATAATCGAACTCATCTGAGATCTTATGGTCATACATGTTTTGACCAGGTTTGGTCAAGATTGGCTTATATTTGTAGATGCTAGAGTGTTAACACGAAATTGTGGACGGACGGACGGACAGACGGACAGACGGACAGACGGACGACGGACAAAAAGTGACCACAATAGCTCACCTTGAGCACTTCGTGCTCAGGTGAGCTAATAAAATAACAAGAGCCGTCAGAGACGGACAATGCTCCCCGAATAAGGCTTTGTCACAATAAATATATGCCATGCAGAGCTAATATAAAGCTAACAAATGTTAAGCCCCCTTTTTCCATGACATATTTTGTATACGCAAATTTTATATATTTTCTTGTCAAGGGCATCTGATTTGCTACTCAAATATAAAATTTCATCAAATTCTGACCATTAGACTAGGAGAAATTAGAGAAAAACTGTATTTAACCTTAAGTCCCCTTTTCCCATGACGAGGCCTCAAATCCAAAAACCGGGAAAAGTACATCGGCATTTTGTCATAGGGAGTTAACATGGTAAGTTTCATTTGATTTGGCCCAAGGATTATGGAGAAATCACTTCGGACGGACAGACGGACGGACAGACGGAATGACGGACGGACAGACAGACGAAGCTGCGGCTATATGCTCTCCCTTCGGGGAGCATAAAAATGGATGGTCAGCGATCGTATTTGAATCTTATTGGCATTCGTATCACATACCCCTACAGAGAAAAAATGCACAATTTCTTGCTCTTGTCCAAGGTCACTAAAATGCTAATAAAATGCTGTATATTCATCGTTTAGGCCCGAACACGGATTTAAAGTAACGTATTACATTTAATAAGAACAGAAAACCCAAAATAAGTGCTTTTTTAAACGCGTAAACGTATAAAACCGCATGCTTACGTGTTCGGTTAGATCAACGACGCTGGAGTGTTTTATGTCAAAATTTGCATATTTTTGGAAATATTTCAAGTTCTACATAATAGAATTTGATAAAACTCCCTCATTGTATTAAGCAACATGTCCTGACAATAATTCAAAAAGAAAATGTATAGGTCAGCGCACTTATTAGTGAATTACAGCAATTTTTATCAGCCATGAATAAAATGACGCAAAACAGTGGTAACTGCATACACACTTACGACTGTCTTGCTCTAAATAATCAATTTCCATCTTGAGGAAATCAGTTTCGCATAATAAGTACACTTTTACCGTCGAAAATGGTAAACTGTAATGATGTGTTATATTATTGAAAAAATGGTAGCGAATTATATTTGTACGAAACATTTAATTTACTACAGTAATGACCGAGTGTTCCGAAAAACTGGAGCATTCCCCCTTAAGATTTGCAGAACACGACTTAGAACAAAATCATAATAAAATATTGGGGTTCTTTTATCATATACCAGTCAGAAGTATTCTGCTGCTTATCAGCATCATCTTCTTTTGTCTCAATGTTTTCCCAAGCCAATTGTATTAGGTATGTCAAACCAGGTCTTGTTTGGCAAAAGGTTAAGAGCTATATCCTGCCAAATTTAATTCACTACAACACAGGACATTGCAGTGAAATTAAAGGGAGATAACTCAAACAAACCTGGTATTTTTTCTATTTGAAAACTACAAAAGTTGCCTCCCTTACACTGATCTTATTATAGACTATCTGAAGCAATTTAAGGAAGCTGCTTAGACTTTACCATGTTAACCCTTTCCAAAACGGGAAAAAAACCTTCTGTTTATCAGGGTTTTATGCCGTTTTCAACTGCTAACCAAATAGTTGTTTATGGAGAAAGGATTGGTGCAGAAAATATTGAGGCAAAGGGAGAAAGTGCTGATTTCAGTACCTTCTTCTTTTGCCAAAATATTTTCACAAACCTCATCTAATGAGGATGTCAAAACCAGGTCTTCTTTGGGAAAGGTTTAATAAAATAAAATAAAACAAAAGTCCTTACCTTCCTAATATTTCCTTGGGTTCATATTTGGCATAAAACTCTTTAGCTTGATCCTGTGAAGGAAGATCTGCATCTACTTCATCCTTCGCCATGGTAACAATTTTATAACACAGTGACCTTCAGTGTGACCTTGAACTTTGACCTTTGTTTATAATCTACCTTTGACCTTCAAACACTATAGGGTATTCTTGACAATAAACTCAGTTGATAATGCCTTGTGTCAGTTTGTTGCCTTAAAAACACACAGTCAAACTATTTCATCACAGTGACTTTGAATTTAATCTTTGTTTTTATTGACCTTTGACCTAAAAACTCTGTAACCTCTGATAAAGTATTGAATGTTACATTGGCTCTTATTGTCCTTAGTTAAGCTAAAAACACTGTAGCTTCTGATTAAGTTATCTTGACATTTGAAGAACTTTGTTGATAATGTCTTTTGTTGCCCTAGGAACACACAGTCACATAACTATCAAAGTGACCTTGAATGTCAAAATGTGACCTTGATTAATAATGTCCTTAGTGATCAACTTGACCTAAAACACTTTACCTTACAATGTAGTTGCCTGGTTGGTAACTTGGTTAATTTTTGTCCTTATGTGTTAAAACACTCACTTATTTCACTTAAATATTAAGACTTTAACCTTGACTGGGTTTTTTTTTGGTTGTCATGGAAACATTTTTCATGTAGTCTATTTGATGTAACCTTTTGGTGCAGCAGGGGTCTTCTCTTTGATGTACTAGGAGTTCCTATGTTCACTAATACTACTGAGCAATAAAATTTTCTTGAGATTCTTAAGAAAACTTTGTTCACCTAAAACACTTTTATCTTCATATATTATCCATCCTTCTCTCCATTTTGTTTATCAGTTCCAAAAAGGACTTTGATGTGACATCAGATCTGTAAAAGACAATTCATGTGTTGAATGATGAAATTGAAATTACAAAAGCTGAAGGTGTAGTATAGACTCTTTATCCTTCCTAAACAAAACCTGGTATTGCTGTCCCTACTCTCTTATGAACAGAGCACATTATCTCTACATTCCATTTCGATAGAATGAGCTCTGTTCTCGCTGGGTCATTTCACGTCTAATCTTGGGGCCTTGGCGGGATTTCAGTATCCAATCGTTGGCGATACACAACAAAACAATTCAAAAAGCTGATACAAACTTTCATTGGCTGACGCTTCAAATTACCGGCTTCAGCCAAATAGAAGCGACGTAATGTATACGTAATGATCATGCAAGATAAAACTGAATGATTTTGATTCGATAATTCAAATGATGTGCTATAATTAGATTATGACGACCAAATAGGCTGTTGGCGTACCGAAAACTGCAGAGGTCATATTTGATGGTTTAATCAATAGAGCTCGGCAAAGGAAAGTATGCTGTCCCTAAAGGAGAGAGGGTCAGAAAACATTTTAGGAAAAGAAGGAAATGCTGATAATCAGCATTTTCAGAAAACATTTAAGGAAAAGAAGGAAATGCTGATAATCAGCATTTTCTTCTTTTTCCTTCAATATTTCTGTGCTAAAATGTACACAAATAACATGATCCTTTACACTCGTTGTGTTGTCTGCAGCAGTGTTCTACTTTGATTAGTCGAAAATTGCGTTGCCTGGGAAAAGGTTAGAATGTTTTTGCCTGAGGAAGACAATAACAATGAAAGCATTGACAAGGTTATCACAATATCTCATGTTTCCTCAGTAAACTTCCCAGCTTCAATCTACCTTTGCCCAAGTCATGATATCTTAACCCATTACTAGTCCACTCATTGAGACATTGACACTTTCTGAAGCCCACAAGATAAAGACTTTGGAACACATCATGGAAAATGAAGAAATTGCTTGTGACAAGTTTGAGCTTTTTAAATTAGTTCTTTATTGTTGTCTAACTACATAGTTTTTCACCATGAAAACAAGAACCAGGCTGCAAGGCATACAAGCATTTGTTTTGACATACACTTTACATCCAGAACACACCTTTCTACACCAGATAATTAGTATAAACAGGTCAATCAAAGACACTTGTGATTAGTTTGATTTACCTTTACATGTTCACATCATATTTGAGCCTTTTTCATCCAATTTTTCATACTCTAATGGTATATAGTTTTTTAACAAGAAATCAAGTAAGTAGCATACAAGTATTTGAGCCGAAATCTGGAAAAGGTCCCTTGTAGCATTTGATTAAGCTGTGTTTCACGACCAATCTGTGCCTGTCTACAGTCTGACCAGGATCCATGCTGCTGTCTTATGGTAGCTACAAGTCACAAGGTCACAAATAAGCTGTTGGAGCCCAACGTGGTTCATGATCAGACTGTGTGTATACGCAGGCTGATCATGAACCATGTTGGGCTCAAAAGCCTTAAATGACCCTTTTTCCAGATTCTTGCTTATTTGTTTCGACATATCCCCCATATATCTTAACCCATTACCACACAATGACTCTTTTTGACTCCCCACAAGATAATGGCTTTGGAAAATGTCGTGGGAAATGAAGAAATTGCTTGTGACCAGCAATTTCTTCATTTTCCACAATGTTTTCTACCCAAAATTTAAATATTACTCATTTGAAATTATCGTCTGCAACATCTTTGAATTTGGGACAATCTAAAATTTTGCCGTTTGGGAAAGGGTTAAATGCACCTCATAATCTACACCAGATGAATATTATTTCCTGTCATCCATGTAAATCAAAAGAATCAAAGACACATGTGATTAAATGTAATTTAACATCCTGTCAAATAGTTAATCAATTAAACACTTTGATCTATGGCTTACTTTATCATCCAAATTGACACTGAAATCACTAATTGTCTAGTTAGAAAATAACACTTTGTCCTAAGAGCAGAATGACACAATGTTCCTGATAGGCGTACATAATTACCAGTCAATAATTGACAGAAAGTAAACATACAGAATTCAGCATGCAGGAGCTTAATGCAAAGCAAAGGTAATTGCATATAATTCTACATGCACTTACATCAGTTTGGTACTTAACCCTTTCCCAACCAACAAAATTTTAGGATCAAATTTCAAAATTTTATGACTTTTGGGGTAGAAAACATTGTGGGAAATGAAGAAATTGCTTGTCACAAGCAATTTCTTCATTTTCCACAATGTTTTCCAAAGCCTTTATTTTGTGTGGCGTCCAAAAGCGTCAAAGTGTGGGAAAGGGTTAAGCATGTGACATGTAGGTAGATTAGCTAATTAGCATTTCCAGGTAAGTGCCATGATTGACAATTCTTATTACCATGAGTTTTTGCATCAGCAGATTGCAAGCTTGTTTGTTTGCATCAGCTTTAACATTACTTTCATCTATTTCTCAGACATTTCAAATATTTGAGTCCCCCACCATACCTCTCCAATTCAAATTTGCTTCCTACCAGTCTGGACTGAGAAGTATATTCAGTAAAGACATAAAATCAATGCCCAAATTCTTGGCAGAAACTAAAGTAACATACCGGTAAGTACACTGACAATTAGTTTATCCAAGTAAACTCTCCTGAATCTAAGAACAGTGCAGTGGCGGATCCCCCCTGCAGCCTGATTATTTCATTTTTATGCAGAAATTCAGTCCAAATTGTGTGATGAAAGGAAAACGAACCCCCCTATTTGTATATTCGGACCCCCCTCACATAAATCCTGGATCCGCCACTGCAATTACAAAGTTCTTGGAAAGATTACAAGTCTCTGACAATTGTAAAGTTGACAAATAGGGAATGATTTTATCCAGTTAAGCATGACGTAATTCCTGACTAACAAAGAGTATTTCGTTGGTGTTGTTACAAAATCTTGTATCAAGATGTACTTACGAGATTTTATAACAACACTGACGATTTATCAATGTATTACATTAAACCCAGTTTATTTTTAGCACAAAATTCATTGCTATTAGACTGGAAATTAGACTAGTTACCTTTGTGCACTTAGTACAAGTTCTCTGGCACTAATTCTATCTTCACCTACTTCAAGATCTCCTATTTGATTAATGAATACTCATATTTCTGTGTTTTTGTCATTCCTAAGTAATTTATTTTGTTTGCAACCAGCATTCGTATTTCTATGCTATTAGATAATAGTTGTTATTTTTTTTTCAGTTAAACTTGCATCATCTTCTGAGCAGCAGCTTCCAATTTACATGGACATGTAGCAGCAGCTTCCAATTTACATGGAGTCATGGACATATGATCATTTTTGGTTGCCTTTTGATTTGACATCAATTTCATCAATGTTTTTGTTTTATCACGAAGCCCACTTCTCCACATACTTTCCTGGGGGTGTCACCAGTACTAGGCTGGTACTCTGATATATGCCTTGCCCAAGAAATACAAGAGTTGTGAGTGGGACTCAAACCAACCCCCTCAAAATTTTCCTTCAGGTTAAAATTACATGTCCATTGCCGTAAGGCCCGGTCCCACTGGCCGACTGACAAAAACGTATGCAAAAAGGACACAGCAGATGAGCAAAATTTCGGTAGTGGTACCATCCGTTTCATCCGCTTTAGAAAATGGCGAAAATATAACAGAAAAGAGAGCATGTCAGTAGAATAAAGCGGGGATGTTAAACGGATATTCGTGGGAAGCCTGGCGGATGGGAGGGGATGTCAGCTAAATAAACGGAATACATCCCAGATAAAAACTCTTTTTTCCATTTGTATACTTTATATACGCGATGCATATGCTTACATCCTTTCTATTTCCGTGCTGATAACGATGTATAGACGTTCCATGTACCTTATCATTCCCTTATCAATCCCTTTTCAGTTTCGGTTGATTTGAGTTTCAAGGATGCCTATAGGATGAAGAAAGGATACAACAGACTGTTAACGGACATAGAACGTCTGTTGCTCGTATATATTGCGGATTTATATCGTACATGAAGGAAGGTTTATCCGTTCTAAATGTTTTGGGCAGCTCAAAACTTCTTGCGCGGATGAAATTATGGTTGACGGATGCCCGTTGGATAAAACGTATGCAATAAGTACACATCGGATGGCAAGAGACTTCCAACAGATGGCAAGAGACGTCTAACGGAAAGCAAAACTTTTTGTACGTTTTATATCCTCTTTGCATCCGAAAGTGCAGTGGGACCGGGCCTTTAACCATTGATCCACACAAAATGATGTCATTAGGTGAGTGTTAAATGCTTTATAGTCCTCAACTCAACAAAAGCAAGAAAACTAGTATTATAACCATGTAACTGTCAGCTGTTCATAGTAAAGGGTTATATTTTCATTACTTTGTTGGTATGAATATAATGCTGCTGTACGATATTAATTATGTTGCTATGTTACATAGCTACAAGAAAGCTGTATTTTCTCTAGGTAAATCAGTCAACATACATCAAAACATTAAGTGGCATGATTTAACCCCTTCCCAAACAACAAAATATGAATCTTAAAGCAGACAACAAAATTGATACTAACATTTTGAAGGGATGCATGTACAATATAGCAAGGAAAATGTTGAGGCAAAAGAAGAAAATTTTATGCTGGATATCAGCATTTTCTTCTTTTGCCTCAATCTTTTCCAAAGCTTTCTCTTACAGATAAGGTCAAAAGTAGGCATTGTTTGAGAAAATGTTAAAAGCAAAATAGCCAAAATCTTAGCTGTTTATAGCAAAGTGTTATTATTTTCATTACTTTGTTGGTATGAATATTATGCTGTACACTATTTATTATGTTGCTATGTTACATAGCTACAAGAAAGCTGTATTTTCTCCAGGTAAATCAGTCAAGATACATCAAAACAAAGTGGCATGGTTTAATCCCTTCCCAACAGCGAGATACATGTACACTGTGATGGCATGCTAATTAGCTGATGACAAAATGGATGTTGATAAATATGGGATTCATGTGTAAAGTATAGCAAGGAAAATTAGGCTTTCAATTAGGCTTTCTTCATTTGTCTCATTTTTTTCACAAACTAGGACTTTATAACCATGTCTTGTTTTAGAACAGGTCTAATAATATTAATCAAAGTACTGATAGTACTGAAGGTCGGGAAACAGAGGATTCGAAATACAGTAAATGGTCAATTTTCTTAAATTTACATTGAATTCTTAAAATATTCTCAATGTTGTTATCTGATGTTATCATTATAATTAACCCTTATACTCTAATTCCCAGTTTACATAAGCAAAAATTTGATATTTCTAGAGAAGAAATCATAGTAGACGAAAGGGTAATTGTCAACAATATAGATCTACTCCATTACACGTCCCGCCGCGATATGACCCTATTAGTTGAAAACTTAATAAAACCCAAATAAACCAAATCCATTACACGATGTCTTATTTTTTTCCGGTGATGTCGTAAACATTCGGTGATGGAAAGTGTCAATTTTTTAAGTCGTAACGTGTCCGTGTTGAACGGGTAACTGTATGTTAAAAATGTTTACGGCGTTGTCAGAAAAGATCCGACGTCACATGAATCTCATTACGGATGGACTGTTTTAATGAATTGTCTGGGTTAACAGTTTGTAAATCATTATATCATTTTGATATCCATTATAAAAAAGATTTCAGGAAACATGGTGGCAAAACGAATACATTTTGATATCCAACATTTTTTCTTAGTCTCAATCTATCTTTCAACAACTCTTCGGCTAAACTTTACATGAATATTTATCTAAATTATCAACACAAACTTGACATTAGCAACAGTATTCCGATTTGATGCAGTCCCGTAGGCACAGGTTGGAGCCACGGGAGGGAGGGAGGGGATAAGCCCCAAATGTTGGTCAAAAATACCGAATTTTCCTCATTTTACATAGAAAATTGTAGAAAAGGCCAATTTAGACCCTAAATGTTCAGACACAAACCCGGACAGAGGTTTGAGCCCCCTCCCCCTTATCAAATTGCTTCCTACGGGCATGAGAGCATTTTTACATATCACTGTTTAGGAAAGGTTAAACTTTGCACAATGGAAAATATTGATATTATGACGGGAAAATTTCTGAGCAAAATGCAGAATGAGGAATGAAGTTAGAATTAAAGTGACATTTCACATTTATTTCATTTTTTGAAAGTATGTCTTGATGCAAAGATTGTTTATTCTAATGCATAGAAATGCTATCAGTTTTTGAAGTTGTTATTTATAAGCGAAAATATGCCTTTATAGTTGAGACAAAATGACAAATTTTATATAAATCTTAACTGTTGTCCACAGCAATTTGTTTAATTTTAGCACAAAAATATATATTTCTCGTAAACGGTTCAATATTTTGGCTTTAAATTTTCAGAATTTTCATAAGAAAACATGCTCTTTCAGATAGAATAAAGGTACAATTTATGTACAAATAATTGTGAATTGTCACTTTAACATGGTTCACAAAAGTGACATGAGAACTGACTAGATCTAGATCATTGAATTTACAATATAGTACATTGTAAATAATGGTAAAGGTTAAACCATAAACATTGATCAACAATTCTAATAACATGTGTGTTAAACTCAGAATTTGAAAAAGTGAGCTCGTATTTTCTGCACACAAATCTAGATCTTGTTTTCTTTTTATTTTTGATGTCCTTTTTGCTTTAGCATTAGCATTTGCATTAGCTTTCACTTGGGAATTGTTCTTTCTGTCGTGTGTGAAAGAGGCAACTCTATCAACCCTTTTTTCAGAAGACAGAGACAGAACCCTACAATTAACTCATAAATAGCCTATATCTCAAACCAAGGTCGAAGAAAGATTACTAAATACCCGTTAAACCCAAACCTGGGTAAATAAGGATGAATATATCACGAAAATTACGTTGTAGGTACTCAAGACGGCCCAAAGTTCGTACAACGCCGTTACGGTAACACTTTGCTTGGTCTAAGCATAGGCCTAATATACTAGCTTTACACCGCGAAGTGTTAAAACACGTATAACCCGATACAATGCATGTGATGTAAATTATGTGCATAGCGGAGGACTTGACTAGACTCAGGATATAAATAGATTTTCCGTGTCTCTACGAGTGCTTTACGGAAATGTCCGATTAAACGAACTGTGGCGCAGTTATTTGTTTTGGTGATGAAATTCTCGTCTGCTCTAGTCTGCCACACCAATTATCAACCTTTTCGCCAAAAAAGAGAGGTTGATAGTTTTCGCACTTATGAGCAAACTGCTGCATTGTTTTGATAAAACAATTAGGAAATGAAAGTCTATTAACGATGATTATGTTAATTGAGCAATTTTGAATTATTCAAGGGTAGGTCTACTTTTTCGCGGTGGACTCAGACAAACGACTATGCGGCGGCCAGATGATATCGAAAACCTCGTATCTGCAGAAAAAACAAAGCCGCAGATACGAGGTAAAGATAGAAAAAGATAGAAAAAAGTTACAAGCGTTGCGTAGCTATAGTTAGGAAAATCTCGAAGAGATTTCCCGACCTAAAAACTCCTCTAGTTTAAAGTGACATTTCAGATTTTTTGTCATGAATTTTACTTGTATTTTTATCTGAAAGACCATAATATTTTCTTATGAAAATTCTGAAAATTTCAAGCCAAAATATTGCCCCGTTAACAAGAAATATATATTTTTGTGTTAAAATTTTACAAAGTGTTGTCCACAACAGTTTAGATGTGTATGGAAATTGTCGTTTCTGTCTCAACTTTAAAGGAGTGTTATTCACTTATGAGCAACAAGTTCAAAAAACTGATAGCATTTATACTCATTAGAATAACCAATCTTCTCATCAAGACATACTTTAAACAAGAGGGCCAAGATGGCCCTGTATTGCTCCACTGGCTTTTAGACAATTAGACTACGAAATTCTTCAAGGAATACAATAGAGGTCTATCCAAAGAAGATTCATGCTACGTCAGAATGAAATCCAATAAATGATTAAGGAGCAGAAATGTTTTTAAAATTTTCTTAAAATTATACTATGTTTCATATAGCGAAAAATAAGCCTAGCCCACAGTGGCCAAGCTGTTCATCCAATCGTGAAGGAATTTGGAAGAGATTCATGCGAAGTTTGGTAGAAATTGGTCCTGCAGTTTTGGAGAAGGAGATTGTTTAACAATTTTTCGAAAAATTCAATTTAATTAAATTTATTAAAATTTAATCAAGTTCTACATGGATTTTTTTTCACGAATTTAGAGGAGATTCATGCAAGGAAGATTTGTGTGAAGTTTAGTTAAAATTGGTCCAGTAATTTTGGAAAAGAAGATTTTTCGAAAATTTAATTTACCGGGTAATTCAATTAATCAAAATTAAAGTTCTACACAGAATTTATTTTTTTGAAGGAATTAAGAAACAATTCATGCAAGGTCCATTTCTGTAAAGTTTGGTTGAAATTGGTCCAATAGTTTTGGAAAAGAAGAATTTTTAAAGATTTTTCAAAAATTTAAGTCAATTAAATTAATTAAAATTTATGTTATACACAGAATTTACCTTTTTGAAGGAATTAAGAAGAGATTTATACAAGGAAGATTTCTGTGAAGTTTGGTTGAAATTGGTCAAGTAGTTTTGGAGAAGAAGAATTTTTAAAGATTTTCGAAAATTTAAATCAATTAAATTAATTTAAATTCAAGTTCTGCACGGATTTTATTTTTTTGCAGGAATTTGGTAGAGATTTATGCAAGGAAGATTTCTGTGAAGTTTGGTTGAAATTGGTCCAGTAGTTTTGGAGAAGAAGAATTTTTAAAGATTTTTCGAAAATTTAATTCAATTAAATTAATTAAAATTCAAGTTCCGCACAGATTTTATTCTTTTGAAGGAATTTGGTAGAGATTCATGCAAGGATGATTTGTGTGAAGTTTGGTTGAAATTGGTCCAGTAGTTTTGGAGAAGAAGATGTTTAAAGAAAAAGTTTACGCACGGACGCACGGACGCACGCACGGACGACGGACACAGGGCCATGACATAAGCCCCGCTGGCCTTCGGCCAGTGGAGCTAAAAATTGAAATGGGGATGAAATGTCCCTTTAAAGATGAATTCAGGTTTTAGCTCCATACAAATAAATGCATAATCAGTTTAGTGTCAAAAGTAAAATTGGCAAACATCCCTAAATATATTGCATAAAGTCATTCTTTATTGCTTTGTTTGTTTATTGGGGTTTTACGTCATTTTCAACTGCAGTGCTATGGTCATATCGCGGCGGCTGGAGCACCAACCATGGACTCCTATTGTATCTCATACCAGTACTACCACAACACCCTAACCGAGCCTCCAGCTGCTTGTCCACATAGGTTCACGATATCAAGCCATTGATGGGTGACATTTTGTCAGAGAGGGTATTTGCCGCGGCGGTTTCGAACCCAAGACCTCTCAAGTGATAGGCAGATGCGCTACCAACTATGCTATGGCCGTGGCCTTTCATCCTTTATTGCAATAGGTAAGAATAAGTTACCCATTGTCTTGTAGATTCAGGAATTTTCCAAGCACTTTGGCACTCTACTAAGTAACTTTGTAGGCAAAACAGACCAAGATCAGACCAAATCATGAATTTTTAATCATTTTAATTAAATATCTTTAGTTATAGCCCCAAATCACCAATCATTGTGATGCTGGTTTTTCAAACCCATGAAAAGGATGGAGATATTAATAATTCAAGATTCAATTCAATAGAAGGCTTGATGGCAATTTAAATAGAATGAACATTTTAAAATACAATCTCTTTTTAAATGTAACAAAAAACCCTTAATAACGTTTTCCCCCACAATGGCTGATTTTAACAAGATCTCTATCCAATACTAAAAGATATGGTTCTTGCAAACCTCTGGAAGAAATATTTCCTTTTCCCTCTTTAATCCTTTACCAAACAAGACCTGCTTTTGACGTCCCTATTAGAAAAGGCTTGGGAAAACATTGAGACAAAAGAAGAAACTGCTGATAACCAGCAGTTTCTCCTTTTGTCTCAATATTTTCTGAGCTAAATTGTTCACAAATCCAACCTTAATTAGCATACATATTGTCGTCTGTAGCAGCTTTCAAATTGGATCACCCAATTTTTTTTTTCGTTTGGGAAAGGGTTAAAGGCTCTTATCAAACTGCTATGAAAAGTACTGCAAGAAAAGAAGAAAATGCTGGCAATCAGCATTTTCTTCTTTTCTTACAGAACTTTTCATGTTATGATTCACATATGCCACACATTTTGGTATCACTCACTGATTTCTTCATCTGCATCACCTTTCAATCAAGTCTACCCAAAATCTTTGTTGTTTGGGACAGGGTTAACCCTTTCCCAAACGACAAAATTTAATGGTGATCCGTTTCAAAATTAAAGCAGACATCAAAATGGGTGCTGAAAAAGACTGGATTTGTGTAAAATATAGCATAGAAAACATTGATGGAAAAGGAGAAAGTGCTGGTCATCAGAAGTTTCTCCTTTTGTCTCAATGTTTTCACAAGCCTTGTCAATTAGGGACATGAAAACCCGGTCTTGTTTGTGACAGGGTTAACTTGGCAGCACATTTTCCATTCTCAACATCATCTATACAAGAGGCCCAAATATGGATCATCTTCGCAAGCCAAGGGTTCTACCTCCACTTTGTTCCTTACGAACCCTTGGCCGCTTGCCTCTATGGAAATCGAAAGTACCGCCGTGCGATTTTATTGGAAGCTATAACTTTCCCGTTATCCAATAAAAACATACTTTACAAGCCCTCTTTGTCAAAACGAAAACATCGGCTGACGTGAAAATCGATATCCGTATTAGATGCATCGCCTAACACGTTTTAGTACGAGGCTTTTGATTGGCCAAAAATAGCAACTGCCAAGGGCTGCGACTCTTTATCATCGAAAGGTGGCACGGCGGTACTTTCGATTTCCATAGAAGCGAGCGGCCAAGGGTTTGTAAGGAACAGAGTGGAGGTAGAACCCTTGGCTTGCGAAGATGAATATGGATAAATATTATATTTGAGCTATCATTCTAACCAGTAAAGTTCGCACATTCTACACTTTGTTGGTGGTTTAATGTAATGTTAAGACTTAGATTTTAAGATGTATCAAGTTTAAGGATCCATAGACATTGAAATAACATTTTACACTCCCTAGACGTTGTAATAACATTATATTCATAATGCATTCATATGCAACCATAATAAAGCCAGGTATAACCTGTTTCCAAAACAGCAAACTTCTAAGATGATCCAATACAAAAGCTATTCAAGATGAAACAAGAGCTGTCCGAAGACAGCGCGCTCAACTTTCTAAGTTGCTTAGTATAAAGGGGGCATAACTCCAAATATAGTGAAGCCAGGGTCATGGGCACTGGTAGTAAGGTAGAGGGTGTGATGGTGAATAAGTATTCCAAGTTTGGGTTGAATCCCTTTGATAGTATGGAAGTCATTGATGTTTGTAGTCCGGCAGAAAAATGGCATTTTTTGACCGAACCTGGATTTGAATACCATAGAAAATGTTTTTGTTGTTTCTGAAAGCTGAGATTTTGTAGTTATGAAATATGGCGGGTATTAACCGGGTACCCTTGAGCAATTCTCAACTAGAAAGACCTGAAGGTCTTGAGTCGCTCCACAGGCCTGAATTTCCTGTGGTTTACTAAAAAAAAATTGACAAATTTATTTCAAATTCTTGTGATTCTTAGAGCAGAAACAAAGTAAAAAGAAGCAATCATGTGGTCAAAGCGAAAAGAAGGTAAATGATTGACCAATATTTTGGGGATTTTTAGAGTGATGATAAAGTTGAAAACTGTCATTATGCCATATTCAAGGGCACATGAGTCAGTATGTGAGTAAATAATTGTAGTATACTAAAGGAAGTAACTTTTGATATGAGCAATTTAAAGTTCAGTAAGAGTTGTTTTTCTTTATGATAATTAGTTCAAGAAGTTGCGATTGTGCCTGTAAATTGGTGGTAATGAAAATAAAGAGACATTCTGATCTAAAACTATGATTTTGACTTGATAATTTGTCTTGAACACCACAATAATCAAGCTAAATATTAAACTTGAGCAAGATCTTGTGGTCTGTCCCAATTTCGTCAGTATTATTCTATATATGTGGCCACAAAAGTGAAAAAAGTGTCAAAAACTGAAATTTTGTCAATTTCTAGGGCACATAACTCAAATTGTAGCAATGCAATCATCGTGAAAATTACACAAAAGCAAGATCTTGTTGTCAACAAGATTCTGTCCAAATATCATCTTGATTGGTTAACTATTATGGTTGTTAGAGTGAAAACAAAGTCGAAAATGGCAAATTTGTCAAATTCAAGGGCACATAACTCATGATGTAAAATTCCGATCAAGCTGAAAATTATACCCAGGCAGGATATCATGCTTATATATATTCTGTCCAAGTTTTGTCTTGATTGGTTAATATTTGTAGATTTAAGAGTAAAAATAAAGTCAAAACCAGCTTTTTTTGATATTCAAGGGCAGATAACTCCAGACTTTCCAGTTCAATCTGAATTATTTCGAGGAATCTGAGAGAGGGTCACCCAAGGATCATTCCTGTGAAGTTTAATTGAAATCCATCCAGTAGTTTCTGAGAAGAAGATTTTTTAAGAAAAAGTTTACGGACGCACGGACGGACGGACGGACGCACGACGGACACACCGCCATGACAATAGCCCGCTGGCCTGAAAGGCCAGTGGAGCTAAAAATCAAGATAGCGTCCAAGATGGCGGATTATAAAGTTTTAGGTTAAAAAAACATTAAAAATGTTCTAAAATCATCTTTGAAATGGCAAAAATTTATATTTATTTATTCATGTGAAGTGCTAAGAGCGTCTTAGATCTTAAGTTTATATAATTAAGTGGTATTTCTACCAGAATATAGCGTTGTTGCACTATCTTACCCCACCCACTACATATAGCATAGGAAAAATCTTTAAATATATACAACAATTGACTTTTTATTTAATTTTGCAAATAAACACTCTAAAACATAAAATTACACAATAAACTTAAAAATACAAATGATATAGTGTCTTAGAGAAATTGAAATGGCTTCCAGAATGACAGCTGTTTCAAAATACATTGTAAGATTTGTACATCATTTTTACACATTTTCTAACGGATTGGATACAATTTATACTGAGCTACATAGGCCCATAGGAAGCAATTTGATATTGGGGTGGCGAAAACCCCAATGTCTGAATATGGGGGGTGCTTAATTGGATTTTCACTGAATTTTTATTGTAAAATAAAGAAAATTTGGCATTTTTGACCAATATGGGGGGGCTTACCCCCCCCCCCTAGTCCCCCTGTTCCTACGGGTCTGCTACAGATTGCAGGTTGTATTGGCTTTTACAATGCAAGATATGTCTAAATGTTTATCAAACCCTATTGTGTGGGTACTTATTGTTTTCTCGAGAAGAATGGAACGAGTACCCACAACATCGGCTTTGGACTTGAAATTGAAAAAAGAATGCCTTTGGTGTTTGCGCCTTCTTATCTATTTACAGTATCCATGAAAAAGTAATTTCGTCTTTAGTTACAGAATGGACTTTTTTACAAAACAAGTCAATTTCAAACGGCCAGGTCCGTTAGAAAGGGGGGGGCTAAGCCCCCTAAGTTGGTCAAAAATGCCGAAATTTCCCTATTGTACACTGAACAGTTAAGAAAATGACTTTAAGCCTCTCCAGTATTCAGACATTGGCCTGCATGGACATGGGCTTAGCCCCCATATGAATTTGCTTCTTATGGGCTTGAAACTGCAAGGTTATATCAACTTACCTTCTTACCCTTTTATCTTCTACATCCATTGAAACAAGAGCCGTCAGAGACGGACAATGCTCCCCGATTAAGGCATTGTCACAATAAATGTATGCCATGCAGAGCTAAGATTAAGCTAACAAACGTTAAGCCCCCTTTTTCCATGACATACTTTTTATACGCAAATTTCAAGTAGTTTATTGTCAAGGGCATCTGATTTGCTACTCAAATATGAAATTTCATCAAATTCTGACCATTAGACTATGAGAAATTAGAGAAAAAGTGTATTTGACCTTAAGTCCCCTTTTCCCATGACGAGGCCTCAAATCCAAAAACAGGGAAAAGTACATCGGCATTATGTCATAGGGAGTTCACATTGTAAGTTTCATTTGATTTGGCCCAAGGGTTATAGAGAAATCGCTTCGGACGGACGGACGGACGGAATGACGGACGGACGGACGGACGGACAGACGAAGCGGCGACTATATGCTCTCCCTTCGGGGAGCATAAAAAAACTAATTGAAAACATTATTGTCCTGAATACAATTTCTTTAAATGATCTTAAGACATCCTATAATAGTATGCGCTCAGTAACAGAATGATATGAAAAATAAATTGTGACCCGTAATGTTATAGGGACCGCGTTGAATGTCAATAAAACAAAAAGTTTGAGAAAAGGATCAGAATAAGCAGACGTCAACCAGTGTCACATTTGGGAAAGGTACATGTATATTATAAGGTCTAGATCCAGAAAATTACCTCTGGGTGAAAAGTTTGGATCCTAGCCAGTCTACGCCGACTGCTTAGACTGACCGAGGTCGATCTCATAAGTATAACAGTAATTGCGACAGTGTCTATTTTGTGAATCATTAAAAGTTGCTTGTTGCAGTCTATTACCAGCAATGACTGATATGTTGGACCAGTACAAGCACCTACTGATAGATGTCGGTATATGTACTAGTGATCATCGTCACCTCAAATAAACCAGCTAGACCAGACTGAAATCAAGTCAATCTAGGCAGTGTTGCAAGGTCTACTCTCTGCAGAAAACAAATTAATGGAAACGGCATGTGTTGTGTAAGCTATCAGGAAAGTGTTTCAGGATGCTTCCTGTACGTAAACGATCACTGACTTCTCATAATACCGAGAAAATAGACAGTAAATGTCTTGTGTGATGACTTTATCCTAAATTTGTGTTTCTTTAAAAGTTAATGAACGCCTAAGTATGCAACCATTTAGTGATCATCAAGACATTGTTCTATAGAACATGTTTGGGTGCACTAAACTTGGCTTTGTGGTCTTTGAATGAACCAGCATTTGAATTTACAGGAATTTAACCTGAATGAGGAAGATCCTCTAACAATGTGATCAGAGTTGACAAAGAGTTTATTTGCAGTCGTGAATAAATTTATCAAGCGATCTTAAACCTTTATTGTCAGGAATGTTATTGCATAAAATTCTAAATATCCATGCTTCTAATCAGAGGTGGTAGTATTTTACAAGCACATTATTGTCAATTTAACAAGTCATAGGCTTTCTATAGTTTTTATATCACTTTCATTTTCATTCCCAAATTTAAAAGAATGTTATTTACAACGATTGAAAGACGTCGCATCTAGTATGCAGCAAAACCATGGGTTGTTTGGCAAAGAGTTTAGAGAGAGAAAGACCTGTTTTTCTGTCTGACATTGTAGTAAAAACATATTAAATTTTGTATTAATCTCTACTAAATGGATTTTAAATATGATTTGCTCAAGTCTGTTAATTGCGGTTCTATCAAGATTGGGATGAGTTTCAATCATTGAAAATTGGCGTGGGTGGGGTAAAATATAGGATCTCTTCTTTTTTTCTGTATGTAAATAGTGATTACATTAAGCTGCTGATACTAGTACATTTACATGTATTCACATAATAAGTATATTATACATGTATATCATTCTACAAAAGTAATAGACAACCAAAAGACAATATACTGTACTTGTTATTTTGAAAGAAATCGCCTTTTTCGCCATTTTGAACGCCATTTTGGACGCCATTTTGAAATCTTAACAACACAATTTTGTCTGGCTTATCATTGCAAATATCTATTTTTATAATCTTGATAAAAATCAGACAATTTATTTCAATACAATAAAGGAAATTTTAACAGTATTATGCGAAACTTTATTTTTCAATGTAAAATGAGGTGGGTGGGGTAAGATTTTACAAATTTACCAGATTTTTGTAGAAATACCTCTAGATATTGGAACTATCACTGTTTATTTTCCTTACAGATACATTCGTAACATTTCTGCACATGTTCTAACAATTTTATGGCATAAATGTATCCATTTGAACAGATATATGATCGTATTCTATGACATTCGGCCATCTTGGACGCCATCTTGATTTCCAAGAATTGCTCAAGGGTACCGGGTTAATACCCGCCATTTTTCATAACTACACCATGTCAGCTTTCAGAAACAACAAAAACATTTTCTATGATATTCAAATCCAGGTCAAGTGCTCTTTCTGCCGGACTATTGAAAAAACTTTAACCTTTGTTGCAACGCCGACGCCCGGGTGACAGTATGAGCTCTCATTTTCTTCGAAAAGTCGAGCTAAAAAGGGATGTTGTTAAAGATAGAATTTGTGTGTAAGATGGCACAGAAAATATTGAGACAAAAGGCGAAACTTCTGGTCATCAGCAGTTTCTTCTTTTGCCTCAATGTTTTCCCAAGCCATTTATAGTTGAAATGTAATAACCTGATCTTGTTTGGGAAAGGGTTAACCATTTCCCAAACAACGAAATTTTATTAAATTCCAAATTCTTGGGTGTTGCAGAAGTAACAAGTATCTGGTGTTGTATGCAACACATAAAGTCCCCTACCGGCTTCACATTGACTCAATATGGTAATCAATAATAGATTAAGTTGCAGGATCCATTTTTTGCCATATTTTCACTATTTCCGTTACCATAGCAACCGCACTTTTCGTCAAAGAACAAAGATAAAATGATGTGCATAATCTACACATTGCCATCTAGTCATATACCAAGTCTCATCAAATTAGCTTGCTTACTTATTAACTTATTGCAGGTTCCAATATTTTTTGCCATATTTTCACTATTTCCGTAACCATAGCAACAACAATTTTAGTCTAGAAACAAAAATAAAATGATGTGCATAATCTACACATTGCCATATAGTCATATACCAAGTCTCATCAAACTAGCTTGCTTAGTTATTATCTTATCGCAGGATCCCATTTTTGCCCATATTTTCACTATTTCTGTAACCATAGCAACCTCAATTTAAGTCGAAAAACAAAAATAAAATGATGTGCATAATCTACACATTGCCATCTGGTCATATACCAACTTTCATCAAAAACGCTTGCTTAGTTATTAAGTTATCGCGGGATCCAGATTTGAGCGGACAGACGGACAGACGGACGGACAGACGGACGGACGGACCTACGGCTTGGTAGTTGTGTGGCAGCCTTACTTATGTGACAAAGGAAAAAGTGTTCGCACTGCACTGCCTTTGTGTGCTAAAGTCACGCAAGTTTGTCCTAGCTATTGTCACACGAGCAATTTCACGAAAGTTTGTCAAATACTAGTTATCATATGCACCCGAAGTAATGCTTTGACCCTCCTAAAGGTTGCGAGCAATGCCAATCAATTCATGTAATTTTCCTTTGCATTATATAGCTTTTCGTCATAATATGGAAATAATGTCATTGCATTTTGATATCATTTCCATGTAAACAACAAGTTATTTTTTATTTTATTTGGAAGTGAACATGTCCAGTGGTTTGTTTGTTTGTTTGAATGGGTTTTACGCCGCTTTCAACAATATTGCAGTTATAACGCGGCGGTCGGAGCACCTAACAATGGATTCCTGGTATTTCTTTCAATCAGAAGTTACCGTCACACTGTGTCGATGGTCGAAGTCATTATAATAATCAGCAATTTCTCCTTATCCCTAAGTATGTTATATATTATAATTTCTTTTAACCATTTCTTCATTATGTTTGCCATTAAAAGCAGGAAGAGATAATATGCTTGTGACAAGCAAATCGTCATTTTCTTTCGGCATTTTCTACCGATACATATTGTACTAACCTATTATTACTCAACTTCTAACCAGCCACTTTCTTTTTTGCATTTTTCAAAACTTTACAATTATGTTATAAGAACAAATATTCTTTCCTGTGAAAGAGTTGCCATTTTTATATTATATTGCACAAACATTAAGTGATATTAATAGGACTACTAGCGATTACATTTAAGACAAGAACCCTCAGTTTCAGAAATCACAAAAACAGCTACTTTCGACGGAAATTCAAGTTTACGGCAGTTGAAAACTCATTATTTTAAAAGTTCATCAATCAACACTGGTAGTCAGCTAATAAAGAAACACTATTTTCAATGATTATCAAATGATTATTCTATTCAATGACTAGCAGAATTTGTGGTTGTTATGTCGAAATTTTATATTTTTGTGACAATTAAGTGGCCGGTTCGAATACTTGACTAGTATATTTCTTTCAGTTCACATTACCTGGGTTACATGCATATAGTTATAAGCAATTTCTTCTTTTAACCCTTTCTGAAACAGCAAAATTAAAGGGTGGTCCAATTCAAAAGCTGTTGCAGATAACTATCGATGGTGATAAAGAGTTGATTTGTATGTTTATAAAGCATGGAAAATACTGAGGAAATAGGAGAAAATGCTGGTTATCAGCATTTTCCTTTTTGGTCTCAATATTTTCCGAAGTCTCTACTACTAAGGACGTCAAAACCAGCTTTTTTTATGTCAGTTTTGTTCTGTTTGAATGCGGTTTAACGCCTGTTAACTGCCAGGGTAATATCATGGCAGCTGGAGCACCTAACCATGGATTCCTGTCTTTCTCTCACCAGTACTACCACAATATTCAAACTGAGCCTCCAGCTGCTCACTCACATAGGTTAAAGGCGGAATAACACTTAACATCTTGCAAATTTTGCGAGAACTTCGTACAAAAAAATAAATATATAGTATTAAAATATGGCCTTTAAATTGCATATATGCCAAATCTTAGCTTTCTACCTTGTGTATTGGCTTAGATGTCGACGGATTTAAAACCCCATGATTTATTGTCCCGGGGATAATATTTACAATAATGGAACATATGGGGTTTTAAATCCATTGACATCTTAGCCAATACACAAGATAGAAAGCTAAGATTTGGCATAAATGCAATTTAAAGGCCATATTTTCATAATACATATTTATTTTGTACGAAGTTCTCGGAAAATTTGCATGATTTTAAGTGCCATTCCCCCTTTAACGATTATCAAACCCACTGGTAAGAGACAAATGTCTGAAAGAATATTTGCCGCGACCGGGGATAGAATCGGAGACCCCATGAATCGAAGTAAAATGCGCTACGGACTGCGCTATTGAAACAGCCTTTTTATTTAAGTATGAAATAGTGTATTAGTACAGTATTCCTTCCAGTTCGCAGGTATTCTTGTATGTGCTGCCGCAAAGCTTAACCTATGTAACAAGCATTTCCTCCTTCTACCTATAAAATAAGCATTTTATCCTTCTATCTATGCAACAAGCATTTTCTCCTTTTATCTATGTTTGTTGTTTAATAGGGTTGAACCCCTCTTTTAACTGCAATGGTGATACTGCTGCTGGAGAACCTAACAACGGATTCCTGTCTTTTTCTCACCAGTACTACAATATCCAAACCAAGCCTCCAGCTGCTCGCTCACATAGGTAATTAAACCCATTGGTGAGAGACAAATGTCTGAAGAATATTCATCGCGACCAGGAATTGAACCCAGGACTCCATGATTTGAAGTCTGATGCACTACCAACTGCGCTATGGCCGTGGCCCCTTTTATCTATGAAACAAGCATTTTTTTCCTTTTATCTGTGAAACAAGCATTTTCTCCTTTTTATGATAATGATTTTTACCATACATTAGACATTCACATAACATGCTATTTATAACAATATGATTCTTTCAATTTACAGGCATCCTGGATTCCACTTTACTTTATCTTTGTACAAAGAGAAGAGAATGCATTGTCTGTTTAACAATTTATTTTTTTGTATATACAGAAAGAATGCTTATACTAGTTTTGTTTCTGAGATACCTTGAACAAAGTTTAAACATTTTATAAAGTAAAAAATGCTACTGACATTTTTACCATTTCCCCAGCCAAGGCCTGGCTTTATTCTTCCTCTTTGAAAATGCTTTAGAAAATATTGGGAAAAACAAAGGTGCAGCATTTTCTCCAACTGTCCCAATATTTTCTGCTTGATATTTTTAAGAAGTCACACCATTAAATTCACCACTATTTTTTTTTACTTGGAAAAGGGTTAAGAAAGATGGATTCTTATATAACATTGTAAGAAGAAAGACTATTTCTTTAATGCTTTTCGGTGGATTATGGGGAAATAACGGTAGATTATCATTTTGATAAACTCACCGCCTATCCAGTGAAATTATCAAAAACTTGTGCCCCGCTTACGTTCATTTCACCCTATCTGACGTTATACAAGCCGGGCCAAATAAGTGACGTCATCATAAGCGTTGCATAGCAGTCACGTGCAAAATGACGCGCTTTAAGAAAATTTGTCATAATTTTTTTTGCATTTTGTCTAATTTTTGCATTAAAGAAATAGAATAATCGTTTGTTTTTCGTGTAAGATCGATTGATATTTCATTTCGTGAACAACGAAAGCTACATTTTCACTCGTGGCTTCGCCACTCGTGAAAATAAAGTTTTTGTTGTTCACTCAATGAAATATAAATCGATCTTACACTGAAACAAACGATTATCCTCTATATTAATGAGCAGTTATATTAATGAGCAGTCACCCCTTTTGCCCATAGGGCATCCTATGAAGTTGATTTTGATTAACCCTTTTCTAAACAAGACCTAATTTTGTTACCCTTACTATAAGCCTGGTAAAATTTAGACAAAACTAGAAATGTCGCAAAGCGAACTAAATACCCCCGCAGCGCTTTGTTTGAGAAAAGAAATGCAGTAAAATAAGGAAAATCCCTATGAACACTTCTGCCAAGTATAAAGCCAATCGAGCAGAAACTGTAAATTATCCAAAGAATTTTCGCGAAATTTACGTCTTGCACATCTACACCTCCTAATGAACACTTCTGCTAAGTTTGAAGCGAATCGGACAGAAACTGTAGGAGGAGTTGTCCGTACAAGCGTTTATCCTCATTCTGTGATCCAATCGCCAGATCCTCCCCATTCATGTCTGACTGTTCCATGTCTACTTCCCCCTTCTTATCAGAAGTTTCAGCAACATCTGCAATATGAGCAACATGTTTTACTTGTAAGGCCTTTTAAGATGTCACAGAAAGAATACTAAACCTCTGGGACACACTACAAATGTGACAATCCATGGAAGTAATTCTTAAATGTTTGGACACATTCTATTTGCAACACAAGTCAATATTTGAAGCACAAGCAACACATTTTGGTTCAATCCCAGAAGCAATTCTTAAATGTTTGGACACATTCAATTTGCAACACAGGTCAATGATTGAAGCACAAGCAACACCTTTTACAAAAGATAGCAGCACAAGTATATCCTCATGCAAGTATACCTTTCCTGAACTGCCAACTTCAAGGTCACTAAGACTAAAATCTACACATTCTTTTTTATTATTTCCATAGATCCCTCAACAGAAAAGCAATGTTTAATAATACAAATTTTTCAACGCTCAGAATAAAGATTGGAAATTAAAATCATCAGCTTCTTACCAGTATCCTCATTTTGTGATCCAAATGCCAGATCCTCTCCATTCATGTCAAACTGATCCATGTCTTCTTCCCCCTTCCTATCAGGAGTTTCAGCACCACCCCCTTCCTATCAGGAGTTTCAGCACCATCTGCAAAATGACCCACATATTTTACTTGAAAGGTCTTTAATGATGTAACACAAAGAATACTTAACCTCTGAAGCACACTGCAAATGTGACAATCCACAGAGGTAATTCTCAAATGTTTGGACACATACTATTTGCCACACAAGTCAATGATTGAAGCACAAGAAACAACTTTTGGTTCAATCCACAGAAGTAATTCTTAAATGTTTGGACACATTCAATTTGCAACACAAGTCAATGATTGAAGCACAAGCAACACCTTTTTCTAAAGATAGCGGCACAAGTATATCCTCATGTAAGTATACCTTTCCTGAACTGCCAACTTCAAGGTTACTAAGACTAAAATCTACACATTTTTTTTTATTATTTCCATAAATCCCTCAACAGACAGGGTGCCCATTCACGTACCACAGTATGTAATTCACGTAGAAATGCATCAATTCACGTACAGGTTTATAGGCCAAACGTGCAAGCACGTAAAGAATAATAAATGTAGAAAGATAATGACCATTACTTGAATGTTTTGAATGAAAGAGTATCTGGTTTGCATGCCTGATTATCAGTTGTAAATCCAATCTTTAATTGGTCAGTCATTTATTTAAGCCATTGAAGAAGCTGTGTAACAGGTAATTCTGAAGTCGTAAACATTGGGAGCCATGAAACTCCAATTATTTATGTCTGTATATCAAAAGATTTTTCAGTGATTCAACTGACTCCTGTTATTTATTCAATATTTAATGTTTAAACCCTCCCCTCTTCCTACGCCAGTGAACATTCTTTCTGTATATGCACAAATAAATTGTTATACAGACAATGCATTTTCTTCTCTTTGTATATAAAGATAACGTAAAGCAGAATCCAGGAGGCCTGTAAATTGAAAAATTATTGACATCTTCTGTGACTGTAAGACATTTGTTGGACAGATTGACTTGTGCAACTTTAGACAGAAATGGACATCTTGTGTGACTAACATTTGTTGGACAGAGTGTCTTGTGCAACTGTATGTTAGATATGGACATCTTCTGTGACTGTTGAATATTTTTTTGACAAAATGACTTGTGCAACTTGTCAAATATGGACATCTTCTGAGACTGACACATTTGTTGGACAGAGTGTCTTGTGCAACTGTACATTAGATATAGAAATCTGTGACAGAGTGGAAAAAGGGTGGGAAGGGTAAAGTGACTTATATTTGGTGAACTATCGCCATTGGCAAGCACGAGCATTCACAGTACCACCTTTCTCCGCCTAGACAGATAAAGAAAAGGTTCTTACTTGGTTTGATTGCACTATTCTCAAGCTCTTCCTGTGATAAGAATCTTCTGCATTTTCCCAACTCGACTTGTAATTAATCGTTTTCCCACAGGATTCACAAAATGCCGAGCATGCTGTGTCAGGGTTTTTCCAAAATAATTCTCCAGAAAACTTTGACCAATGAATATAATTACATAATCAGTTATTTACAACTATTTCGGTCAAATCTTCAATACTCTCACGCCCGTAAGTCATCTTATTCTTGAAAGTTAACTAGAAGTTGTAGAAAGGAATTTCTTTGAATTCAAAATCAGAATTTTCAGTTTTCAAGGATATTTGGCTCAAAATTATGGGTCTTTGATCAAATGCAGCTTTAAATTTCCCTCCCATCAATGGTGATCATTTCTTTGTTTACATCGCGAAAACCCATGACATTTAGTTTTTTACTATTGTTTCTTCATTTCTCAAGAGCAAGAAACAAGAATTTCTTTGAATTCAAAATCAGAATTTTCAGTTTTCAAGGATATTTGGCTCAAAATTATGGGTCTTTGATCAAATGCAGCTTTAAATTTCCCTCCCATCAATGTTGATCATTTCTTTGTTTACATCGCGAAAACCCATGACATTTGTTTTTTTTACAATTGTTTCTTCATTTCTCAAGAGCAAGAAATAGTTAAAACAATAAAACATCAAATAGATAACCAAATCTGAGTAAATTACTGATGAAACCTTTTGATACACAGTGCTAAAAACTTACTAAGAATTTTCAGTTGTAACTTGTAACAGGAAGTGTTGCTAGGGGGTACTTGGCTAGACTGGTTATCGATTTTCAGTATCGGCTGAGCGCTTGTTTATATGAAATCATGAAGCTTGTCATGCCTCTGATGCACCATGACTTAAACCAGTCTGGCATTTTTTAGTCCCAGTCTATTTAGTGAAATTTATGGTCTCATCCGTAAAAAATCGGACGTCCGATAACGATGAAACGTCCGTATGACTACTGCTGCAAATTTTACGGACACCAGTGACCTGTCACAGAAGTTATTCTAACATGTATGGACACATTTTTCTTCTGTGACTTCCACAGAAATCATCATTTGCAGCACAGGTATCAGTTTTTACCTACAAATTGCGGCACTGGTATATCCTCGTCAACCCGGACAGACTGACGGACGGACGGACAGACGGAGGGCAAACCTATAGTCCCCTCCGGTGTGAACACCGGTAGGGGACTAACAAGAGCTGTCCGAAGACAGCGCGCTCGACTTTCTAAGTTGCTTAGTATAAAGGGGGCATAACTCCAAATATAGTGGAGTGAGGGTCATGGGCCCTGGTAGTAAGGTAGAAGGTGTGATGGTGAATAAGTATTCCAAGTTTGGGTTGAATCCCTTAGATAGTATGGAAGTTATTGATGTTTGAAAAAACTTTAACCTTTGTTGCACCGCCAACGCCGACGCCGACGCCCGGGTGACAGTATAAGCTCTCATTTTCTCGAGCTAAAAAGGAGAAAATGCTGATCATCAGCATTTCTTTTTTTCCCTCAAGGCTTTCTAGTGTCTTCTCTTTTAAAATGTCAGAACCAATTAATGGCGAGTTTCCCCTGAAAACAGCCAGACTAAATGTAATCAATGTTAATTTGTTCTATATTTGGGTTTCTGTGAGTAACTTCAATGTAATCAATTTTGTACATGCAAGCAGCTTGCTGGAAAATCTAGCTGGGTTTAAAGTCTGGTTTTAACCCTTTCCCACACAAGACCTGGTTTTGATGTCCCTGTTAGAAATGGCTTAGGAAAACATTGAAACAAAAGAAGAAACTGCTGATAACCAGCAGTTTCTCCTTTTGTCTCAATATTTTCTGTGCCGTATTTTACACAAATCATATCTTTAATAACAACCATTTTGTCTTTTTTGGCACCTTTTGAAGTGGGTCACCCTAACATTTTGTTGTTTGGGAAAGGGTTAAGATAAAAATCAATATATCGTACAGAAAAGCCGGAGACTTGCAATCTTCTTTTATTTGGTGACTGTTTAACCCTTTCCCAAACAGCAAAATCTTAAGAGTGGCGCAACTTCCATGAAGTTGCAGAGAACATTATCAATGATGGAGCGTTTGAAATTTTATGACTTTTCGATTAAAGAAAATATTGTCAGAAATTCATTTCCCACAATGTTTTCCAAAGCTATTATTTTGTGGGGCATCAAAAGGCATCTTCCATGTTGTCTGATCTGACTGACCTTGCGAACAGTTCCCCGACATTCTCGGTCACTTTCTTCAGCCCACTGCATTTCTTGCACACACTAGGGCTAGAATTTTGCTAAAAATTTGACTTGCAATATTTTGCAAGTGGCTTTTTGAAACCACTAGCAAAAAGATAAATTCACTCGCAAAAAATACCTGCCAGACATGATGAACAATCATAATATTTGCAAAGAGTTTAAAATCACAATTAGGCCACAAAGGGATACATGTGCATTTGCATTTTCTCTTGATTTATTTCACATGCAAAAAGAATCTTGTTGCATGAAAAATCCCTTGCAAAATCATTTTTGAATAGCAAATTGCCAGTATACTGGTTGAAATTCAAGCACTGCACCCACATCTGGCATCCTGCACAGTGTATGCTTTTCCTCCGACACATGATCGACAGACTGCACATGGGAAAGTAACGAACTCCTGTAACTGGTTGAGGCCTGTACCACATAATCCTTCCAAACCAGCTATCTCTCAACACACACAGTGGATATTGTGCATCATGGGATGGATAATGAATACGAACAAAATAATCTTGATTCTGGTAAGATATTTTGCAATAACTTCCTTATTTGAGCGTCAATCTACAAAAAGTTTGTTGCATGTACCCCGCCTTACTGAGCTCTTTCATCAGGTGTATGACATATTAGATGACTCATGGTACTTTTTCCGAAATATTGTCCCAACTGACCAGAAAGCGAAATGGTAATGACTATGGCCAAATTAACCACGCTTCAGGTAAGAGTTTGTGCAATTACTTTCTTATTTCTGCGCCAATTTTCATGCGGTTTGTTGCATGTACTCTGTCTTACTGATGTATTACTTATCTGGAAACTTCTTGTACTTTATTAAGATGCAAATAAATATTTGATAAAATGTAAAAAAAAAGAAAAAAAAACTATTTTATCATGCCTGTATGACCACCAAAATTAAATCAGAACTTGTTTTCCTGGGACAAGCTCTGTTAGCTGAGTGTCTCAATAAAACATCGCCTAACTGGGGCCATTGTAATGTATATGCAGATATCTTGGGTTAATTTTGGTGCACAGGAGTTTAATTGTAAAATTGTTATTTTGGATTTAAAATGTGTCCCCTAGTTTGTCCAAAATGTCCCCAACTTTAGAGTAGCCATGAGACATTTGTCCCATACTTTTTTCTACCTCGCCAGAACACTGCCTTTCAAATTGGAACAGTCCAAAATTTTGTCGTTTGGTAATGGGTTAAAGCCAGGTACTTTTCTTGAAGTTGGCAAACGACGAATATTGCTGAACAGTCGTACATCAGGCCGCTCGGACAAAAGTCACAAAACCAAATTGAGAGATGTCAGTGGCACTAATGTATGATGTGGTTGTCTATCATTATCTCCAAGACCTTCAAGGCTTGTTCTGTTAGCTCCAGTCTGCAATAATTGCCTCTATCCCGGGCATCACCCTTTCTCTAGCAAAGGGATACAATGAAACTCTCCACCCAGTCTTGTGGGACCTTCGCTGCGATATCATGGCCACAAACTTAATGATGGGTATTGGTTTGTGGCTACGAGTCCACCCTATTCCTTCTTGTGGAGCAAGACAAAAGAGTGGAAAACACATTTTCTTGCATAAATTTTTGAATACTAACATATCTAATCAGATGTGTATCCCATAAAAAGACATTCCGTGGCACAAATTCAGTTAAAAAGTATCAACAAGAATTGTTATCAATTATTTCTTCCAACTGAAAATTCAAGTCTCAGTAGAATAAAATGGGTGGGTACTCCGCTTCAAAATTGAATTGAACTTTATTTGAAAGTGATTTCAACATAAAACTATGCTGGAATGACAGAAAAATAGTTAACCTGTTGTCAGGTAACATTCTTACTACATTCCATAGCTTTATTTTGAAGTTTGACTATGCTAAACTTGCTGGAATGAATCATTCCAGCACCTGCTCCATTGCAATGAATAGGAAGGAATTGTAACCGAAACCCAGATCCAAATTCAAAAAGGTTTTGGTTACATTATTGCAACTAGTGGGACCTATGATGCTAATTTTAACGACTCGAGCGATAGAGGATACAAGGACATAGTCTGATGATTTCATGGTTGCACTGGTGTAAACTGCCGCGCTCATCATTTCGTCAACAAATCCTGAAGGACCAGCTGCTTTACCTATTTTCATCTGTGAGATGGCTTCCTTTACCAGGTCTACACTACAGTGAACAGAATTGACCAAACGCCGACTGTCAATCAAGAACATCGATTAGCCAATGGACGATCAGAAAAATGTCATGCCCCAATTGTTCTTCGTTGCACGTGTTATTGTATCGATTTATCGACTGACAATCAAAACAATCGACAGGCTATTGGCAAAGAATTTTGTGCTAACAATAGACTAGGTTTACTGTTATGTTTTGATAAACCGTCGGTGTTGTTATAAAATCTCGTAACTACGGCTTAAATCAAGCCGTAGTTACGAGATTTTATAACAACACCTACAAAATACTATTTTGTTTGTCCGAATTTACGTCACGATTAACTGGATAAAATCGTTCCCTATTAACGATCACATCCCCATTGTTTGTCCTACATTCTATGTTGGGCGGAGCGATCTGTCGATTGGCGTTTGGTCAATTGCGGGTCCTTCTACTAGTGGTTCATCTGTCAAGATGGGTTTTGACATTTTTTTTATTGAAAAAGCTTGTGAAAAACTTGAGGCAAAACTAAAGAGAAAATGCCTATTTATAACATTTATTTTCTTTGCTGTTCCTGTCTTTATCAGTTTCTTGTAGTTTACAGCATTTTTAAATTCGGTCAACCATACTTTTAGCCTTTCGGAAAAGAGTTAAATTAAGCTGATGAAATGCACGGCTTTTTGGCCAATGCATTCATGATTGTTAGAATGCAAAAACCTGTCACAGATTGCTAATTGGTCGATCAATGTCAAGGACGAAAATAAGCAAGTTGCAATAGCGTAAATTGGACCAATTTCTAGGAATTGAGCTAAGCGCATCACACTAAGAATTGTTTGTAATAGGAATTTATCCTCTTACCTGTTTTACAAATGCGATAAATGCCTAGAATTCGCGTCTTTAGTTTGCGCAGAAATTCATGTTTCGACCCCGGATACGATTTTTTTCTAATCAAAGGGAAGTCACTCTTGAAAACCGCAGTCGGAATCAAAGTACTCAACATCGGTTAAAAATTAGAATGCTTATCAACGCTTTATATTTCGATGACGCGTTATGTATTAGTGTTCATTTGATTCATTAACGTATTTTACAAAAATTGACATTGCTTTCCATGAGTGACAATTCGCCAATTGACATTCAGAATCAGTTAAGATTCACCAACGGAGGAAAAGTACCCGGATAATAAAATTCGGATAATACAACACAGATGGCAGACGGCGCATTCTGTTTAGGAATTGATATTGGGACTACATCTGTTAAAGTTTCACTTTTTGACCTAAAAACTAACTCTTCTGTGTTTACTACATCAGAGAAAACAAGAGCTGACATCAAAGGGGAGGAAAATGAAGCAGTACAAAATGTTTCATCCATCTTTCATTCACTGACAGAATGTGTAAACCGAATCACTGAACACAAAAGATCACATGTGGTATGTGTAGCAGTCTCTGCGCAGATGCATGGAATCGTATTATGGAACAGTGACGATCCTCAAAACTCGTACAGCAACCTTTACACATGGCAAGATCAACGCGCCAGCCAGGAATTTATTGCGCAACTTCCTCGGCCGGACTCAAACATTCATGCTGCGGCAGGTTATGGATGCGTCACATTATTCTGGCTGTGTAGAAATGATCCAGAAATGTTGCTCAAATACAACGCAGTTGGTACGATAGCTGATTATTTCATTACGGGTCTGTGTGGCCTCGATAAGCCTATGATGGGACACCAAATGGCAGCAAGTTGGGGATATTACAATACTGACACTCAGTCATGGAACTCTGACATGTAGGCATTTTAACCCTCTCCCAAACAACAAAGTTTTAGGGTGATCCACTTCAAAAACTGCCACAAATGACAAAATGAATGTTATTAAAGACAAAATTTGTGTAAAATATGGCACAGAAAATATTGAGACAAAAGGAGAAACTGCTGGTTATCAGCAGTTTCTTCTTTTGTTTCAATGTTTTCCCAAGACTTTTCTAATAGGGATGTCAAAACCAGGTCTTGTTTGGGAAAGGGTTAACCATCTAGGGCCACACAAAAATAATCCAATGCGATATATCCTTGGAATCTTTTCCTTTTTTTATTTCACCAGTTTCATTCATGATGCTTTGAACAATTTTTAATCTTATCAGTAATCACAGTAAAGGCCATCAAGTTCAGTAATCCCTGTGCTATCCTGTGCAATATCTGGATACCTGGATACCTGGATCGTAGGGTCAATATAGTAGATACAATCTGTCGTGACCCCTCTGATATGCTGTTTTGGTAAACTTCTCCAACGTGTAAAGTGACCTTGCTCGTCTCAGAGTGCATAACAAGACGGTTTAAATTTCTTAATGTTCCAATTCTCAGCGTTTAACCTTGATTTAAACTGATTGACACTATCAGCAGATATGGTTTCGTCACTTAAATTGTTCCAAAAAGAAACCGATCGGAATGTAAAACTATTCAGTCTAATGTTGAGATGACACTTCTTGGTTTTGAACTTTAAGTAATGTCCTCTCAGATCATCCTGAGCCAAGGAAAACATATTGTCCCACTTCAATTGGTCCAAGTTGTGTAATGATTTGTAAATCTGCACCATATCAGCTCTGTCTCTCCTGTACTCCAAACTAACTAATCCTAATTTCAACAATCTTTCCTCGTATGTCAAATGGGCTACTTCTGGCACTAGTTTGGTAGCTCTCCTTTGAATGTCTTCTATCATCTTGATGTGTCTTTTCTGGTAAGGGGACCATACACATATCATGTAAGGTTTGAAAGTTATTGAACATGATAAATTGTCACAACAAAATTGCCTAATCCGAGTCTTCTCTGATGTAAATACGCTCTTTAATATTTTGATTTTTCGTTATTTACATCAGAGTGTGTTTCACTTCGAAAATATCAAGAAGTTCTCTAATCCGAGTCTTCTCTGATGTAAATACGCTCTTTAATATTTTGATTTTTCGCTTTTTACATAGCTCAGAGAAGACTCGGATTACAAAATTTCCCAGACAGATGGACAGACAATGACTGAATGAGTACCTATGATCTTTTGATGCACGGGGCCACCGGCATATAAATTCTTGGTCAAAGTAAAATTAATCAGATCGATTCAAATAAATTTCATGATACATTTCATTGTAGATATCATATACTTTCAACTAAAATTTCATATTTACATACAATCATGTATCAGGGTTTTCCCTGAGCATGAGAATTTGGGGGTCATTGTGACCCCCTTGCCTTAAAAATTAGGGGTCATTTCTACTATTTTGTGGGTCAAATGCCCTTGTACTCAAGTATTAAACGAAAATCTTGATCTTAAAATTGCGTCATTTATGTCCCTCTAGTAAATTTCTAGGGGGTCATTTGTTTTGAAATTGCGACAATGACACATGATTTGTGCGTCATGGAAAACCCTGATGTATCTTTATTCTGCAGTTTGAAGGAAGCTGGTTTTCCTGTCAACTTGTTGCCAGTGGTCGTAGAATCAGGTACAAAAGTTGGTGTCGTCAATCATGACTGGCTGGGGATTCCAGCAGGGACGACTGTTCTGTCTAGCCTCGGTGATCTTCAATGTGCCTTCGTTTCTGCTGCTCAGAATAAAACCGATGCAGGTAAGGTTTAGGGGCAAAACTCATGGTGCAAAGGAGAGTTAACCCTTTCCCAAACGGCAAAATTTTAGGGTGATCCACTTCAAAAACTGTTAAAAATGACAAAATGGAAATTACTGAAGATAGAATCTGTGTAAAATATGGCATAGAAAATATTGAGACAAAAGGAGAAACTGCTGGTTATCAGCAGTTTCTTCTTTTGTTTCAATGATTTCCCAAGCCTATTGTCTTAGGAACGTCAAAACCAGGTCTTGTTTGGGAAAGGGTTAAAAAGCTTTCCCAAATGGCAAAATGGCAGATTGTTCAAATTTGTAAGGAGATGCTGACAACAAAATGCATGTTCAGTTGGCAGTGATATTTTTACCTGCGCATCCTGCTACTTTTACTCATAATTTGGTCTCTGGGATGCAAAGTTTTATTTCTAGCGAGTCTCAGGATGCAGCCATTTTACAGATTTCCTATTAAAATAGTATATTGGACTCACTAAGCTAGTAGCTGGACTCATTAATATGGAATCCAGCGAGTCCCCAGGACTCACAGTCTTAAAATTGTAAAAAAATCACTGAGTTGGTATTTAATAAAGATTATAATAATTTCCTCAATTCTCTCCTAGATAAATGAGTTTAAAACCAGGTCACGTTTGGGAAAGGGTTGAATATTGATTCATTATTTAACAACAAATGAGCAGCTTAACAAACATCAAGTATCAAACTTTCAACCCTTTCCCATACAGCAAATCCTAGTTATGGTGGTCCTATTCAAAACCTGCTAACGATGTCAGTATAATTGTTAATATGAAGAGGATTTGTTCAATTTAGCTCAGAAAATATTGAGGCAAAAGGAGAAAATGCTGATCATCAGCATTTTCTTCTTTTGTCTCAACGTTTTCAAAAGCGTTTTCAACTACGGATGTCAAAACCAGGTCTTGTGTTGGAAAGGGTTAAATTGACTACATCTTTAGACAGCCTGTCTTGCATATTTTGGAGTGCCATATCTAAAAGGATCACACAATTTATTTCAATATTTGACAAATGAAAGAATATTGAACAAAAACCTCAAATCTACAGCTTTGAACAAGCTGTAGATACAACGCCTTTGATGAAAAGCAGCAAAATGTCTATTTTCAGTTCTCAACATGAGTACATCTTGTCAGCTATCATACCAGGTTTTGTGTTCGAGCTTCATTCCACCTCGCACAGACAGACCAATGGCCATCACACATGTGCCGTTGTTTGATGGTTCTTATCTCACAGTTGTGGCTTCACTAAATGGTGGAAATGTTATACAGAAGTTTGTGGAGATGTTAAGAAGCTGGTTTGCTGATTTTGGTGAGCATATTTGGATGGTAATTCTTTAATCTATTACAAGACGGCACAATTTCAAACTAATCAAAATCTTAAGATGTTGTAGACGACAGTTTCTAATGAATGAAATTCTACATTTATTTGGTCTTTGTGGGTAGAACACATTGCGGGAAACAAAGAAATTGCTTGTCACAAGCAATTTCTTCATTTTCCACTATGTTTTCCAAACATCTTTATCATATATTAGGTGTCAACAAGAGGCCCATGATGGCCCTAGATCGCTCACCTGAAATTTTTTGCCTTGTTGAAATAAACATTTTAACCTGTATAGCAGCAAATTAAGAATTTTGCAATAAAGCCCCTTTTCCTTAGTTTTTCAAAAGAATGAAACAAAATTCAGCCTTTTCAAAAGTGTTTGCTCTTTTGCCCTTTTTCTGATGCCCCTGCACTAAGAGCTTTGATATTAATCAAATTCTTATAACAACTTTGAAAGCCCTTCACCCAAAGATCATTCATGTGAAGTTTTAAGAATATTGGCCAACTACATGTAGTAAGCCAGAAGATTTTTAAAAGATTTGGCTATTTTCCCTTTTCTCATGCCGCGGCAGTCAAAAGCTTTGATGGAATCAAAGTCTCTCAAAAACTTTGAAAGCCCTTCACCCAAGGATCATTCATGGGAAGTTTCAAGAATATTGGCCAACTAGTTGAAGGCAGAAGATTTTTACAAGATTTGGCTATTTGCCCCTTTTCTCATGCCACGGCAGCCAAAGCCTTTGATGGAATCAAATTCTTTTAACAACTTTGAAATCCCTTCAGCCAAGGATCATTCATTTTAAGTTACAAGAATATTGGCCTACTAGTTGGGCAGAAGAAGATTTTTACAAGATTTGGCTATTTTCCCCTTTTCTTATGCCGCGGCAGCCAGAGTCTTTGATGGAATCAAATTCTTTTAACATCTTTGAAAGCCCTTCACCCAAGGATCATTCATGTGAAGTTTCAAGAATATTGGCTTGCTAATTAGGCAGAAGAAGATTTTTAAAAGATTTGGCTATTTTCCCCTTTTCTCATGCCGCGGCAGCCCAAATCTTTAATGGAATCAAAATCTTTTAACAACTTTGCAAGCCCTTCACTCAAGTATAATTCCTGTGAAGTTTCAAGAATATTGGCCAACTGGTTAGGCAGAAGAAGATTTTTAAAAGATTTGGCTATTTACCGCTTTTCTCATGCCGCGGCAGCCAAAGTCTTTGATGGAATTTAATTCTTTTAACAACTTTGCAAGCCCTTCACTCAAGTATAATTCCTGTGAAGTTTCAAGAAAATTGGCCAACTGGTTAGGCAGAAGAAGATTTTTAAAAGAGTTGGCTATTTTCCCTTTTTCTCATGCCGCGGCAGCCAGAGTCTTTGATGGAATCAAATTCTTTTAACAACTTTGAAAGCCCTTCACCCAAGGATCATTCCTGCCAAGTTTCAAGAAGATTGGTCCACTGGTTTGGGAGGAGAAGATCTTTAAAGAAATTGTGGACGGACGGACGGCCGGACGGACGGCCGGACGGACGGACGGACGGACGACGGACAACGACCGATCACAATACCTCACCTTGAGCACTTTGTGCTCAGGTGAGCTAAAAAGCATCAATATGTTGGGATGACTTATACCTACACTAGTGGTTGTTCTAAGTATGATACCAGAAAGAAAGCTGTCAAATTATATGTCATGAGCATACCAGTGGCGGATCCAGAGGGGGTTCGGGAACCCCCGTCAGTAGCCTGATTATTTCATTTTCATGCAGAAATTCAGTCAAAATTGCATAAAATCAGGAAAACGAACCCCCTTTCTGTATGTCCGAACCCCCCTTTAGAATTTCCGAACCCCCTTCACAGAAATCCTGGATCCGCCGCTGAGCATACCCCCGGTAGTTGGATTTCTAAGAGATTGTACAAGTCAATAGACTACAAAATATTTTTCCACAGAACTTATAAGCGCTTACTTTCAAATTGATGCCTTTCAATGAAAACCTCGTAACTGCAGCTTGTTTTAAGCTGCAGTTACGAGGTATTCGTTGAAAACCGATGAAATGTAGCTTGGACAATTATTAAAATTTTAGGAGTAGTTAAAAGTAAATTGCAATTTTAATAATTGACCAAACGCCGGCTGTCAATCAAAAACATCGATTAGCCAATGGGCGATCAGAAAAATGTCATGCCCCAATTGTTCTTCGTTGCATTTGTTATTGTATCGATTTATCGACTGACAATCAAAACAATCGACATGCAATTGCAAAGAATTTTGTGCTAACTAGAACTGTCGCAAAGCGGACAAATACCCCCCACCAGCGCCTTGTCACTGAAAAAGTGCTGTAGGCCAACCAGTTCTTGACTTAGAGCACGGAAACAGATTTTAAACAAAGTCCAATTGTGACCTTGACCTTTGACCTTGGTGACCCAAAAACAATAGGGCACCTCCTTAGGTCACGGGCAACAACTGTGTAAAGTTTCATGATCCTAGGTCAACCGGTTCTTGACTTAGAGCACGGAAACGGATTTTGAACTAAGTCCGATTGTGACCTTGACCTTTGACCTTCGTGACCTAAAAACAATAGGGCACCTCCTTGGGTCATGGGCAACAACTGTGTAAAGTTTCATGATCCTAGGTCAACCGGTTCTTGACTTAGAGCACGGAAACGGATTTTAAACAAAGTCCGATTGTGACCTTGACCTTTGACCTTGGTGACCCAAAAACAATAGGGCACCTCCTTAGGTCACGGGCAACAACTGTGTAAAGTTTCATGATCCTAGGTCAACCGGTTCTTGACTTAGAGCACGGAAACGGATTTTAAACAAAGTCCGATTGTGACCTTGACCTTTGACCTTCGTGACCTAAAAAAAAAAATAGGGCACCTCCTTGGGTCATGGGCAACAACTGTGTAAAGTTTCATGATCCTAGGTCAACCGGTTCTTGACTTAGAGCACGGAAACGGATTTTAAACAAAGTCCGATTGTGACCTTGACCTTTGACCTTGGTGACCCAAAAACAATAGGGCACCTCCTTGGGTCACGGGCAACAACTGTGTAAAGTTTCATGATCCTAGGTCAACCGGTTCTTGACTTAGAGCACGGAAACGGATTTTAAACAAAGTCCGATTGTGACCTTGACCTTTGACCTTGGTGACCCAAAAACAATAGGGCACCTCCTTGGGTCATGGGCAACAACTGTATAAAGTTTCATGATCCTAGGTCAACCGGTTCTTGACTTAGAGCACGGAAACGGATTTTAAACAAAGTCCGATTGTGACCTTGACCTTTGACCTTGGTGACCCAAAAACAATAGGGCACCTCCTTGGGTCATGGGCAACAACTGTGTAAAGTTTCATGATCCTAGGTCAACCGGTTCTTGACTTAGAGCACGGAAACGGATTTTAAACAAAGTCCGATTGTGACCTTGACCTTTGACCTTCGTGACCCAAAAACAAAAGGGCACCTCCTTGGGTCACGGGCAACAACTGTGTAAAGTTTCATGATCCTAGGTCAAACCGTTCTCGAGTTAGAGCACGGAAACGAAAAAGTCGACGGACGGACTGACAGACAGACAGACATGGTGAAACCAATATACCCCCCTCTACTTCGTAGGTGGGGGGTATAACAATAGACCAGGTTTACCGTATTTTTTGATAAACCGTCGGTGTTGTTATAAAATCTCGTAACTACGGCTTAAATTAAACCGTAGTTGCGAAATTTTATAACAACACCTACAAAATACTATTTTATTTGTCCGAATTTACTTCACGATTTACTGGATAAAATCGTTCCCTACAAACGAACACATGTCCATTGTTTGTATTAAATTCTATGTTGGGCGGAGCGATCTGTCGATTGGCGTTTGGTCAATTATCAGGAACATTCAATACTTTTAATATCTTCTATGACATTTCATTGCAGGATTTCACGTAACAGAAGACAAGATTTACGATCGTTTAAACCTTTCCCAAACGGCAAAATTTTACGGTGAACCACTTCAAAAACTGCCACATATGACAAAAGGAAAGTTATTTAAGATACAATTTGTGTAAAATATGGCATAGAAAATATTGAGACAAAAGGAGAAACTGCTGGTTATCAGCAGTTTCTTCTTTTGTTTCAATGTTTTCCCAAGCCATTTCTATTAGGGACGTCAAAACCAGGTCTTGTTTGGGAAAGGGTTAAACCAACTAGCAAATGAAGACAATGGAAGTGAATCAAACTTAAGTCAAGACTTTGACATCTAAGATATTATACACATCAATAGATGGGCAATCATAGACTTCAAATTATTTATTTACACAATTCATTAGCTCTTCCTTTCAAATGCAGCTTGGACGATTATTAGATTGTAGGTACGTTTAAAGGTTTGCAAATTTCATAATTATCAGGAACATTCAATACTTTTTAAGTTTTCCTCGATATTTTACCTATGTCTTTTATTACAGGTTTTCAAGTAACAGATGACAAGATTTATGATCATTTAAACCAACTAGCAAATGAAGACAATGGAAGTGAAACAAGCACCAGTCAAGACTTATCCATCCTACCAAGAATATTTGGGGAACGACATAATCCAGATTTATTAGGGTCAGTGTCGGGAATTAACGCAACAAACACATCACTTCCCGCAGTGTTTCGATCAGTCTGTAAAGGTCTTGTACAGAATATTAGTCAAATGTTGCCGTGCTCAAAACTGATGGAGAGTGGAATTAATAGATTGTGTGTGAGTGGGTCAGTGTTGGAGAAAATTCCGCATGTCAGAAAAAGTGTGTATGAAATTTACAGTCCGTTAGAAATTCGTGAAGGTTCCGGCGTTGATTCCGCAGAAGGTGCTTGTCTAGTTGCAGCTAAATATATGAAGTCCTTATCCTAGTCGTTTCACCCATTTCGAAGAATTATTTGAGGAGACTCTTTGAAATCGTTTAACTTTTCCGAAAGAGGACCTGGTTTTGACGTCCCTGATAAAGACAGAATATGGCATAGGAAAATCATTGAGACAAAAGAAGAAAATGCTGATAAATCAGCATTTTCTCCTTGTGTCTAAATATTTTCTGTTCTCTTTTATAAACAAACAAATCAACGCTTGTCATTGAAGAACTTTATAGAGAAAGGTTAGGAAACATTGGGGTAAAAGAAATCATAGCAAATCAGCAATTACTCCTTTTACATCAATGTTTTCTATGCTGAAATACACAAATTGTTTGTTTTGCGCCGTTTTCAACTGCTATGGTCATATTGCTGCAGCTGGAGCACTTAATCATATATTCCTGTTGTTTCTCAAACCAGTACTACCACAACACCCTAACCCAGCCACGTAGGCACGAATTGTGTACCTTTGCCATTGTTTTGTTACTCTCATTTTTATGGATCGGTTGATTGGTTTTGACTACATTAGTGCACAAAACTTTTGATAAAGTTATAGCCTCCATAAGCCCCTTTTTGCCATGACACGGCTTCTGATATACAACATTATACAAAGAGCAACAGATAGGAAGGGGTAAAGGCATTCTAAATTCATTATTTCAAATTCAAACCCTATGTTGTCCGTACTCATTGGAATCGTCTCGATGAAACAATTCCAAAGAGTACCTACAGCATAGAGTTTGATGAAGATTAAAAATAAGATTGCATTTTGAAAAGTCATTACAACCTCTCTACAGCATAGAGTTTGATGAAGATTAAAAATAAGATTGCATTTTGAAAAGTCATTACAACCTCTTATCTGTTTCTCTTTAAACACAACATAAGACAGGGGTTCTTTTTATGGCTAGGGGAAGGGGCCCGGGGCCCTTAATTTGGGGGAAAATGTGTCAAACGAGTCCTTGTAGGGGAAAAATTTTCAAGCATAGTTTTTGCTTGAATACTGAAAAAGCTTCAAATATTTTAGAAAACACAAGGAAAATAGATTTTGATAGCAATTTATAAGCTGATAAACTGATGATCTTTGATTTTTAACAAAAATAATCCTATGGGAGAACATTGCAAAGGTTAAAACATTGATTTATGAGGGGAAAATTACAATTTAGGGGGAAAATTCCCTGAGGGGAAGGGGCCGAAATTCGGCCCCAATTTATTTGTAAAAAATATCCCTGTAAGAATCATTGTTCTTATTTCATTACATGATTTAATTGCTATATTATACACAAAGCATTACATTAAATGTAAGCAATTCCATTACAAGGGGGATGGCTTTCAAATTTTCAAGGAATAAAAACAATGTTTGGTATGTAAGTTTATCATAACATTTTAAAATTAGTCCCTTTTCTTCAAAAACATTGCATCTACAGCTTTAACCCATTACCACATAACATGATCTCTTTTTGACTCCAAACAAAACAAGAGGGCCAAGGTGGCCCTGGATCGCTCACCTGAAACTTTCTCCATGCAGAACAAGACCCACCTTTTACATGACCTAGGTATCTCTAAGACAAGAACATGAAACTTAAGATGCGAGACTATGATCCAGCTGAAAACAGCATTCTTAATCTTTAATGATCAATATTTGTGGCTGTTGAAATGAAAACCAAGTCAATAAAAAAACATCAATTTTGTCATAATCCAGGGCACATCATTCTGTTCTGATAAAGATATTCTCATCAACCTTATGTCCAAGTTGTCTTTTTGATTGGTCAATATTTATTGCTGTTTGAGTGAAATTAAAAACGAAATCGGCAATTTTGTCACCATCAAGGGCACACAACTCTGGTTTTTCTAGTCGGATCAATATGAAAAAGGAAATCATATAAGATCTCATGGTCACCAACATTGTGACCAAGTTGAGTCTTGATTGGTTAATACTTGTGTTTTTTAGAGTGAAAATAAAGTCGAAAACGGCAATTTTGTGAAATTCAAGGGCCAATAACTCTGGGTTTTCTGGTCCGATCAAGCTGAAAATTTAACTCATTCAGCATCTTATGGTCACCAACATTGTTGTCAAGTTTTGTCTTTATTGGTCAATAAATGTAGATGCTAAAGTGTAAACAAAGTCAAATTTGTCAAATTCAAGGGCACATAAATCCAGACTTCCTACTTCGATGACACTGAAAATCAAACTCATTCATTATTGTATGGTTACCAACATTCTAGCCAAGTTTTGTCTTGATTTATCAATACTTGTAGATGCTAGAGTGGTTACAAAGTCGAAAGTAGCTATTTCTGATGTTCAAGGGCACATAACTCCGGACTTCCTGATCCGATCTGACCCAAAATCAAACTCGTCCAAGAGCTTATTGCAATACATGTTTTGACCAAGTTTGGTCAAGACTGGTCAATATTTGTAGATGCTACAGTGGTAACAATGTCAAAACTAGCGATTTTTGATATTCAAGGGCAAATAACTCCTGACTTCCTGATCCTATCTGACCCAAAATTAAACTCATCCAAGAACTTATTGTCATACATGTTTTGACCAAGTTTGGTCAAGACTGGTCAATATTTGTAGATGCTAGAGTGGTAACAAAGCCAAAACTAGCAATTTTTGATATTCAAGGGCGCATAACTCCAGACTTCCTAATCCGATCTGACCCAAAATCAAACTCATGCGAGAACTTATGGTCATACATCTTATGACCAAGTTTGGTTAAGATTTGTCAATATTTGTGGATAATAGAGAGGTAACAAAGTCAAAACTAGCCATTTTTGACGTTCAAGGGCACATAACTCTAGACTTCCTAGTCCGATCTGACTCAAAATCAAACTCATCCGAGAACTTATGGTCATACATGTTTTGACCAAGTTTAGTTAAGATTAGTCAATATTTGTGGGTGCTAGAGTGGTAACAACAAAATGTGAACAGACAGACAGACGGACGGACGGACGGACAGACAGACAGACGGACGCCGACAGACAAAAAGCGACCACAATAGCTCACCTTGAGCACTCCGTGCTCAGGTGAGCTAATAATGGTAATGGAAAACGTCATGGAAAATGAAGACAAGTAATTTCTTTATTTCCCATAAGGGTGAAGTTCAAAAAAATGAAGTTTTTATTAAAAACAGAGCCTGGATGAATATGTTCTTAAGAATAATGTGCTTTTTGGATTAAAACTATGCATTTTGATGGTGTTCAACACCATGGAAAATTTCATGAAAATCGAACCATCCAAACCAAAGTTACGGCGAAAAATATGCCCAAAAATGTCCCAAGTGCAACGTAAAAAGCGTGACATTTTGATACATTCATCAATTTCAAATGTTGTTTTAAAAAAAGTGTGATGCTTCATGTACCTAAAAGATCCTGCAATTGGAAAGTCATTCATAAAACTCAAGGTTCTAATGTAATTCAGTTATGTGGCACCACATTTGCTAGTTCAAATTTAAGCATTAATGATGATACCCCCTGTAAAAAATATATGCTTCCGAATAACAAATTTTGAATTTGATCAAGTACATTTCATAATTTATCATCAATATACACTTTGAAAGGTATTCGAGGCATAGCAGTATGTCTTAAGATTAATTTTCAATTGCAAATAAGCTAATCTTGAGCAAGATATGTCAGAAAATAGCGTCTTTAAACTGCTACCTGAATTTGTCCCAAGTGCAACGCTTTGAGGTTTTAGATCCATAAAAGAAGCATTACCTGCCTAACGTGTTGTTTTTTCCTCATTTTTCAGATCAGCAAGTCAGAAAATATAATTCACAGGCAATTCTTTGCAATTCTTTGCATGCTGTCTTCCTAAATTTTGCCGAAAGTGATGTCCCAAGTGCAACGCGTTTTTCGAAGCAAACTCAGACCATTGTGAAACTTTAAAAACAAACTGAACTTGCCATACTTTGGTTTGATTTTATTGTTTAAGTATACATCTATCAGGTAACAGCATTGGAAGAACTTTGTTATGCCTTAGGGAGAAACTATTTGGAAATTAATAACTTGTTTTGGCGAAAAATATATTCAGTGGAGTTTTTTTCAGAACTCAAAACTTGCAAAACACACGTTTTTGCTTTTATTTATCGCTTATTCAATGTAGCTGCTAGTCGCAACAATAACTTAAGCTTAACTGCCTGTTGACATGTTTGAGTAACTGTTTTACAGCGAACCTCGAAACGTTGCACTTGGGACAAAAAAAATCTAAAACAATAAAATCCATGCAGGAATCTTTATTTTTTCAAATAATATGAGCTGATATGCAAAGACAATGAAGAAAATAACTTTAAAACATCCCTTTAAAGGAAAACAATACAATACAATACAAAACATTTTATTTGCTATATAATATACAATTTGTACACATAGCAAAATAACAAAAACATGAAAAACATTTGCCAACATGATGTAGGAGAAGAAAAGTGAAGAAGTATGAATATTAGTTATTAATTCTACTAAGTTCTTGTTCCCGTGATTGATTTGCCTCGTAAATAAACTTTGCCAAATTAAAAATTATTTTCGGGTTGTCAGATGACATCAAACATTCAAATTTAAAGATATTAGGCCATCTACAGAAATAAGGTTTAAAATATCTGATACGGATGTCACGGTAGAAGGGACAAACAAGCAAAAAGTGAAAATCTGTTTCAGGTGCTTTTTGATTACAAAGCTTGCAAATCCTTTCTGAATGTGGGATATTATTGTGTCTGCCCTTTTCTATTTCTAAATCATGTGATGAAGTTCTGAAACGAGAAAGCGCGCATCTATATTTTTTATTTGAAATGAGGTTAAGATAAGGTTCTTGTCTGAATGAATGTTTAAAGATACAATAATAGGTTAATCGTGAGGAGTTGTTTATTTCTGAGTACCATGATTGATAATATTGATCATATATGCGTTGTTTTATTATCTCAAAATTAATTAGTTCAAGTGTTTGATTTATCCATAAGTCGTTAAGACCAAGTGAATCTAAAAGTCGTTTGAGATGATATGCCCAGTTTAATTGATTGTAGGTTTGGTCATTATTTGCATCATCTCTTTGCATCAAGTAAACCTGTTTGACTAAACTATTTGTTGGTAAATTAAGGATTTTTTTCCAATAACGTATCATGTTACATTTACGAATTATAAAAAGTGGTACTCTACCAAGTTCTCCATAAATGCTAGATAAATTTGTAGACTTTCTCACTGATAGAATACTACGAAGAAACTTTGTTTGAACTTGTTCAACATCTGTGCCTGTGCTGTAAGACCAAATTTCTGAAGCATAGTGCATTACTGGTAAAACCAAGGAATCGAACAATTCGCATTTCTTTTCTACACTAAAATCAAATGTATTAAATGTAGATAAAAGACCGTATAAAGATTTAGCTCCGTTTTCAGCTAGTTTTTGTTGTGATCTTAGCCAGTTTCCATTCTTAAATAAATAAACTCCCAGATATTTAAAACTAGAGACAATTTCAAGTTTGCGATCATATAAATAACTAGATGCCGAAGGGCAACATGTCGAGCCCGCTCATTTTGAAGAAAGAAGACCATACCTATGTCTACAGCTGTCATTACAATGGCGTTGTAAAAGTGGGGACAAAATAAGTTGGAATGATGGGGATCATGGTGAGACAGTTTATTGTTCACAAAATATTACATGTCTATATATTTATAACGAGATACCAGAATGGATTAATTTGAGTATACATATGTGACCCGTCACGCTAAAAGGGACCTTATGCTAAGTCCATAAAACCAAATTCCGAGAAATATACCAGACCAAGCAGAAGTCCATCCGATGTCGTATTTGGAAAACGAAAATATTGTAAGGTAGAGAAAACATTCTAGATTCAGAAAATACTTAAACGTGCCAAGTTATTTCTGAATCCCTCCATCCATGGTGAAGTTATGGCCCGGACAAGCAAAAATCATCTCATTTTTGACATTTGACCTCCAAGTTTGACCTTGACCTTTGAGCTTGGAATCTGGTTCTTGCACGCGACACTCTGCCTTACTGAGCTTGACATTTGTGCCAAGTTATTTCTGAATCCCTCCATCCATGGTGAAGTTATGGCCCGGACAAGCAAAAATCATCTCATTTTTGACATTTGACCTCCAAGTTTGACCTTGACCTTTGAGCTTGGAATCTGGTTCTTGCACGCGACACTCTGCCTTACTGAGCTTGACATTTGTGCCAAGTTATTTCTGAATCCCTCCATCCATGGTGAAGTTATGGCCCGGACAAGCAAAAATCTTCTCATTTTTGACATTTGACCTCCAAGTTTGACCTTGACCTTTGAGCTTGGAATCTGGTTCTTGCACGCGACACTCCGCCTTACTGAGCTTGACATTTGTGCCAAGTTATTTCTGAATCCCTCCATCCATGGTGAAGTTATGGCCCGGACAAGCTCCATCCGGACGGACGCACGCACGCACTAACGCACGCACGCACTAACGCACATACACCGAACCGCCATTGTGACAACTATGTCGAGCTCACCGCAAGCGGGCTCGACAAAAATCGTATGTTGTTGGTATTCTACTTTTTTCAAATATCATGATTTTTGTTTTATCTGTATTTATTTTCAATTGCCATTTATTACAGTACGTTTCAATGTCTTTAAGCAAAGATTGAAGTTTAATTGGCGACGTTGAAAAAAGTGCCTGATCATCTGCGAATAAAAGTAGGAAGAGTTGTAACTGACCAATGGTGAAAATATCATCGACGTTATTATCTACGTTGACGTTCTGTATTATGTCATTTACGAACATGATGAAAAGTAAGCTGGAGTTCGAGTCTCCCTGTTTGACCCCACAAAATGAGTCGATAGGAGATAGTCAGGGCACGAATTTAGAAAAGTTATCACCTAAAGGCATTTTGTGAAGAAAAGGGTTTGAGATCGGTTCTAAGGGTATTTTGGTATGCTGAATCCGAAACAATGTTGCCAAGCTGAAAAATGGCTTCTTCATCATCTAATTTGCATATTTTCAAAATGGCCGCCAAAATCTCAATTATGTAATAATTATGTTGTTATGTATCATTATTTCGTCATGTTTTGTTCTAATTATCGCAAATTTCATGTTAACAGACTAAAACTAAATGGTTTACCACGTGAATGAGGAAAAGAAATGACTCTTTCACCATCTAATTTGCATATTTTCAAAATGGCCGCCAAAAACATAAAATCTGCTTTATAGTATCAAAGTTTTGGGCATAATCTTAACCAAATTGTTGAGATATTTTGCTATCAATTGTTTAAAACTTATGAGTAATTAATTTTAAAAGTAAATAGAACCACGTTGACACTATTTTTAATCATCTTTTACCATATAACTGACAATAAAACATTTTCAAACATACAGAATATTACTTTTAAGATTCAAGTTTTTGGCATAATCTTAACGAAATTGTTGAGATGTTTTTCCATAAATTGTTTAAAACTAATGAGAAAATAATTTCAAAAGTAAATAGAACCACATTGACACTATTTTTAATCATCTTTTACCGTATTACTGACAATAAAACATTTTAAAACATACAGAATAATTATCACTTTCACATTGAATTTATTTATCATTTTTTTGTTGTTGTTGTTATCATTATTTTTTGTTTTTGAAAAAAAGCGCAATTAAAACACATAACTTTTACCAACAATACCAATTTAGACGTTTACATATACATTTTGATTTTAAAAAACTTGGACATTTTAGATTTTGCCTTCATAAAACAAGAGCTTCGCAGAGCGGCGCATATATATATTCCAATAAAACCGATAACACACCCTATATACGGGTTTTTAATTGAGTTGCATGCCAAAGAACGTGAATGTGTCCAATTTTCAGATATAAGATTGCTATCTTCGTATAATCATACGTTTTGTGCAAGCGCATTACGATCCTGTACAAAATGTATGTTCTCGCTGGTGATTAGACATTTCCCTGTCTACTTAAAGGGGCCATGCTAGATATTTCAGGCATCAGAACAACATGAGGACAATAAGAGTTTACTAAGTGATTTGCACATCATATTTTCTGGGCAGAAAAGGGATTATGTCATCAGTACCAAGGTTTTCATCAATGATTAGTTTCCTATGAATTTAATGAGAAACTAATAATGTGGTAGGTGAAGTAAGATACAAACTTCATATAGAAGGACTAAATGAATTTGATGCAATTTTTCATGATACAGTAAGTATCTACTCATACAGGTTGACCAATCCATATTATATTTTTTACCCGTTTTTATGTTTGACATACTAGCATGGCCCCTCTCAGAACATCGAAAAGTTGTCTACAAACATGTACGAAAAAATGAAGAAAGAAGACCATACCTATGTCTACAGCTGTCATTACAATGGCGTTGTAAAAGTGGGGACAAAATAAGTTGGAATGATGGGGATCATGGTGAGACAGTTTATTGTTCACAAAATATTACATGTCTATATATTTATAACGAGATACCAGAATGGATTAATTTGAGTATACATATGTGACCCGTCACGCTAAAAGGGACCTTATGCTAAGTCCATAAAACCAAATTCCGAGAAATATACCAGACCAAGCAGAAGTCCATCCGATGTCGTATTTGGAAAACGAAAATATTGTAAGGTAGAGAAAACATTCTAGATTCAGAAAATACTTAAACGTGCCAAGTTATTTCTGAATCCCTCCATCCATGGTGAAGTTATGGCCCGGACAAGCAAAAATCATCTCATTTTTGACATTTGACCTCCAAGTTTGACCTTGACCTTTGAGCTTGGAATCTGGTTCTTGCACGCGACACTCTGCCTTACTGAGCTTGACATTTGTGCCAAGTTATTTCTGAATCCCTCCATCCATGGTGAAGTTATGGCCCGGACAAGCAAAAATCATCTCATTTTTGACATTTGACCTCCAAGTTTGACCTTGACCTTTGAGCTTGGAATCTGGTTCTTGCACGCGACACTCTGCCTTACTGAGCTTGACATTTGTGCCAAGTTATTTCTGAATCCCTCCATCCATGGTGAAGTTATGGCCCGGACAAGCAAAAATCTTCTCATTTTTGACATTTGACCTCCAAGTTTGACCTTGACCTTTGAGCTTGGAATCTGGTTCTTGCACGCGACACTCCGCCTTACTGAGCTTGACATTTGTGCCAAGTTATTTCTGAATCCCTCCATCCATGGTGAAGTTATGGCCCGGACAAGCTCCATCCGGACGGACGCACGCACGCACTAACGCACGCACGCACTAACGCACATACACCGAACCGCCATTGTGACAACTATGTCGAGCTCACCGCAAGCGGGCTCGACAAAAATCGTATGTTGTTGGTATTCTACTTTTTTCAAATATCATGATTTTTGTTTTATCTGTATTTATTTTCAATTGCCATTTATTACAGTACGTTTCAATGTCTTTAAGCAAAGATTGAAGTTTAATTGGCGACGTTGAAAAAAGTGCCTGATCATCTGCGAATAAAAGTAGGAAGAGTTGTAACTGACCAATGGTGAAAATATCATCGACGTTATTATCTACGTTGACGTTCTGTATTATGTCATTTACGAACATGATGAAAAGTAAGCTGGAGTTCGAGTCTCCCTGTTTGACCCCACAAAATGAGTCGATAGGAGATAGTCAGGGCACGAATTTAGAAAAGTTATCACCTAAAGGCATTTTGTGAAGAAAAGGGTTTGAGATCGGTTCTAAGGGTATTTTGGTATGCTGAATCCGAAACAATGTTGCCAAGCTGAAAAATGGCTTCTTCATCATCTAATTTGCATATTTTCAAAATGGCCGCCAAAATCTCAATTATGTAATAATTATGTTGTTATGTATCATTATTTCGTCATGTTTTGTTCTAATTATCGCAAATTTCATGTTAACAGACTAAAACTAAATGGTTTACCACGTGAATGAGGAAAAGAAATGACTCTTTCACCATCTAATTTGCATATTTTCAAAATGGCCGCCAAAAACATAAAATCTGCTTTATAGTATCAAAGTTTTGGGCATAATCTTAACCAAATTGTTGAGATATTTTGCTATCAATTGTTTAAAACTTATGAGTAATTAATTTTAAAAGTAAATAGAACCACGTTGACACTATTTTTAATCATCTTTTACCATATAACTGACAATAAAACATTTTCAAACATACAGAATATTACTTTTAAGATTCAAGTTTTTGGCATAATCTTAACGAAATTGTTGAGATGTTTTTCCATAAATTGTTTAAAACTAATGAGAAAATAATTTCAAAAGTAAATAGAACCACATTGACACTATTTTTAATCATCTTTTACCGTATTACTGACAATAAAACATTTTAAAACATACAGAATAATTATCACTTTCACATTGAATTTATTTATCATTTTTTTGTTGTTGTTGTTATCATTATTTTTTGTTTTTGAAAAAAAGCGCAATTAAAACACATAACTTTTACCAACAATACCAATTTAGACGTTTACATATACATTTTGATTTTAAAAAACTTGGACATTTTAGATTTTGCCTTCATAAAACAAGAGCTTCGCAGAGCGGCGCATATACGCCCGAGAGGGGCTTGTCAGTAAAAATTCGCCATTTTTTCAATTCAAGGGCAGATAATTTAAACATGAAAAGTAATCAAAATTTTGTTTGCACAACAAGACAACATAGATATTCATTGTGGCTAGTTGGATTAAATTCTGGTTGAAACTGTAGAAGTAACACACAGGAGAAAATGGGCATTTTTGAGAAAATGGGCATTTTTCCTTAAATTCAAGGGCAGATAATTCAAGAACGAAAACAGTTATCTAAATTCTGTAAGTGGTGTGCACAACTAGACACCATGGAGATTCATTGTGGCAAGTTTGATCAAATTCTGATCAAAACTGTAGGAGGAGTTGCGCACACAAGAAAATGGGCATTTTTTTAATTCAAGGGCAGATAATTCAAGAACGAAAATAGTTATCCGAATTCCGTAAGCGCGGTGCACAACTAGACACCATGGAGATCAATTGTGGCAAGTTTGATCAAATTCCGATCAAAACTGTAGGAGGAGTTGCGCACACAAGAAATTGCTAACGGACGGACGGACAGACGGACAGACAGACGGATGGACAGACGGACGGACGAGCGGGGCCATAACATAATACGACCCTTCGGGCGTATAATAATTTGGTACATTTTCAAAATAATGCTAAGCTAAAATATTTCAACATGTCTTTGGTACTTATGGCTAGATCGAAATGAGCTCCGGAAATATATCATCTGAATTCATTTATACCAGAAGTGATTTGATAACAGAAAATGTCATAAGAGCTAAGCACCGTATTTATTCCAATAAAACCGATAACACACCCTATATACGGGTTTTTAATTGAGTTGCATGCCAAAGAACGTGAATGTGTCCAATTTTCAGATATAAGATTGCTATCTTCGTATAATCATACGTTTTGTGCAAGCGCATTACGATCCTGTACAAAATGTATGTTCTCGCTGGTGATTAGACATTTCCCTGTCTACTTAAAGGGGCCATGCTAGATATTTCAGGCATCAGAACAACATGAGGACAATAAGAGTTTACTAAGTGATTTGCACATCATATTTTCTGGGCAGAAAAGGGATTATGTCATCAGTACCAAGGTTTTCATCAATGATTAGTTTCCTATGAATTTAATGAGAAACTAATAATGTGGTAGGTGAAGTAAGATACAAACTTCATATAGAAGGACTAAATGAATTTGATGCAATTTTTCATGATACAGTAAGTATCTACTCATACAGGTTGACCAATCCATATTATATTTTTTACCCGTTTTTTATGTTTTTTATGTACGAAAAAATGACGATTACACTGATCTAAAGAAGTATTAAAATGAAACATTTGAAAAGAAGATGTAAGTCAGCTGTCTTTATCAGAAATAACGTAGGCGTTGTGAACAGACACAGGGTTTTTGATACATGTAGATAGGTTGGTTACTGTATTTTTTAGAATGCGAAAAGCGCATCTTAAAACCGACTACATTTAAATGACATTTTGCATATCTTGGGTCAGCAACGAAGTGCAGCATTATCAAAGACATTAAACAAAATATTTGTATTCGGTATTATAGCATAATTTATCATATGAAACATGCGTAACGCTCTTTTCCAAAAAAGGGTTATTACAATGATTCTTTCCATGTAACATAATTTTATCTGATTTTTCAGCTATTCAATTTTTAATAAGTATACATACAAAGACAATGAACTTTCGTAACAGATGGAGCTGGATATTGAAACTTAGTGTGTTCCTTTTTGAGATTTTTCATACATGAGAACCGATAGAATTGATGTAAATATCTGCAGAGTATGTATAATGGGTTAATTCTTGAACATGAGCTTCAGATTGTATTCTTCACACATAATTATATGCCAAAGCGAATTTGAAATATCAGAATTTGATTCCTTCATGTCAATAATAATGAAGCTATTGATGTATCTGTACAGTAACAGGCGAAAAGCCACTTCTCTTATCATAATCATTTCATTCTTACGTGCCTCGCAGGTACGGTTGCCTTGTGTGAAGAAATGTTGGGCATTGAAAACGCCAATGCCTCTGTCTTGGCTATTCTTATTAATGTCCTGGTGTGGCGTCCATATTTGAACCTTCATCTTAAACTTGTGTGAACTTTGAACGCATGGGGATATACACCAAGAAATCCATATTTTACATTTATGACAATTCATGACAAATGATATGGCCCTTGTCATGAGCACAGCTAAAAGGTATTTTTTATACAAATGTAAGTGCACAACCAATGATAGGGGCTGTGGATGAAGCTGTCAATACTTTACGCATTATCATTAAATAGATGAAATAGTTCTAATATTTTCGGATAAAGCTGCAATAGCTCAACAAATAACAACAGAGACTATCTATCCAGGGCTTGTGGGTTCGAACCCATGGGTGTCAAAATGCGTTTTGAGGTATTACAAAAAGTCTGTAACCAAAGGATGAATCGCCTACATATAATCTACATGTACGTGTGATAAGCAGCTATTGACTTTGAATGTTGTACCTGTTCGAAACATGTCAGGAACATGATGAATATATGCATCAGTCACTGTGATGTTACTGACAATTCAACCCCGTTCAATCATTGAAGTTTATGTAACATGTATTTGTTGACTAGAAAATCTGTATTATATAGTATATTAGTCACTATATCCAATTTTTAGTACCAGGGTATTATCTATATTGTAGGTAGATCAATAAGTTGCCTCTTTAAAATAGTGTCAAAATGAACAAATAATTTTTAAAAATCTAAGATAATTGTACTTTTTGATATTGTCCAGTGCCTAAGTTAGTTACCTGTTTAATATGTGTTCAATTTCAAATAATCATACACAATTTAATTTCTAAGGATATCAAAATGTAAATTAAAACAATTTTTAGTACCTATATCTTCAACAGTTTAGAATCATGAGTGTATATGAAAGTGCAAAAAATGGAATTTCCCACAAAATGAAATTTCCCACACTACACTATCCTTTATTAGAATGAATACGGTAAACTTTTTTCCAAAAGTTTTGGACATTGATTTATATTTCTAAGAATTTATTGTGGATATTTTGGCAACAGGTTCAACCAAATCATGATTTCAATATAGTGGCTAGGATGTATCATTGTGTTGGCAAAATTATGTGAACAATTACTTACATGGTTTTTGAATTGGCGTGTTTGAGGTAGATCTGCGTTAAAAGCATTAATATATGGTCAAAGGGCAGCTGTGCTCAAATGTGTGATCTTTATCATATCTGCATTTGAAACTTTTACATTTAATACATAACATTTTCAAAATAGTACTTTGAACAATTTTACTGCATTTCACACAGAGGGAAAATAAAATGTAGATTAATGTTATTGTTTCAATGGGGTTAATTGCCATTTATACGGTAATTTTGAAAAACGAATATAATTTTTATCTCAATTACCAATTTCATCATTTAGTTTTTTCTGTTAACAAAGAAATTTGTGATATTCAGGAAAAAAAGATGTCGAAAAAATGATAAATAACAACATTATTGTTGCATATTTGAGGTTTTGGCGGCCATTTTGAAAATATGCAAATTAGGTGATGAAGGAGCCATTTTTTAGCTTGGCAACATTGTTTTTCGGACTCAGCATACCCAAATACCCCTAAAATTGATCTCAAACCCTTTTCTTCACAAAATGCCTATACCTTAAAAACTAAGCGACTTTTTCAGAATTTTGTCCTGACTAAGAAGATATTTGATCATTGAGTTTTACAGCGCACTTTACGCATGCATACATTGCTTTAAGAGCATTGACTAATTTAGAGCTTATGCCTTGACATATTAATTTTTGCCATGGTAAAGTGCGATTTATTTTGTCGAAACATTTTTCATAATCTATGAAGACAGTGTAGAGTTTTTTATTAGAACTTATTGTTTTTGCAATTATTGAATGAAGTATGTAAATACAATCAATAGTACTTTTACTTTTTTGATAACCAAACTGGTTGTCAGATATGTTATTATGTTTTTCATTCCACTTCATTAATCGATTATATAACAATTGTGAATAAACTTTTGACAGAATACTGTTCAGTGTTATACCTCTATAATTTTTGGGATTAGACGAGTCACCTCCCTTGTGTATCGGTACAATATAGCCTATTGCCCAATTTTCTGGATAGATTGAATTTTCATACAAATTATTAAAAATCTCTAAGAACACAGTTTTAAGAATTTGATAAGATGATTTGATTATTTCTGCCGAGATGTTATCAGGACCACATGCTTTTCCATTATTTTGACTGAAAATTGCTGCCTCTATCTCCTCCGCAGTAAAAGGTGCATCTAGATCTGGATCGACAATGAATGGATCGTTATTTTGGTTCTCTGATGTATGGTTTGTTATGTTCGAATCTGAGAGTAAACTCTTAAAGTGTTCATAGAAATCATCTATATTTATTTCATCTACACTGTTGTTTGAGAATGGTTTATGAATTTTGTGAAGATTTTTCCAAAACTTTCGTGGTTGTGATTTTGCAATTCGTTCTAATTGAAGCGCTTTCTTTTTGAAGTATTTCTTTTTTTCTCGTTTTTTGGTATTATTATATTTATTTTTTGCTTTTATATATAAACGCCTATTTAATTCTGTATTTTCCTTTTCAAACTGAACTTTTTTGTCTTTGAAATTAAGTTTTGCTGTTTTGCATGCTTCATTGAACCATTTTGCATGTATATTTGTATGTTTAGAAGCATTACTTGAAAATTGTTTTTCAAAAATTGCTTTAGAATTTTTAGATAAAAAGGATGTTATGAAATTTAATTTATCTTCCGTGCTATCAGAACTTGATAAGTCAATGTTAAGCTGGTCAAGATTCTCGTTTAACAATTCATGAAATGACGATATTTTACTTTCATCAAATACAATCTTTTTGACAAATTTATTTTCTTTACATTTCTTTTTTACTTTAAACGATTTTTTGTGTAAAGCAAAGTGTATACAACGATGGTCTGAAAACTCACTCCATTCTAATACATTGAAATATTTTACAACATTTATATCATTTTGATTGAGCAAAAGGTAGTCCAATACACTCATGCCGCGCTCACAGCAGAAGGTATATTTCCCAATTACGTCATCGTGGCATCTATCATTAGCGATGATGTGATTGGTTGATTTACACAATGAAAGCAGACGACGCCCATTACTATCTACAATAGAATCCATGCTCGCACGTGATTTGTTGAATGTATTGTTGTCATCGGAAAATGTTCCGCTGTCAAAAATACTTTCATCATCCACAAAATCAGACAAATTTGACGTTCTGGCGTTAAAATCGCCTGTAATGAATGTTTTGCCTATACGACTGTACTTAGCAATACCAATTTCAATTTCATCAAAAAAATCGAAATCAGACCTTGAATGAATTTTAGAATTAGTTGGGGGTATATAACATAAACAAATGTAGACATCTTCAGAAAAATCAAACACATTTGCATTAATTTTCAACCATAATAACCCTTTTGCACTTTTTTCCACAATGTTTATTTTGTCTTTTAAATATGTTTTATAATAGACTGACAGACCTCCACTATAACGTCCTCTTTTAACACCTGGTTTTTTATTACCTGCAAGATGAAAACTACAAAAATTGTTTATTTCAAGATTAGATTTTTGTTTACCTAACCAGGTTTCGGTTAAAAGTATAAGGTCATAATTTTGTATTTTTTCTAAGAAATCGCAGTCTGACAATTTTCTATTCAGACCGTTCACGTTCCATGTAATAACATGAAGCTTCTCATCACAGTCCTATTCCTTCACTTCTTCAAAACGACCACCCGGATAATCTTGCACCATAACTTTCGCACCTGACCATTTCACAGTTTTACCCTTTGCTCTTTCTCTATCCACAATTGGGTACATATCACTCCTCTTCTGAAGTACAGCTTTGGTTTGTTGTACACCAACCCGCTGCTTAGCAGGTTTTAATTCCTCACTACATTCAATCCCTCGTTTTCGCACTATTTCCCGTTCCTTATAATAATGAAATTTGGCAACTATGGGTCTAATTTTAGCTGCTTTAGGTTTGCCAATTCTATGCACCCTGTCAAAAGTAATCTCATCTTCTATGTTCAGCTTTTCTTTTATGAAAGAAACAACAACATTTTCACAATTTTCATCTTCATTTTCATGAAGGCCATGGAATAATAGATTCTCTCTCATGCTTCTATATTCTAGTTCATCTGTCTTTTCCATCAATGTTTCACTTTTTGTTTCAACTGATTTAATAACCGAATCAATCTTATTACATCTATCTGTGAGTGAATCAAGTTTTGATTTAGTTGATGAAATGCTCTTTTTTGAATTTTCAAATTCGTTATTTATAAATTCTGTACTTCGTTCAGTTTCAATCAAGCGTGTGTCCATAGAATTTATCCTTTTCTCATGATCGTCTACCTTCGCGTTCAATCTTAGCATTTCTCTCTCTAGAACTTCAATTCTAGCGACCACAGTTTCAATATTTTTAAGTCTCTCCATCATTTCTAGAGCCCATGGTGGGGGTTGGGTTGGTGGGGGTGGGGCTGATGGGGGCTGATTGTTGAATGGGGGTGCTGACTGTAGTGACTGCATGTACGGCCCTGGGTAGCTTTGCTGTTGATACGACATGGCTGTAGTGTATGGCGATGGATATGATTGGATGAAAGAACCAGATAAATCTGTTGTTGAACGCTGAGAGACAAAAGTATCTACAGTTTTATGTCGTTTGTTTTGGGTTGAGTTATCGGCACTTACATTATTTGTTGACGAGTTATTTTTAGAACCTCGAGTAGAACTGGTTTGACTAGGTTGACGAGGCGAATGTCCGCTATCCTTTTCCAATGGTGACGTGGCCACTCGTTTACCGTCCGTTTTACCACTGTTTTCAGCTGCTTTTCCCTTATTTTTCTTCCTCGTCATCTACGTCAGATATTTAGTTACCATTATAGTCCAAAATTGTGTCGATATGAAGCCTTATTGTCGAAATATCTTCGTTTTTCATAGAGCGATAAAAACCGTGCCATTCTACCTACATCACGTGACCAAATAACAAGTGGACACAAAATAATAAAATTAACCAATCAAGACAAATATTCGGTTCATATTAGGTATGTGCCTGCTTAGAATGAAACAAGTATCTATTCATGGTGCAGAATATGTTTTAAATGGTGAAGATTATGTTTGGTATTTCTGATGCAAACAGAATATCTCAAAGGAACACAGTTGTTACTTTTTAGAAGATCAATACAGCTACAGTTAGACCGTTGCACTTGGGACATAATTGATATTTATGCTTTTTACTATTTTCAGTGCAGAATTTATCAATTTTATCGATTGATTCAAACTTTGTCTTCAGGTCATCAAATTTGTCCTATTTTACTATATTATGATGTCAATTATTGTGTCATGTTTGTTATTTGGCATTATCCAATGAAAGTCTACGCTAATGGTAGGCTAATCATACACTCTGAGTGACGCACATCCAAACATTTATAATCATCAAATTTTCTTGTTCGTCAATTCAAACAATTTACTTATATTAGTTAACGGTGTCACATGAGCTTTATAACCCCAGTAGGAAACTGTAACAGACTTTTAGTTTTTATTCCATTGACTGCTTATGACTCGGCAATGAAATATCTTACTGATCTCCAGATTAGGCGAGATTGGCATCGGTTAAAACGTTGACTGGTGTGCAGGGAGTACCTTTTTTTACAAGCCTGTAAAGTTACATAACTTTTTATCAATAAACTAGACAAACAAAGCTTTAAAATCGATCTAAATTCAATTTCAAGAGATTTCAAAATATTTACAATACACAAACTTCAAAGAGACGCTTTTAAAGAATACTTTGCATGGTACCAAAGTCAACCTAAACTGACATTATACCACACCTTACATTTATCATCATTCATGGTGTTACCCTCACCCATTATCATGTTTATATAAAAACAAAAATATGATCTTTATTAACCAGGAAACCTTAAATTCGAAGACTCTGATTTTTGTCCCAAGTGCAACATTTTATTACCAAAGATATGTTGATGACCAGTCTTAGGATTTTCTGAGGTTCAATAAAAATATCAAATTTACAATATTATGACTTATTTCTTTGATTTACTATCATTTTCAAACCAATGGAAAACAACCAGCGTGATAAGCATACATAAACGATAGCATTCAATTCTAAGGGAATAAAGTGTGCTGTTTTGAATATTTTTCATGCTCAAACTTAAAATTTCTTACATTTAATAGTTATTCGACATACATATGGCACATAGATACTAAAATATTAAGTGAAAAATGTTCATTTTTGCTACAAGAAGCTTTTTTGACATGTTTTTGTCCCAAGTGCAACGCATCGTGGAAAAAAGGGCAGCGCTTTGAAGGTCATGTTTTACCAGATTTAATCATTGTATCGCTTCGAAATTTTCAGAGCTCTTTTGGAGTGTATTGAAGTTAACTAAATATATATTAATTACAATATATATGGAGAAATCAAATGGATGTGACAACTTTTATGGGTAGAAACAATGAATTTCAGGTAAAATTTATGAAAAAATGACGAAAAAATATTTTTGAAGGAATTTGCTGAAATTAACGTCTTAGAATTCTGAACCAAGATATATTCAATTGAACTTGACAAATGTTTTATTTCAAACGTGTATGTAACAACTTTATGGCGCTCTGCTAAAGAAGCACTGTGTTTTGAAATAAAGTGCCATTAATGACAAAACCATATGAATTGCAGAAACATGGATACTTCCAGAGAGTGTTCGCTATTAATTTCTGAAACTTCATCATCTTTAGTAATGGTTTATACCAAAACTAAACATCTACAAGGCTGTTTGATTTTTTACCTCAATGTCACACTTTGACTTCATTTTTTTGAACTTCACCCATAATGTTTTCCATCCAAAAAGACCCAAAAAATAAAAATTCCATTCACTTGAAATTGTCGTCTGCATGATCTTTCAATTTGGACTGCCCCAATTTTTTGTCGTTTTAATGGGAAACAAGCCGTTATGAGGTTTTTGAAGACAGTGACTTATTACATTTTGTTCTTACAATGACTTTGTGCTTACCTACCAGGTAAAATAGGAACATATTGGGCACCAAAAATGCTTGAAAAAGTTACTAACATTTCAAATTCTTATTTTATAACGTTTTTCTGTGTCTTGGACACTTATTTCATTAAGAATAAACTGTAACAAAGAATGTTGCCATTGACATATAATTTGTCAATTTTGTAATCAATTCAACCCTTTCCCAAACAAGGAAAATTTAGGGATAATTTGTTTGAAAGCTGCAACAGAAAACAAAAAGAGTGTCACAGAAAACAAATTGAGTGTCGATAAAGATAGAATTTATGTACAATTTAGGTTAGAAAATATTGAGACAATATTGAGCATTTGCTGATTATCAGCATTTTCTTCTGTTGCCTCAATATTTTCTCAAACAATTTTCTTATAGGGACGTCAAAAGCAGGTCTTGTTGCAATCATCTAGAAAACAGATCAAGATAACCAATTCATACCAGCATGGATCCAAATCAACCTGCGTATACACACAGTCTTATAGAGATCCATATTGTTCTATAATATTTACCACATGACCCATGGTAACTTCACGTCAGAGAGAAACATGGATCCTGACCAAATTAAATAGGATGATCCGGAACCATCTTGGTCTCAATTGCTACGTTTTCCCAGATTTCCATTTTCATTTCTATTCCTGAACCCATTACCACACATTAACTCTTTGACTCCCCAAAAGATAAATGATTTGGAAAACATTGTGGGAAATGAAGAAATTGCTTGTGACAAGCAATTTCTTCATATCCAACAATATTTTCTAAACAAAAAAAATGAATAGCGTAAAATTTCATTCAATTCAAATTGTCGTCTAGAACATCTTAGAAATTGGACAAGTCTAAAATTGTGTTGTTTGGTAATGGGTTAAATGTGTTCAGAATTGAAAGCTACAGCACACAACAAATAGATGTAGATAATGACAGGATTTTTGTCTAAAAATATTGAGGCAAAAGAAGACAAGAGGACCATGATGGTCCTAAATCGCTCACCTGAATCAAGATGGCAAGAGTGATAATGGCAATTTTGTCAAATTCAAAGGCATGAAACTTATAAGGACTTTCTGTTTGGAAACAATTAAGAAATAATTTTGTTCCAATCGATCCTGTAAGGTTGGGTATGAATTAGCACAATTGTTGACAGTTTTTTTTCAATAATTATTTAATGATTTCGCAATATACAACATAGGACTAATTTTCAAAGCATTCTGATCTGTTAGAGATTGATCATTTATGATAGGCTCAATTAACAAGATTTGGTCTGTGATTGAAAGAATATAGCGCAGGATTACCATCTGATAAGCTAAGGCTTATCCCATATTTGTTTACATAAGATAAACATGGGACCAGCCAGAGCAACAGATAAGAGAAATAGATAAGAGAAATAGGACAGATTTCTCTGAGTCCGATAAGCCCCTTCCTCCCTGCCACAGCCTGATTTTTTATCAATTGTAAGAATTTGAGAACAAATTTTGAAGAGTGATTCAAGGAACATTCCTGCAAAGCCTGGTTCATTTGGGCCCAATGGTTGATTTTTTAAGAATTTTCTTTTAATTTCTCGAAGTCCAATAAGCCCCTTCCTCCCTGCCAAGGCCACATTTTTTGTCAATTGTAAGAATTTGAAAACAAATTTTGAAAAGAGTGACTCAAGGAACATTCCTGTATAGTCTGGTTCAAATTGGCCCAATGGTTGATCTTTAAAGAATTTTCTTACAATTTCTCTGAGTCTGATAAGCCCCCTTCCTCCCTGCCACGGCCACATTTTTTGACAAATGTAAAAATTTGTGAATAAACTTTGAAAAGAGTGACTAAAGGAACATTTCTGCAAAGTCTGGTCCATTTTGGCCCAATGGTTGATTTTTAAAGAATTTTCTTATAATTTCTCCAAGTCCGATAAGCCCCTTTCTCCCTGCCACGGCCACATTTTTTGTCAATTGCAAGAATTTGAAAACAAATTTTGAAAAGAGTGACTCAAGGCACATTTCTGCAAAGTCTGGTTCAGTTTGGCCTAATGGTTGATTTTTAAAGAATTTTCTTATGATTTCTCTAAGTCTGATAAGCCCCTTCCTCCCTGCCACGGCCACATTTTTTGACAAATGTAAAAATTTGTGGATGAATTTTGCAAAGAGTGACTAAATGCACATTCCTGCCAACTTTGGTTCAAATTGGCCTAATGGTTGATTTTTAAAGAATTTTCTTAAGATTTCTCTAAAATCTGATAAGCCCCGCCCTGCCCCGCCCACATTTTTTGACAAATCAAAAATTCACGAACAAGTTTTGAAAAGGGTCACACAAGGAACATTTCTGCCAAGTTTTGTTAAAATTGGACCTATGGTTTAGGAGGAGAAGATGTTTGAAAAAATTGTGGACAGACGGACGGACAGACGGACGGACGGACGACGGACAAAAAGCAATCACAATAGCTCACTTTGAGCACTTCGTGCTCAGGTGAGCTAAAAATGCTGGCCACCAGCATTTTATTATGTTGCCTCAATGTTTTCCCAAACCATTTCTACCAGGGACATCAAAAGCAGGTCCTGTTTAGGAAAGGGTTGATTGCAACAAATTCTTGTCCCCTTTTTCATGTACCAACCCTTATCTATTCATTAAGCCTCCTTTTCGCATAATTCATGGCCTCCGTGATGTCAATCACAAATGGAGAAGAGTTCAGATGTGTTCCAAATGAGAAACAATTTCCTCCTCCGCCTAAAACGATGATTTTGTTGGTTTCCATGGCAACACTTGTGTGTCTGTGTAACATTATTAGGTTGTTTTTGTCTTGTTTCTGAAAAAGAATATTTTTTCAATATCATGACACTAAAGAAATATTTTAAACAGAACACTATGTTTTGATTTTTTTATCTGAAAATTAAGGACTGCTTCCATTTCAGCTGTGTAATAGAGAACACAAATTTTGAAAAAAACATTATCAACTAGAAATCTATCACTGAAGGTGATAAAAATACCCCTGCCACCACATTTGTTCGGACAAGTGTTTTTGTTGAATCAGGAGCCATACTCAGAAATTGTCAATCCGATTTTCTTGAAATTTGATCCAATCAGGGGTCATAACTCAGAAAGTATCGGTCTGATTTCCGTGAATTTTGCATCTTGCATATATACAGGTCCTAATGCATACCTGTGCTAAGTATGAAGCAAATCATTCAGTAACTGTAGGAGGAATTGTCCGGACAAGCATTTTTGTCAAATCAGGGGCCATAACTCAGAAATTGTCGGTCTGATTTTCAAGAAATGTGCGTCTTGCACATCTACTGAAGTTAATTCACACCTGTGCCAAGAACGAAGCAAATCGGACAGTAACTAAAGGATTTGTCCGGACAAGCATTTTTGGTAAAATCAAGGGCCATAACTGGAAAGTAATGGTCAGATTTTCGTGAAATTTGCGTCATGCACATCTACAGGTCCTAATGCACACCTATGCCAAGTATGAAGCAAATCGGACAGTAACTGTAGGAGGAGTTATCCGGACAAGCATTTTTGGGTCAAATCAGGGGCCATAACTCAAAAATTATTGGTCCGATTTTCGTGAAATTTGTGTCTTGCACATCTACAGGTGACAATAAACACTTGTGCAAAGCATGAAATAAATCGGTCCACAAGTGTAGGAAGAGTTAGCCGGACAAGCATTTTTTTGTCAAATCAGGGGCAATAACTCAGAAAGTATCGGTCCAATTTTCGTGAAATGTGCGTTTTGCACATCTACAGGTTCTAATGCACACCTGTGCCAAGTATGAAGCAAATCGGACAGAAACTGTAGGAGAAGTTGGCCAGACAAGCATTTTTGGGTCAAATCAGGGGCTATAACTCAAAAAGTATCGGTCCGATTTCCATGAAATTTGCGTCTTGCACATCTACAGGTCACAATGAACACTCGTGCCAACATCTACAGGTCACAATGAACACTTGTGCCAAGTATGAACTAAATCGGACAGTAACTGTAGGAGGAGTTGGCCGGACAAGCATTTTTGGGTCAAATCAAGGGCCATAACTCAGAAAGTAACGGTCAGATTTTCATGAAATTTGCGTCTTGCACATCTGCACATACTAATGCACACCTGTGCCAAGTATGAAGCAAATCGGACGGTAACTGTAGGAGGAGTTGGCCGGACAAGCATTTTTGGGTCTAATCAGGGGCCATAACTCAAAAAGAATCGGTCCGATTTCAATGAAATTTGCGTCTTCCACATCTACAGGTCACAATGAACACTTGTGCCAAGTATGAACTAAATCGGACAGTAACTGTAGGAGGAGTTGGCCGGACAAGCATTTTTGGGTCAAATCAGGGGCCATAACTCAAAACGTATCGGTCCGATTTCCATGAAATTTGCGTCTTGCACATCTACAGGTCACAATGAACACTTGTGCCAAGTATGAACTAAATCAGACAGTAACTGTAGGAGGAGTTGGCCGGACAAGCATTTTTGGGTCAAATCAAGGGCCATAACTCAGAAAGTAACGGTCGGATTTTCATGAAATTTGCGTCTTGCACATCTGCACATCCTAATGCACACCTGTGCCAAGTATGAAGCAAATCGGACGGTAACTGTAGGAGGAGTTGGCCGGACAAGCATTTTTGGGTCTAATCAGGGGCCATAACTCGAAAAGTATCGGTCCGATTTCCATGAAATTTGCGTCTTGCACATTTACAGGTCACAATGAACACCTGTGCCAAGTATGAACTAAATCAGACAGTAACTGTAGGAGGAGTTGGCCGGACAAGCATTTTTGGGTCAAATCAAGGGCCATAACTCAGAAAGTAACGGTCGCATTTTCGTAAAATTTGCGTCTTGCACATCTGCACGTCCTAATGCACACCTGTGCCAAGTATGAAGCAAATCGGACGGTAACTGTAGGAGGAGTTGGCCGGACAAGCATTTTTGGGTCAAATCAGCGGCCATAACTCGAAAAGTATCGGTCGGATTTCCGTGAAATTTGCGTCTTGCACATCTACAGGTCACAATGAACATTTGTGCCAAGTATAAACTAAATCGTTCCACAAGTGTAGGAGGAGTTGTCCGGACAAAGTTTTGGAGACAGACCAACCAACCATCCAACCATCCAACCTTCCAACCATCCAACCATCCAACCACTGGACCGACAGGCTGATTCCAGTATACCCCCTCCAAACTTCGTTTGCGGGGGTATAATAAGAAGTTGGGAGAAGGAGAATCCTTTCCCAAGCAAGACCAATATTTACATCTCTGATGGAAAGGACTTTGGAAACATTGAGGCAAAAGAAAGTGTTGAAAATCAGCATTTTCCCCTTTTGACTCAACATTTCTATCCTACATGTATATTGTACAGAAATCTTATCTTTATCATTTGGCCATTTGCATCAGCTTTCAAATGGGACTGCCATCAAATTGTGTTGTTTGCAAAAGGTTTAATTCAGCAGAAGCTTTAACCCATAACCACACAATCACTCTTTTTGACTCCCCACAATATAATGGCTTTGGAAAACATCATGCTAAACGAAGAAATTATTTGTGACAAGCAATTTCTTCATTTCCCACAGTGTTCTCAACCCAAAAATGTACAATATTGTCCACTTGAAATTCTCATCTGCATGATCTTTGAATTTGGACTACCCCAAAATTTTGCCGCTTGGTAATGGGTTAAGAACTAGACATATCCATACTTTATCAATACTTCATTAATCATGACACAATGATTTTCATTGCAAGGTTGTTGTAAAATTAACTCAATGTTGTGTTAACTTTCTTTTTCAGTGGAATAATTATGAATCAACCAAAGCACACTTTACCATCTAAGGTTAAATTTCTAAATTAATTACCAACATACTCACTGGAAGAGCAAATTCTTCACTTTTTCCGGTTGGTAGATGTACAATAGCAACACCTGGTGGTGAATGATGACAGTTAACTCCGCCCACTAGAACTAGAAAGTCGTCAATCACATGTGCACTGTGAGCATATCTGCAATAATGAAAGTAATTTTAAAACTCTCTTTAAAACGAGACAAGGTTTTAACACCCTTGACAGTAAAGGCTTGGGAAAACATTTAGGCAAAAGAAGAAAATGCTGATAATCAGCATTTTCTTCTTTTGCCTAAATATTTTCTGTGCTATATTATATATAAATCCTATCTTAAATGACATCAATTCTGTTGTCTACACCAGTGTTTAAATTGGAGGAGTCTCAATTAGGTCCTATGGGAAAGGGTTAAACAATTAACTAACAAATAATTCCACACTTTTTCCCGTTGGTAGATGTACAATAGCGACCCCTGCTGGTGAATGTGCACTGTGGGCGTACCTGGAATGATGAATTACAGAATACTTTTTACAAATGAATATAATTATAATTCCACACTTTAATACATTGACAGATGCACAATAACGACACCTGGTGGTGAATGATGACAGTTTACTCCGCCCACTAGAACTAGAAAGTCATCAATCACATGTGCACTGTGAGCGTACCTGCGATAACGAATTACTGAATATTTTTTACAAATGAATATAATTATAATTCCACACTTTTCCCCGTTGGTAGATGTACAATAGCAACACCTGGTGGTGAATGGTGACAGTTAACTCCGCCCACTAGAACTAGAAAGTCCTCAATCACATGTGCACTGTGTGCATATCTGTAATGGAAGATGATGAAACTTAATCAACAAAAGAATTTTGTCCACAGAAAACACACAATGTCCAATCTAAGGTACCAGCATAGAAGATTCATCTGTTACGTACTGATGACAAAATAATAACCTGTTACCAGACAACAAAATCTTGTACTTTCAAAATTCCAAAAGATCCAGATGAACATTTCAGGAGAGAATTTCACAAGCAATTTCTTCTTTTTCCGCAGTTTTCCAAATCCTATAAAAGGGGAGTAAAAGGCCGACTTCGATTTGCAATGGCTCACGCCATCGCTCACGCCATCGCTCCAACCGAACACCAATAGTGCGAGCTATTGACGTCATTTCCGTAGCTATAGCTCCAATCGAACAGCAATGGCCAGAGCTATAGTCCGACCACCGAAAAAAGTATGGTCGGACCATGGCTCCATTACATCATTCGGAACTCCTCGGATAAACAGCGGACCAATCAGCGTCTAGTAAACAAAGGTTTTGATTGGCTGACACAAAACGGGGGAGTGAGTATAATAGATAGAACAGCACTGGTTCCCAACGATAGCGTGAGCCATTGCCAATCGAAGTCCGCCAAAGTCTCAACATGTGGTAATGGTTTATCCAAAATAAACTTAATTGTTCAGCACTTCGGTTTATAAAAGTAGGTAATGCTTAATATGCCTATGACTTTAATTAAAGCATAAACACAAAATAGTGAAGCTAAAACCGCAATACAATACCTTGATTTTATATTGGTTGTCAACAACTTCCAAGTCAATGTCTCCAAATCCAGCATATAGACAGAAGACAGCGGATGTAAATCCTCCTGGAGACCTCCAGCAATGATCATGTGACCTTTCCAGAGTGAGGCTGTGTGGGTGTGTCTTGGGCTGGGAGATTGACCAATCATATTGATCTGTAAAGATTTGAATATTATTTAACCAATTACAAGACAGCAAGAATTTAGACTCCTCCAAATTATTGGTATTGCAGACAACTAATTCAAATATTGGTATTTTCTTCCAGGGTAGAAAGCATTGTGGGAATTGAAGAAATTTCTTGTCACAAGCAATTTCTTCATTTTCCACTATGTTTTCTTAAGTATTTTTTATCTTCTTGTAGAGAGCCAAAAAGCATCATTATGTGGGAATGGGTTTAATTCATTAACAACAACTTTCAAACATATAGACAGAAGAAAGTGGTTGTAAATCCCCCTGCAGACCTCCAGCTATGATCATGTGACCTTTCCAAAATGAGGCTGTGTGGGTGTGTCTTGGGCTGGGCGATTGACCAATCATATTGATCTGTAAAAATTTGAATATTCACAATAGTCAATTTGAATACATTTATCTGTTGAATGTTTATGAAATTTGAACTCTTCAAACTGATTCCACTTTAAGCATGTTGCACAGACTACCTGTCTCTTCATATTTTAATTTCAGAGAACTCAAACATGTTGTCAAATTTATCTATTGAATGACAAAATTAAGTATCATAAAATTATTTTGACGTTTGAACATAAACATTACCTTAGACCACTCTGATGTCCTTGGCACATACTTGTAACAATCTCCAAGCGCCATAACTGTTTGTGTTCTCCCTCCAAATATTATCACAGTTTCATCCCCTGAAAAGGCAGCAACATAAATTAGATCAAAAGGACATGTATAGAAAGAAAATTACCATCATCACTGAAGCTTAAGCATCTTATTGGAACAAGTGTTACAAATTTAGCAACTACACACACCTTGTATTAAAGTAGTCCACCCGTAATGAGATTCACGCAACATAGGAATGTTTCCTCATTCGGATTCCACTGCCAAATGTTTCTGACGTCGACCAAATAATCCCGACATCATGTAAATCTCATTGGGGTGGACTACATTAATTCAACATGATAGTCAAACTAGAAAGACCTGAAGGTCTTGAGTCGCTCCACAGGCCTGAATTTCTTTTAACCCTTTCCCAAACAAGACCTGGTTTTGACGTCTTTGTAAGAGAAAGCTTGGGAAAACATTGAGACAAAAGAAGAAACTGCTGATAACCAGCAGTTTCTCCTTTTGTCTCAACATTTTCTGTGCTAGATTGTACACAAATCTCTTCCTTTCTAACATCAATTTTGTCATCTACAGCAACTTTTAAATAGGACAGGCCAAAAATTTTGTCGTTTGGGAAAGGGTTAATATTAAATCCAAGTTTTGACTAGATTTTTGATTCCAGTTTAGGATGATACTGGTAATGAAAATCTTCCTTGTGCCAAATAGATCTAAATTTACTTATGAATTGTAGATCTTCCTAAATATACCATTTATTAGAATAAATGTTTTGCCATTAGGAAAGGGTGAAATTCCATTCACTGTTAAGGTCTTTGAATTTACCCAGCCTAAAAATTTGCCATCTGCTAATGGGTTAACATTTCACTATGACCCACTATTTTATTTAGTTAACACATTTGGGGACACACTGTGCCTCCAAATACACCTCTCTAACCTCTAAGATAAATATACTGCAAGCAGTAACCCTTCCACCTATTTCACACTTTACTCATTACCTGGCTGAGTTTATGCCATATAAATGAGCTCTTAACTCAGGCAGTGAAATTCCGATCAAACTGAAATATACACTCATGTTAGATCTACCAGTCACCAACATTCTGTCCAAATTTTCTATTAATTGGTCAATATTTGTTGTTGCTAGAGTGATAAAAAGACAAAACTGACATTTTGATATTAACCCTTTCCCAAACGACAAAATTTTAGGGTGATTTACTTCAAAAACTGCCACAAATGAAAAAAAAAGATGTTGTTAAAGATAGGATTTGTGTAAAATATGGCACAGAAAATATTGAGACAAAAGGAGAAACTGCTGGTTAGCAGCAGTTTCTTCTTTTGTTTCAATGTTTTCCCAAGCCTTTTCTATAAGGGACGTCAAAACCAGGTCTTGTTTGGGAAAGGGTTAAAGGGCAGATAACTCCAGACTTTCTTGTTCAATCTGAATTAATTCGAGGAATCTGAAAGAGGGTCACCTAATGATCATTCCTGTGAAGTTTGGTTGAAATCTATCCAGTAGTTTTTGAGAAGAAGATTTTTAAAGAAAAAGTTTACGGACGCACGGACGGACGGACACACTGCCATGACAATAGCCCGCTGGCCTGAAAGGCCAGTGGAGCTAAAAAGGAGCTCCAGTACAGGATTTCTGTGAGAGGGGTTCGATTTTTCAAATAGGGGGGTTCGTTTTCCTGTTATTAGACAATTTTGACTGAATTTCTGCATGAAAATGAAATAATCAGGCTACAGAGGGGGTTCGTTTCAACCCCCCGAACCCCCTCTGGATCCATCACTGATATTCAAGGACTAGGGTCATTTTTAGGGTAAGCGCAAGAAGCATGCAAATTTCATGAATTATTCATTATCTTTGTAGATCTAGTGGGCCCCCTTTCATACTACCATTCAACATGAACTTGAGTGTAACAGGTGAATAAAATCTATGACTAACCTTTATCGTCATACAGCATGGCAGAATGCCTCCATCTTGAACAAGGAATTTCTCCATTTTGTTCTATCACAGAGCTTTCAATTATCACATTTTCATCATACAAATGTCTTGATGCCTCCTCTGAATTATCCTTCACTTTCCTGGAATTCCTATCTACTTTCTTTGCATTATCAACAAGCGGTTCAGAAACTTTCTTATCCTGGTTACAATTCATAATTTCATTTCCTTTATTGTTGGTGGCATCATTAATATTTTCTTTATTACTATCATTGGAGATATTTCTTGCATCACTTTTTACATCAAAATTCGAATTGCTTGGAATTTCAGAACTATTGCTATCAAAGGAACTTTTTTCACAATTCATTTCACTATTCTCTTTATCACTAAAATTCATTTTAGATATTTCATCCATATTAAAATTCATTTCTGATTTCTCTTTTTCATTAAAATTCATTTCACTATTTTCTTTTTCACAATTCATATTGGCACTTTTCTCGTTATTTTCACAATTCATGATATTTGTATTCATTTCTTGTCTACCAAGATCTCCATTTCTGTTATTGAAAGCTCCTGAATTCTTGTCATCAGAAGTACTTTGATTCTCCTCTGCTGCAACTTCCTGTTGACTGGTTCCTTGCTTCTGCTCTATTTTTATAGAGACAATCTGGGTACACAGTCGCATGGGAGACAGCCGTCCACCAATCAGAATCAAGCTTCCATCCTTCAGATATGTCACGGTGGCGTGCATTCTACTCACTGAAAAAGTCATCAAACATCGCTGCTTTTCAACAAAAACCATGTAACTGCAGCTTTAAACAAGCTGCAGTTACATCGTTTTTATTAAAAAACAACAATATAAATCATATTTGATTGGTTACCAGTATTCAATATCTGGGATAAAATACAACTATGGACATGTTGTCAGAAAATATGTACTAGAACATTCTGCCCTCCTAAAGTGCACAAATATTGATAACTTTTCTGATAAAAGTTTTTTTAATTTACAAATGTTCAAGTTGCGTTTTGCAATAACTTTCAGAATTGAATCAGTCCAACAACAGGTCATCATCTTTTGTACTCTTATGATCATTATGCTCAAAGTATGTCATGTGCTTGAATCGAATGTGTATTTCTAAATAAAGATGCATTGATTATATCGAAGCTCTAACTTTGTAACCATACCTTGCAATTTTGAGTTATCAACAGCCACTTTAACCTTGGAAACATTAAGCGATCCTTGATCAACGATTGTAATGTCCGTCACCCTCATGTGCTTGCCGTTCTGTTCTCCAAAACCACCGACACAAACGGTACCTTTCTTGTCACAATCTGCAGTACCGTGACCAAACAGCTTGAAGACTTTTTCCAAGTTCACCTTCTCATATTTTATCATATCCTTGACATCTTCAATATCTGGAGATGCTGAAAAAAACATTACTGTAAAATCAAAATGGGAATTTCAAAGTGACAAAAATGTGTGTCAATCTTTTGATATTGATAACCTTCTTAAAAGTTTCTCTGCTTCCTCTAAAGGGCGAAGATATCCTCAGATTTAGAATACACGATAGTGGTATTAGATCAACTATCAATATACACTTCCAAAACAACCATAATCCATATTTTGCAGTTGATAACAAGAGCTGTCCGAAGACAGAGCGCTCCACTTTCTAAGTTGCTTAGTATAAAGGGGGCATAACTCCAAATAGAGTGGTCCCAGGGTCATGGGCCCTGATAGTAAGGTAGAAGGTGTGATGGTGAAAAAGTATTCCAAGTTTGGGTTAAATCCCTTTGATAGTATGGAAGTTATTGATGTTTGAAAAAACTTTAACCTTTGTTGCAACGCCGACGCCAACGCCGACGCCCGGGTGACAGTATAAGCTCTCATTTTCTTCGAAAAGTCGAGCAAAAAATTTATAAATGTTTAACAATTCCATCTAATTACAATATTTCTATGTTTTCCCTCTAATATTTTAAACTTCAAGAAGCAAAAAAAAAATACAAGAACATTATTACATTGCATGAAATGCATTTTGTAGTCTATAAAAGCTTTTAAGGTAGTCCAGCCCTATTAAGATCAAACAACAACCAAATTTTTTGTGCGACATTGTTTACATTTGTTACATATCTTTTATATATATCTTTTTATATATTTTGGCAAGGTCATAAACATTCAGTGGTGGACTGTTCCATCGCTGAATGTTAAATAATGTCGCACAAATAATTCTGACGTTCCTTGTATTCATAAAGGATGGACAATCATAATTCAGATCAAATTGTTATAGGTTGGCTTGGAAAATGATTCGAAGTACTCACAAATTTCAACACAATCCACTCCTTCTCCAATAATTCTAGCACAATTCCCATTGTATCCACACAGCACCATATAATGTGCACACTTGAGATGCCACTCCTCATATTCGTCAAACAACTCGATATTTTCTATCCTTTCTCGTTCCTCGGTCGGAAGCAAACTGAAGTAAAACTGGTTCATATCTAAGGCAGTTACATCGCTCCAGCCCTGGAAATGAGTAGATATATTTGATAGGGTAACCCTTATTTCAAATCACATTTCATCCTTGAAATAGATACAAATCAACATGTAACGTACATCAACATTAAGTTTTCATTTTAGTTGAGGGGAAATGAGAGGGATAGAAGCAAGTAAAAGGTTTATGTTAGTTAAAATAAGTTAAGTAAAGGTGGTGGATAGGCTCAAATTTGAAAGCAAGCTCATATTCGCGTGACTTTCACACTCAAAGATCATTGAGTTTCAAGTCTGCTGTTTACAGTCGGCACCTCTGGCAGCCACAGCACTTTGGCTTTCAACTCTCCTGTGCACCATTTATATACCTAGGTGAAGAGGAGCAATGTGGGGTAACTTTTTAGCTCAGAAAAATTCCTGTGGCACCAGCGGGATTTGAACCCAGGATCTCTCGATCCCAAAGCCCACATCCTGCCACTAGACCATGGCGCCCCACAAAGATGTGACATATCTTTCTTCAAGCTTTCCATTTTCCAACATGATAAAATTTTCCAAATCTTCAAATTGAACAAATTTGCAGACAGTCAAATGAATATTCCCAAGTTGCATGTTAAACAGGGTATCAAACAAAGCATAAAGGAAATGCTATTTTTAACTTTAATTTCATTTCTCTAAAGGACTTCTTTCTATTTTTCTGTTTACCCGATTCAAAATAATGACGCCTTTTAACGCCCTACAAGATAATGGCTTCAAAAAAAAAAATTGTGGAAAATGCATACATTGCTTGTGACAAGCAATGTCTTCATTTCCTACAATGTTTTCTACCCCCAAAAGACCAAAAAATGTAAAATTTCATTGAATTGAAGTTGTCGTTTGCAACATCTTTGAATTTGGACAAGTCTACAATTTGGCCATCTGGTAATGGGTTAAAGTTGGGTTAGGAATTAATGATAAGATTGTTAAATTGAAATTCATACCAATTTGGTGAATCTGTCCCTCTGAGCTTGTAATGTAGGAAATGCATTAATACTCTTTAATGGTGACCCAACTGTGTGGAAATGGTTCTGCCTGGTAATGAAATTAAAACAAAGTGAGACAGGAACATTCAAATTTGAAGTTGGCACTAGCTAATGTGTCAGATGGTGTACAATATGAGTGCAGTTTGGTTCTTATTGCAGTATTGTATCGAAATAATTTTTTAAAAAAAGTTTGCGAATTAAAAGCTTCATTTTACCTCCTTATTTGGAAAGGAAACATTGGAAAGTAGGCATTTCAATCATAGGGAATTTATTAACACCTTACCACTGGTTGATAAATTTTGATGCCCCGCTATATTAAGTCTTTTTAAAACATTGTAGAAGATGAAGAAATTGCTTGTGACAAGCATTTTTTCATATTTCATAACGCTTCCTACCCAGAGAGACCAAACAAAGTGCATTTCAGGACTTGAAATTGTTATTGAAACACCTTTGAGTTTGGACCAGTCTAAAATCTTGTTCTTTGGTAATGGATTCAGAAGAAACTTTAGTTTCAAAATGTATACACATTGGAAGCAATATTTTCTGAAGTCACAACTAATGAACACATTTAACTTACATAAAGAGTCCAAATGCATCTTCAGGATTTATCTGTAATATACAAAGAAGCATGATAATTATTTGATATCAAAATCTTACATATAGAACCTGTTGACACACTTTTCTTCTTTGCCAGCTAATTATCTGAATTGACATTTACTCTGACAGACAGGGAGAGATACATGTTGTAATCTTAAGTCACGAGAAGTTTCATCTTTAAAAGATAATTTCATGAAACAGGTGGTTTTTATGTGTTTAGTTTACAGAAGCGACAATTTATGTTAAGTATTTTATATGTTCTCAAATTACAAAAGGCTATTTCTTCATTGTTAAATCGAAGTTTAACACTCACTTGTTCATACAGTACAAACATCCCATTGTTAAATGTTTCAGCTGCCCACCTTACAACATTAGAGGCACTGCAAATGAAAAGGCAAGAGGCAATTAATTCATGGTCAGACAACAGCTTTTGACAACTCAGACAGAAGATGGAAGGAAATGCAATTACCAGTACTCAAAGACCTATTTTAGAAACTGACTCTAAAATAAGGAGCCACAGTAAATTTCTCTAATATCAAGACTTCTCTTTTTTTCTAAGATATGGATGACTCTTCGCACTGACATCTTGACATTTTTTTGTCAAAAATTTGTCAACCTATTAATGTTTCTCATTTGTGGATGCTAAAATCCTTGCATGAGGATTACAAAAATTTAGAACATGTTTTTAGCAGACATTTACTTATTCAATGTGAATATATGCATTATATTTAAATAAAACAATTTGACTCACCAGCGCCTAGTCATGTACGTCATGACGCATTCTGATAAGCATAATGTGGGTATATCAAGATCTATGTTACACAGGTTTAGTACTGCTTCTAGAGTATTAAGCTGGGACAAGTCTACCCCAATCAGCTTGTAGCAGTCTGTACTTATTTCTGAAAAATGAAATATGCATCCAAATCTGAAGGCAGGACATAGAAGGGCTCGGTAAATCTATTTGAGTTGGACAAGAGCATTGCCAGAATAAGTTTATTGTGTAAGGCAGCAAAACAGTCAAAAATCAAGTTTTCAGCCAAAACAATACATATATGTATACTATCATTCATGTTTTTAAAATATTTACATAGTACCCAATAAATTGCAGTCATAGATATATTTGAATTTTGTCAAGAAACAGGTATCAGTTTTCATTCTATTTACCTTCTTTTATCAAATCAATTTCAAGTCTGTAGGAATTTATAGCTACCTATCAATGGACTTTTGGCAGACAGTGCTGGATCTATGTCTCCAACCATTGTCAGAATCTCATCATTAGCCTTTATCAAGGCATGCTTTCTTTTCACCACTTCGGGAAAGTCAATCTTAAAAGAAGAAATAAAATAAGATGTGTTTGTGACACACAAATTCAGCATTTATTCTTTAATCTAAATGTGACCTTGATCTTTTACTTTGAAAAACTGCCTTCAACCAATTCATAAATATGACCTGGTTCTCTAATATGACTTTAGAAAACAGGCAAAAGTAGAACATGCTGATAATTAATTTGCCTCACAAGTTTGTTTGTAATCCTTGTACATGTATCCAATCTTTATCAATATACATTTTATTATCTACTGCAGCATCAAATTGGATTGAGCTAAATTTTGACTTGATCCAAATTTTTGCTGTTTGGGAAAGGATTGACACTTTCCCAAAGACAAAATTATGTGGTGTTCCAATTTGAAGCTGCTGCAGACGACAAAATGGTTGTTTTTTAAGATGAAAAATGTGTACAAAATAGCCCAGAAAATATTGAGGCAAAAGGAGAAAATGCTGATTATGACGTCAAAAGCAAGTCTTGTTTGGGAAAGGGTTAACACCAATTTGTTACTAATCAAACATGAGAAACATTCATTCATGAATCTGTCTTCTATATTACGGATTTCATTTCAGATGGCGCAGCTTTGGCTTTTATTATCATAAATTACACGTCTGGGCCTTTTTGAAATAACAATTTAGCAATTTATTTTCTTGTATACTTGTTATATCTGTGCTGTGATACAAATTCTTTTGTAGAATGTTACGCTTTATGCGAATTATTAACACATTTTGAATAAATGTCAGTGTCAGGTCAAATGAAATCGGTAATAACATGTTATTCTTACTTCATAAAATATTGTCTCCTTCAACAGGTCCTGTGAATGCAGTCTGAAGTAGGCAGAATCAAATCCTGCTCCAAGTGATATTATCTGAAAATATACAAAATGTTTTTATGTCAAATTCTTATAATTTAACAATCTACTTTCCATACCTTTATTTCATCAAATCATCAGGCAGAACAACACAGCAAAATTTCAGACTTGCTTGAATTTTAAGATTTTGCAGATGAGAATTTCAAGTGTGTGAAATTTTACTTTTTGTTCTGCCTTGGTTGAAAACTCTGTGGGAAATGAAGAAATTATTTGTTGCGAGCAATTTATTCATTTTCCATAATGTTTTCCAAAGCTTTTATTTCGTGGGGCGTCATTAAATGTCAATGTATGGTAATGGGTTAACCCTTTCCCAAACGGCAAAATTTTAGGGTGATTCATTTCAAAAACTGCTACACATGTCAAAATGGATGTTATTAAGAATAGGATTTGTGTAAAATATAGCAAAGAAAATGTTGAGACAAAAGGAGAAACTGCTGGTTATCAGCAGTTTCTTCTTTTGTTTCAATGTTTTCCCAAGCCTTTTCTATTAGGGACGTCAAAACCAGGTCTTGTTTGGGAAAGGGTTAAAACAGACAGAGCCAAACTATGAACTGTTATTAATACCTGAACAAGAATTTAAAATGGTTTACCAGACTTTACCTGGCTATTGAAGGTTACATTGAAGTTGGCAGATTATCTAACATAATCATGTTAAATCAGTTTGTAAAATATTGTAACTCAAACTCATAAGTCATTACTTTTTTATACTTATTATATATTTTCATTTTTCTAAAAAAAAATTATTTGACATTGACCTTATCAGACAATCACACATGATATTTTACCTGCTTTTGTCCAGTATTTTCTGTCAGAAATTTTTTCAAGATGTAATCCAGTGTCTTAGCTCTCACATAATATCCTCTGAAATAAAAATAGCCCATCAACAAAAGGCAAAATTTTAGACCAGTCTAAATACAAAGATATTGCAGATGACAATTTTAGGTGAGTACATTTTTTCACATTTTTTGTCTCCCTGGGTAGAAAACATTGTGGGAAATGACGAAATTGCTTGAGACAAGCGATTTCTTCTTTTTCCACAATGTTTTCCCAAGCCTTTATCTTGAGGGGCATCAAAAGGCATAATTATGTGGGAATGGGTTAACAAAGATAAATGACATTTCAGAATGAAATTTATCCGTGATAGTTATCTATTAAAAGTCAACTATAGATGCTAGTACATGGCAATATTCATTTGACAATCATATGAATCATGAATGCCCATGCCCTAAGATGTGATCAGGATCATCAAAAGAAAGAAATTCATTGAGAACTCTCGATTATTGGGTACCAAAACTTCTTATTTTTTTTGTTTTGGTTTTTGAAAATTGAACAACAAAGAACCTGAATAAGAAATTGTTTAGGTGAGAAAGCTTATAAAATACCATGTGTAAATTACCTATGTATAAGAGGAGCTCTCCTTGTCACTTTAGACACAAAACATTGTAGGAACGGATCATCAAAGTATCCAAGGTTGGCCATCGAACATTTACTAACAATGCTGCTGTCATTGGTTCCTTGTACCTGTGGTGAACAAATGAAATAAAAGCACATGTTGTCAGGTACAGTACAGCTCGCGCTGACAAAAAAATTCGACTGGAAAATTGCTGTGATTTACCATCGCGAACACCCCATTTTTCCACTCAAAATTTCCGTGAATCGCGACAATGGGTGGAAAATCGCAGTGATTGTGGCGATTTGCCAGGTTCGGATGGTAATGCCAGGTAAGACCAATATAACCTGTCCGTACAAATCACCGCGATCAGCGGTGGTTAAGTGGAAAACTGCAGTGAAAAATCCAAACAATTCCTGCAGATTTGGCTGGAAAAATGCTCTCGCTGCGGCCATCGCGTTATTCCACCCTAATCCACCCGAAATCCAATTGCGGCAATGCGTGGAAATAGGCAAAAACGCTCAAGCAGTACTGTGCAAGTAGGATTTCTAGTTTTATATCCAGTGGAGAGATCGACATAAGGATCGATAACTCTGTGATTAACCCTATCCAAAACATCAAAATTTCAAGGTGATCCACTTTAAAAACTGCCAAAAATTACCAAATGGAAGTTTATTAAAGATAGAATTTGTGTAAAATATGTCATAGAAAATATTGAGACAAAGGGAGAAACTGCTGGTTATCAGCAGTTTCTTCTTTTGTTTCAATGTTTTCCCAAGCATTTTCTATTAAGGACGTCAAAACAAGGTCTTGTTTGGGAAAGGGTTAATAGAAATATGAGGGCAGTCCTGAACTCTGTTGACCAGAGTTTCGAGTTCAAATTCCTGTCTAGCCGAGTAGCTGTGATAGTTTCACTGCATGTTACACACAGATTAATCTTGTGCATAATACAGTAGAGCTCGCATGTTTTGCCTTAGTTGCAATAATGTAACCGAAAACTTGTTGAATTTTGATATTGCAGCTCTAGTAACAGTTTAATCCGAGTCTTCTCTGATGTAAATACGCTCTTTGATATTTTGATTTTTCGCTATTTACATCAGAGAGCGTTGCTCTTTGAAAACAGCGGAAAGTTCGGTAACGTTACAAGTAACTTGAAGCTTTGTTTTTGTGTATCATATCGAATCACTCTGTAAAACACTGTAGGGTATAGATCAATAAATCATTTTTTGTCATACCTGACCAAAAATTTCATTTCAAATCGGCCTGCTGGATGAGTATAACCTATGGTTTTGAATGGAAGGTCAAGGTAAATAAAGGCTGCTCAGGTGAGGTTTGTTGCAAAACATTGCCTATTAACCTTTTAGAAATACTTTTTGGTCGTAATTTTTTCAGCAGCCATAACAATAAATGGTTCATTTATCGATACCATCAGGGGTTTTAACGATAGCGTTTAAGATCGGACGGTGAACGATGCGCAACAATTTGTTGCGAACTTCTTGATTTTTTCAAAGAGCAACGCTCTCTGATGTAAATAGCGAAAAATCAAAATATCAAAGAGCGTATTTACATCAGAGAAGACTCGGATTAGTAACAGTTTTGCATATACACTCGCCCACCGTGGTAAGAATATATTTTGAGTAGAAAATCACAGTGGAACCCCCCATTCCCCTCGATATTCCGCTCAAAACACAGCGATTCTCGTAATCACCACGATTCGGGTTGGTACAGGAACTTTAAATGCACCAGTATTAGCTGCGATATCGTAGCCACAAATTTGATGACCGGCATTGGTTTGTGAAACCCAGATGAACATTCAAAAAGATTTCAGTAACATTACTGCAACTACACCAGTACTTTCGCCAAATGTGTGAGCCGATGAAATTCTATGAACGTTAGACTATCCTCCATAACAGAGAACGAATTTGAAAGGATCAAATGTGAAACCTCTTCATTGCAAGGCCAACGTTCTACCTATCAACCACAGTCACCCAAAATAATACCATTGTTCGACATTGCTAAAGGAAAAATCTTTGGAAACGTTGAAAGAAAAAGACTGACAAACAGAATTTTCATTTTCTCTAGTCTAGATTTGTTAAAATTTGCGGACTTTCTCGACATACATTTTTATTTTGCGACTACATTTACATTCAATTGGAATAAAGTTTTATGACTTTTAGAAAGGGTTAAGCAATATATTTAATAAATTTATTGAAAAGACTGGTCTATATCCGAATACAGATACTGTCCGAATATGGTACCACTTTATTGAGATTAATTTCTAGAAGATCTTTTCGAAAATAATACATACAGCAGATTCTCGCCTTGATTTCAATGTTTTGGTCTTCTTTGTAGCAATGTTTTGATCTTCCATCGTTGATTTTCCGATCACTGAACTTCACTGATTGCACTCAGTTTCGTCAGTTTTCGATGGTAGTCTCCCTTGTTGCGGTTTCAAATTTTGGTTGTCTCCCTTTGAAGCAAGAGGTCCATTACTACCTTAGGCCGCTCACCTGGTAGTGTTGTGGTTCACGTGAAATTTTCTCCAAGGCAATACGAGATTTTTGGTTTCACAAGCAGATAAATCCACTGAAAACATTGAGGAGAAAAGTAGCGAAGCTTTTTGTCCTTTTCCCTCAATGTTTTAAAAGTTTAAGATTCACTTCAATGTTTCAATGCTTTCAAAATAATTCATTGAGACGGGCCATAAAAGTAAGACCATGCATATGAGTTGATTGAAAATATTAGAACAGTTATCATCCTCTATGAGGCATATCGTAGGTGGGGGGATCAAAACCTTGTAACTCCAGCTTTGTCAAGCTGGAGTTACGAGGTTTTGACTCCCCACCAGTGATATGTCAAATACTAACATATATCTGATTTAGGATAGGATTACCACCACTGTAGACATCTACATAGACAACGTCTGCCTTTCTTGATGCTTTTTGAAACTATATTGAACTACTTTCAATAGATCTACATCAGTGTCCATGAAATGCATAGTACCGTAATTATTCTAATAAACGCCCATATTCTAATAAACGCCCATCCCCCAAATCTTGGCTGAAAGGCTGCTTATTTTAATCACAATCTTAGCGAAAAAGGGTGATTCTAATAAACGCCCATCCCCCGATTCCGGATTAAAATAATGTAAGTCATAAACAAAGATAATTTCCAAAAGCAATAAAAAAGAAAATGTCCAGCCATCAATCTGTTTGCAATGAAGGAATTTCATTGAAAAATTGTATTTTGCAGTCCTTATAACAAAACTTTGCCAAATTCGATTTGCAGAACTTAGAGCCTATGAATTGACTCTTGATTCGCAAATTTTGACTAACAAAAGTAGAATACCTCTAATAAACGCCCACACCCTACTTTTCCATCGACCATGTTTCTAATAAACGCGCGGGCATTTATTGGAATAATTACGGTAATATTATCCTTATCTGGATAAAATGAAGCTTTCCCTTAGACAGGTAAAGCCTCCATAGAATATGACATGCCAAGACAATGGTTCAAATCAAACTGGAAGCTTAAAATTCTTCGAAGGACCCAAACAGTGAAATTTTAGACAACACATGAAAGCTTCTACAGACTAGTAAAATGTTTATCAATGAAAATATGATTTGTGCACAATATTTAGCAAAGAAAATGTTGAGACTATAGAATAAAACGCTTATCAATTTAACAAAATTTTAATATTTCATCTAAATATTGTCACATAGCTCTATCTGATAGGGAAGTCCAAACCAGGTGTTGTTTGGAAAAGTGTTAAAAAAGACCAAAGAAGCTTGAAAATGGATTTCAAAATTTTATTGGAATATTTACATTTTATGAATAAAATGAACACAAAAAGTGAAGATGAAGAACAAAACAATATTTGCTTTGCAGGGTTTACCTGTCCTCAGAATAGTTTAAAGCCGTAGTGGCAAATTAAAAGTATTGGTAAATCTTGAAACGCATTGAATTGAATTTGAATTAATTGTGAATAAAAACATAATGGGGAAAACAAGAAATTGCTCAATTTGAGCAATTTCTTCTTTTATCATTTTGTTTTTATATAGAATTATGCATTATAACATTATACTGCATAAGAGTGCATATTTTATCAGTTTTTGATATGAAATATATCTAAATGTCTCTATTTGGTGACCATTTTGAAGAAATTAAGCTGTAGGTGTAATTTTAAAGCTGTAGGGGCATTTATAGCGATTTACATGAAGCTGTAGAGGGGCTGATACAGCTTATTAGGCATGGGGGAAACACTGCTTTGAGAACAACATGGATCCATGTCAACCAGCATATACACACAGTCTGATCAGAATCCAATGTGATCTCTTGTAGCATCTTCATGGCCTTATGCAACTTTCACCCATTACCACACTCGGCACACAGTGACTCCTTTTGACTCCCCACTAGATTTTGGTTTTGGAAAACATCGTGGGAATGATGAAATTGCTTGTGACAAGCAATTTCTTCATTTCCCACAATGTTTTCTTTCTAAAAAGACAGTAAAATGTAAACTTTATTTTACTTGAAATTGTCGTCTGCAGCATCTTTGAATTTGGACAAGTCTAAAATTGTGTTGTTTGGTAATGGGTTAATATCATGGATCCTGATCAGACTGCATTGGGGCACAAACTGATTTGGAAACATGGTGATCTCAAATGCTTTTTAACCCTTTTTTTTCCCAAATGACAAAATTTCATTGTGGTCCTATTTAAAAGCTGCAACAGACGACAAAATGGATGTTGATAAAGAAAGAATTAGTATACAATATACAGGGTTCTCCACAGAAAAATTTGAAGCTGTAGGGTCAAATTAAAATTGTGTCCATGCAAATGATTGTGAATAAAAACATAGTGGGAAAAGAAGAAATAGCTCAAATGTCTCTATTTGCTGACCATTTTGGAGTAATTAAAGGGGGACGAGCTAGGCTGTCGAAAATGCAAATGGCACAATAATTACAAACCAGAAATAACGTAGATCTATGAAATTACCAACCTGAAGGGGTAGATCATTTATGTCCACGAGCTTTATTAAGTATTAAAATCCAAGTCAATTAATAACATGCTGGTCGTCCTTGTTTTAGTTTTGTAACGGCTACATATGCCCAACCTTCAAAAATCAACTAGAACTGTCGCAAAGCGGACAAATACCCCTCCACTAGCGCCTTGTCACTGAAAAGGTGCTGTAGGTCAACCGGTTCTTGACTTAGAACATGGAAATGGATTTTAAACAAAAGTCTCATTGTGACCTTGACCTTTGACCTTGGTGACCCAAAAACAATAGGGCACCTCCATGGGTCATGGGCAACAACTGTGTGAAGTTTCATGATCCTAGGTCAACCGGTTCTTGACTTATTGCACGGAATCGGATTTTAAACAAAGTTTGATTGTGACCTTGACCTTTGACCTTGGTGACCCAAAAACAATAGGGCACCTCCTTCGGTCATGGGCAACAACTGTGTAAAGTTCCATGATCCTATGTCAACCGGTTCTTGACTTAGAGCACGGAAACAGATTTTAAACAAAGTCCTATTGTGACCTTGACCTTTGACCTTGGTGACCCCAAAACAATAGGGCACCACCTTGGGTCATGGGCAACATCTGTGTAAAGTTTCATGATCCTAGGTCAACCGGTTCTTGACTTAGAGCACGGAAACAGATTTTAAACAAAGTCCTATTGTGACCTTGACCTTTGACCTTGGTGACCCAAAAACAATAGGGCACCTCCTCGGGTCATGGGCAACATCTGTGTAAAGTTTCATGATCCTAGGTCAACCGGTTCTTGACTTAGAGCACGGAAACGGATTTTAAACAAAGTCTGATTGTGACCTTGACCTTTGACCTTGGTGACCCAAAAACAATAGGGCACCTCCTTGGGTCATAGGCAACAACTGTGTAAAGTTTCATGATCCTAGGTCAACCGGTTCTTGACTTAGAGCACGGAAACGGATTTTAAACAAAGTCCGATTGTGACCTTGACCTTTGACCTTGGTGACCCCAAAACAATAGGGCACCTCCTTGGGTCATGGGCAACAACTGTGTAAAGTTTCATGATCCTAGGTCAACCGGTTCTTGACTTAGAGCACGGAAACGAAAAAGTCTACGGATGGATGGACGGACGGACGGACGGACGGATGGACAGACAGACAGACATGGTGAAACCAATATACCCCCCTCTACTTCGTAGGTGGGGGGTATAATTACGTCAGAGATACGTCATCTGTGCTCAGCGAGTTTTAACACACCGTACAACCGGCTGCGTAGAAACTCAGCGAAGACAGATTCGGCATCTGATGTCATGTGCATGGTAGGTCAAATGAATTTACTTTTATAAATAAACGAAAGGATCTTTGGTATTCTATAGTAGATAAATACGCGTATAAATGTTCAGTGCTTGTACAAAATAAACCTTTTCACGTATTCCTCGCAAATAAGGTCACAGTCATCGACACAGCCGGTTGTACGGTGTGTTAATACCGCGGAGGTGTGTCTCGTTGACCTTGACCTTGTCTTGTTTTGAAGTAAAAATAGATTGTGTAAACATGGTTGTAAAGGATTGATCTATAGCAAAGGAAAGATGTTTTTTCGCCGAGATTGAGGTTTTTATGCATTGCTAATTGTTTTTCCATGCACAAATATGAGTTCCTCAACAGTTCGGAAGCATAAAAACATAGAATGAGCCCCTTTAAGTTGTAGGGGTAATATTGAAGCTGTAGGGGCATCATAGTAATTTACATGAAGCTGTAGTGGGGCCGATACAGCTTATTAGGCTGGGGAGAACACTGATATAGCATGGAAAATATTGAGAAAAAAGGAGAAGCTGCTGGTTATCAGCAGTTTCTTCTTTTGTCTCAATGCTTTCCCAAGCATTTTCTATTAGGGTCGTCAAAACCAGTTCTTGTTTGGGAAAAGGTTAAAAAGTGTCTATTTTCATATATCGTCGTTGTAAATGCAAAACCTCGTATCTCGTTTTTGGAAAATTTTAAAGGGGAGGGCAAAAAGTGTAAAAACTTTTCCCAAATTGAAATGTTTTACTTGAAATTTGGACAAAATGTTCATAAATGGTTTGTCATCAATACTGATCAGTAACAAGCATTCTGAAGTATTGCAAAACAATACCAAGTCCCCTACCGGCTTTATATATGTGTTTAGAAAAAGAAGCCCAAATAAATTCAAAGTCCAGCATCCGTATCTTCCTCAAAAATCACTGGACTGGAATGAAACTCAACCTTGTTCTGTAACTTATCAATGCGGGTCTACATACCAAAAATCAGCTCAATAGCTGCAAGTATTAAGAAAAAAAAGTCTGGAAAACTGTGATTTCCCAGAAGTTTTCTAAGTCCAGCATCTGTATCTTCCCCAAAAATCACTGGACCGGAACGAAACTCAAACTTGTTCTGTATCTCATCAATATGTGTTCATATACCAAAAATCAGCTCAATACCTGCAAGCGTTTAGAAAACAGTCTGGAAAACTGTAATTTCCTAGAAATTTTCTAAGTCCAACATCTGTATCTTCCCCAAAAATCACTGGACCGGAACGAAACTCAAACTTGTTCTATAACTCATTATTGCGGGTCTACATACCAAAAATCAGCTAAATAGCTGCCACCATTGAGAAAAAAAGTCTGGAAAACTGTAATTTCCCAGAAATTTTCTAAGTCCAGCAGCCATATCTTCCCCAAAAATCATTGGACCGGAACGAAACTCAAACTTGTTCTGTACCTCATCAATGCGGGTCTACATACCAAAAATCAGCTCAATAGCTGCCAGCATTTAGAAAACAAGAGCTGTCACTGTAAGATGACAATGCCCCCGACACCGCTTTGATTTTAAATTATGGCCAATCTATGTTCAAGGTCAAGGTCATCCAGGGGTCAAGGTCACCAAAGTATGTGCCTACAGAAAGGTAATGTACCAAGGAATGTTGTGGTAAAGTATGAAGCGAATATGTTAAGTAATAAGGAAGTTATGGTCAATGTTAAAGTTTTTGGACGGAATGACGGACAGACGGACGGACAGACAGATGGACGGACAGACGGACGGACAAGTCAAATTTATGATGCCTCCCTATCGGAGGCATAAAAAGTCTGGAAAACTGTAATTTCCCAGTAATTTTCTAAGTCAAGCATCCGTATCTTCCTCAAAAATCACTGGACCGGAACGAAACTCAAACTTGTTCTGTAACTCATCAATGCGGGTCTACATACCAAAAATCAGCTCAATAGCTCCCCCCATTTAGAAAAAAAGTCTGGAAAACTAATTCACCGAACTGACGGACAGACGGACGGACTGACTGACAGACAGAGTGCAAACCTAAAGTCCCCTTCGGCTTCGCCGGTAGGGGACTAAAAATATCTCAAAACCTGCAAGAATTGTCTTAAACTGGGCACACAAGTTTGTAGTTTGAAAATCGCAGAAATCGAGATACGAGGTTTTGCATTTACACTGACAATATATTATTTGTACGCTAATAGTTTTGCACCCAGTCTTCATTTTCCATTTAAATTGTTAATATCAAGATATCTTCATGCAAACACATTATCGTCAGTGTTATTGCAAAACCCTGTAACTCCAGCTTGATTAAAGCTGGAGTTACAATGTATTCTCAATAACACTGACAATATCCTATATTTCTGGGAATATGAAAATTGGTATATAATATCTGCTTTCGCAGAAAATGCCATTTTTCCCCACAGTAAAAATGGATAAGGTTGTTTGACCTTTCAAGTTTCTTCTTTTCTCTTAAAGTTTACCACAGCCTTTGATCCATCCTAGTGACATCTTTTCCTGTAGACCTATAAACCGTAATTATTCTAATAAATGCCCATATTGTAATAATCGCCCATCCCCCAAATTTCGGCAGAAAATCTGCTTATTTCAAGCACAATGTCAGCGAAAAGGGTGATTCTAATAAACACCCATCCCCCGATTCAGAATTAAAATAATGTAAGTCATGAACAAAGATCTTTTCAAAAAGCGATGAAAAAGAGGATGTCCAGCCATCGAACTGTTAACAGAACTTTAGCAATGAAAGTAATTCATTGAAAAATCATATTTTGCAGTCCTTTGCCAAATTCAACTTGCTGAACTTCGAGTCCATGAATTGACTCTTGATTCGAAAATTTTTAATGACAAATTAGAAAACCTCTAATAAACGCCCATCCCCTACTTCTGACTATGTTTCTAATAAACGCCCTGGCGTTTAACTTTATTAGAATGATTACAGTATTTGGAATTTACAGGCACTTGACTTGACCCATTACCAAACAACAAAACCTGGAGACTGGTCCTAATTCAAAGATGTTGCAGACAACAATTTCAAGTGAAAGAAATTTAACATTTTTTTATCTTTCTAGCTAAAACATTGTGGGAATTGAAGAAATTGTTTGTCACAAAGCAATTTCTTCATTTTCCACTGTGTTTTCCAAAGCCTTTTTATTGTGCAGCGTCAAAAAGTGTCATTAGAAGGGAATGGTTTAAACACAACAATCACTAGACAACCATTTTCCTGAACGTCATATTAATTCTCACATTCGGTAATCGTTTTCTCGACGGAAGAGCATGGTACCAGTAAGTATTTGTCGGGTGTTTCATCATCAGCAAACTTCCATGCTGCAGTTCAAGCTTCACTGGTGGAATATGTCTCTTGGCGTTCTTTCCGCGAGCGTCAGCGTGTTTGAAAATAAAGTCTCTAGCTTGACCGAGAGATAAGGACGCAATGGGGTACCCGTGAACTAAGTCTTTTTCATCGTCTCGATGTTCTCCCATGTGATCGTTTCCATCTTGATATCTGATAAAAGATTAATTAAAATGAGCTTGAATCTGGACAAATGTCCTTGACAGCTTTTATAACTAACTACATGGATCTAAATCAGCCCGCACATACTGCAATCTGATCCATATCCATATTGTTCTCTTACAGGTTCTTGAATGACAATAGTTGATTAATCGTCTACAAAAACCGTAACAAAGCAGCATGGGCAGAGTCCACATTATTAAGCAGAAGATGATCTGAATTCACTGTGATTTCAAATCTTAGAAGGACCCTTTTCCCAACATTATGTAAAATGATATATGATAACTCAGACTTGTGTTATAATTTTATTAAGTACGTGTATAAGTATATTGCTGAATAAGTTGTCTATAGATGTCAAAATTCAGTATCCAAAACACAGGGTTTGGGGAAGACTGAAACGTGAAATACTTTACTGTTTTAAATGTCTTTACCCCCTTTCAATTGACCCTCTCCCAAGCAACATATTTTTTGAAAGCTGCTGCCAATGACAAGATGAATGTTACTAAAGGTAAAATTTGTCAATAATACAGCACAGAAAACATTCATACAAAAGCAGAAAATGATGATGATCGGCATTCTCTTCTTTTTTCTCAATATTTTCCCAAGCCTTTTATATCAAAGCTGACAAAGCCAGCTGGTCTTGTTTGGGAAAGGATTAACACACAATTTGAATAACAAACCTGTTAATAAGTACAAAGTTAAAGTCATAGCCAGTGACTTGTGTTATTTGATTCTTGACTTTGTCCAGCAGTGGTATCCAAGGTTTGGCTGGAACTGTGTTGTTGGAAAATCTGTAAGCTAAACCTTCATCCCCATATGCTACCTGAAGAAAAAATAATATCATTTTTTGCACTATTCCCAATTAATTGGTATAAACTTAACAGAATTGAATTTTTTTTTTAATTCCTAATCATATCAAGTAACCACACTCTTCAGGCCTAGGAATTAGTGGCTTAACCCTTTCCCACACATTGACGCTTTTGGACGCCCCACAAAATAAAGGCTTTGGAAAACATTGTGGAAAATGAAGAAATTGCTTGTGACAAGCAATTTCTTCATTTCCCTCAATGTTTTCTACCAAAAAAGACAAAAAAATGTTAAATTTTGTTCAATGGAAATTGTCGTCTGCAACACCTATGAGTTTGGACTAGTCTAAAATTTTGTTGTTTGGTAGTGGCTTAATCCATTCCTACATACTGACGCTAATCATGCTATATCACTAAATTGGAAAACATTGTGGAAAATGAAGAAATGGCTTCAGAGTTCTGACAAGCAATTCCTTCATTTCATTCACTTGAATTTGTCGTAAAGAACGGTCTGCAACGCATCTGCATTTGTAGTGACTAGTCTGCAGACATTAAAACTTTAAGGAAAAAAGAGAAGAAAAAAATGACTCAGTGCGAAACAGTTGTAACTGCCTATATGTTTATAGGCAGTTATAACCGTTTCACACTGAGCCATTGATTAATGCCAGATAGAAGTCTAAAAGCCATTTACCTGTTTACGGGGAATGTCATGCCATTTACCGAAAATCTTCACTTTAGCCAACATCCCTTCATTATACTCCAGAGTGTTTTCCAAGTCTCTCAGCAATTTATCAGCCTCTGTTCTACCCAGTAAAACACAATAATCACAGTTCAAATTCTCGCCACGGATCTCTCGCCACTTTAGCTCTCTTTCAACCTTTACCGAAGTCTCTGTTTTCATGGTATCTAAAGTATTCTGGCATTTAGAATCTGTAGATTTATCAGAGCTGCACAAATCTGGATCAAGTTTTAATTCTGTCTCACTGACACCTTTCATTTCATCCACTTTCCTGTCGTCAGTGTCGGCATCATGATCAGCAAGGGCGAGTTTCTTTGGACTTTTCTCCTTTTTCCACCCATTTTCTTCATGTTTTCGTTTTCTAATTACAAATTTGTCCATACTCAGCCGTGTAAGATTTCCCACAGATTCAAAGAACGAGAAATTACAGTGAAAATTTGCAGACAGTTTGGGATTTCTGCATTTCATAACAAACATACAAATGGCGACTTTGAGAACAAGGGACATAACTTTTACCAGACTAAAAAGTATAAACCGTCTCGAACAATATTTTAGGATGGGAAATATTTATTGATTGGGCAATCAAACCAATCAATTGATTGAGCGATCAATTTATTTATTGATTAAGATATTTTGATTGATTGATATATTCATTGACTGGTTGGTTGATTGAATTTGATTGATTGCATTTAGACCTAATTGATTGCATTTGGTTGTCTGATTGATTGATCACTTTATCAATAATTGATTGATTGATTGATTGATTTGTAATTGATTGAGCGATCATTCTATTTGTTAAAAAATATATATAAAGAGAGAGTTTTGACATCCGTAATAGAAAAGACTAGGGAAAACATGTAGAAAAAAGAAGAAAATGCTGATACATAGTAAGCATTTTCTCCTATTATCTCAATAACTTCTGTGGTATGATGTAAATAAATCCCATCTTTAGGCATATCATCATCCATTTTGTCGTCTGCAGCAGCTTTCAAATTGGATCACCTTTACTTTTGTCGTATGGCAAACAGGGTGGATCATCACGTGATCAAAATGGGTACATACACGGACGCAAGATGGCGGAAAATTAGCGATTTTCGGTAGATTTCCCTAAATTGGTAAGTACTGCTTCATTCGTTTGACTTACCATATAGCGCAGTCTATGCGCATTTCCGAGCGCTTTTCAGTGATGTCTGTCTCGTCTCTAGGCTTCATGTAGTTTCTGAGATACCCTCGAGGTTTTGAGCCGAATCGGAACGATTTTCGAGGGAAATTAAATATGGTACGTTACACGTTCCCCGGTTTTTTAATCAAAAATAGCGTTTTCTCTCAAAAGTTCATACTTGTTTCGATTCAATATTAAGGTCCTTCATGTGCAAAATTCATACGTACTTTGTTTTAGCCTATTCTTTCTTAAATTCACGAAAAACGGGGAAATTGTAGAAACGGTACGGAACACGTACATGATACGCAACACGTGATGGTCATTTGCAATTATGGTACGCACCACGTAAATATTTCAAATCCAACAGCTACAAAGTTTTATGAATTTCCCACAACAATCGTGACGAAGAACAAGGTATCATCCATACTTGATTAAATTACAAGAATATACTAGTAGAACATAATACTATTCATTAATTAGAACAATTTAATTCATAAATAAAAAGAGTGTGCAATATGTTTCATAATGCACGATGATTTTTCAACTGAATGTGCCTTTGGACCAATAATCATTTCCTATGCTTTAATACGAAATCCTGTTACAGCCGTCCACCTTTCTACCTACAAGAAAAGTCGAAATTAGTGTGACACTCTTCTAGCAAATTTGAGACCTAGAAAAATTGAACTTTGTCACACTAATTCTGACAATTATCGGGCGCAAAACTTCAACTTTTCTACCTAAAGAACTTTCTAGAAAAGTCAAAATCTGTGTGACTCACGTCAACTGTTATATTATTCTATGTATCAAGTAAAGAAAAGTTGAAATCAATGTGATTAACGAAAAAAAAGAAAAAGGTAGAAGAGTAGAAAAATCAAATTTTGTCATACTTACTTCTGGCAATCATTTCAAGAAAAAATAATCTTTTCTGGTTTTCTAGGTAACCTTTTCCCAAGATAAGTTGATTAGTCGACATTTCATGATTTATTAGTAGAAAAGTGGATTGCTGAAACAGAATTCCATAACCTATTTTTTTACATATACGATTGTAACATTCGTCACTCGTTTATCATTACAGAACCATGGGGAAAACAAAGTTGAGGCTCTCTCTTGGCAAGAAACCATGGACAGTGAAGAGAAGTTAAGGCCGTCCATGTGCTGCAATGCCAACCAGACAATAATTCCAACAACAGAGTCTACAAGATGGGCACTATCTAGACCAAATTATGTTGATTAGATAAATTACCTTTTATTTTGTTAGAAAGATCAATGATAAGTTGAATCAGAAAAATCTCTCACCAATTAATGATTCAGAAAGAAAAACATCTTTAAATACCCAAGGTATAGAGAATATATCCAATCTGTAATGCAACAATTGAAACTGAAATCTACTTCGTATTGAATTATAGAAATTACATTAATTACAGGCCCGTAGGAACAGGGGGTGCTCAAATTTTCCTTCTTTTACACTGAAAATTTATGGAAAATTCAATTTAGCCCCCCCCCCCCCAATATTTAGACAAAAGGGATTGAGCCCACCCTATATGAAATTGCTTCCTACGAGCCTGTAATTAAGGAAGTACGGACCCACTTTTAGTAAGAGAAATTATTTACGTTATTTTTACCTACTTGAAAAAATGTACTTTTGTGCAATATAGCGTAGGAAACGTTCTAGGCAAAAGCACAAAATGTGATTATCTGCATTTTCTTTTGGATCAATGTTTTTTCAATGCCTTAAGTTCTGTTTGGGAAAGGGATACATTTGTCATATTGAATTTGTCTTAATTGTGTTGTTGACTATGTTTTTGTATTTGTATTGACTTTGTTGTGATCCGATGGGTCCAAACAAGAATGCCATCTTATTATAATTGTAGTCCTGTAAGAGGCATATACATCTAGGCAATATTGTTGACAATAACAAAGAAACAAATATTATGTGTAATGAGCCCCCAACTATATACCGCCCTCGGAGAGCCGAGGTTATTGTTGATTAGTTTGATTGAGAGTAACGTTGGATGCTTGTTGACGTGTATGGGGTTGGTATCGAAGTTGGGGTTATTTGGGGTTATTTTCAACAGTGTTGGTAGTGTATAGATCTAATATGATTTAGATTATTGATATTCTAGATATATGCATTTATATTAATTTATTCAACCAGCCTAAAATGGGAGTCACGTGGGCACGAGCTTACCTATTTCAATCTATTTCAAACAATTAACTCACGTGCACAATATAAACGGTACAAATCAAAACAGATGATTGGTTATGAAGTAGTAAACAAAGGTCTACGCCACTCTCAACTAAGGCTGTGTATAGATCGTCCAAAAAGAGTGGCAGATAAACAATAGGCTATTTCATTTACAAAAGGATGTCAGGCAATTTATTTGAGATTTAAGTCGAGTTATGAGATAAATATCTGTTTAAGACAATGAATATATCATTGATACATAGTTAATCTGGTTAATAACGGTATGAAAACAAAATGTAAACATCTGTCACTCTTTTTGGACGATCTATAAATAGTTATTGCACTGTTGTGTTTGAATGGACAAACTACGTTTCGTAACCGAGTTACAGCCAATAAAATATCTGTAGATCTAGATGTAGTTGTATTTTTTTAGTAAATTGCTTTACCCACGGGGAATGAGCTAACATGCGAATCGCTAACGGACTTGGTTGTCCTTGGTTTTTATATTAGTCCGTGGGCTGGCTACACCCTAAGTCCCCCCTACCGGGATTTTATGACACCTATATCATTGTAAAGCTTGATGAATGCCCTTTCAAATGCAACTTGTTGTTTGATATATAAGTGCTGGATAAGCATATGCGGAACGATTGATTATCTCCCCTTGAATTACAAAAAATACTTGTTTATAACTCACCTTATACACATTCATGGGATCCAAAATAACCCAAATTTAAGCGCAAATGACCAAAATGCTTATAGATTTTATCAATTCATATCGTTAAAAAGTAAAAGATAATTTCACACCAAAATTAGCACAAATTATGCCCCTTGAATATGTAAAACAAGAGAAAAATAGTATAGATATTGCCTTTGTTTATATTTACTTTGCATTTGGAAATCATTTCCACAGCGAATAATTGCTAGAATTTGTTTTAAAGTGTTTATTAGATGCCTTGTAATAAAAGTCAAAGTGTTGACTATCAACATTTTTGGATATATTCGACATTTGAAATGATTTTGCAAGATGGCCGCCGCAAAATGACCACTTGACTAAATATCGAAATATCACTGCCCTATAATTTGTAATCATGTTCTGTATGTAAATGAGATCATTTCTTAGGAAAAATGAGTATATTAAATCTAAAAGTGTTGCCATGCTTATAATAGGCTTTTTTGTCATTCTTTTTTAATTTTCAAAATGGCCGCCAAAATCTCAAAATATGCAAAAATGATGTAAATGTTTTTCATTTCTGCAAATCTTCTGCACTCAATATTGTATTTTCAAATGTATTTCAACTTCTTATTAAATCTACATGATTCAACAAGTAAATAAATGACATAACCTTGAAAATATATATCCAAAACGGTCCTTATTACCGTATAAATGGTAATAAATCCCCAATCCCATAAATTAAGTACTGAAGAAAATTCAAATTGATTATTTTCTAGGAGAGATAAGCATTTTCCCTCTTTGACAGAAACCATGTACCCGATTCTTTGATAATGAGTCCACATTGGAGTACATCATTGGTATCTTTTTGCATGAAGTAAGTCTTACATGGACAAGGGACGCTTTGGATAATACGTGTTATAGAGGGTATAAAGACATTAAGGCTTATTTTGGTCATAAAGCGTTTAAGCTTTTTTTTTTGTGGGGTGGATATGTTTAATACAAAAAAACACCAATATCAACACTTTTGCCACGCTAAAAATGGCTTCTTCACTGTTAATTTACATGACATATGATACAATACAATAATATGTATTTTATGTAATCTGCCTAAATGCTCAAATACGAGCATGGATCAATGAATAACTGACCTAACTTTTTATGTTTAGATCGACATCTTTTCTCTTGAAATACTTTCCACCCAGGCCTATGCGCTTTGACCAAACGACGTGACCATAGCAGTTGAAAAAGAAGTTAAACTAAAATTAATCAACGTTAAAGGTGGTCAAGTGACATCAGTCCAGAAGTAAAGAAGTCCGAGAACTTTCTAAAGAACCACACCTAAACTGCATCAATAACTTCTTTCATGAGACTTAAAATTGCAACCATTCGTGTCCTTTTTAGGAAAGAAGTCGATAGCAGCAAGGTAATGTGGATAGGACGGGTGTGATCTAAATTGATACCCATTTTTCTCGACAGCATCCACTGTACTTTGGCAATTGTGTACTAATGTAATTTTCAGTTGCAAGCAGCGGTCACATTTTGAGCGTTTGCCGCTACGTTTCTCACGTATTGTCTGATTCAGATTGTCTAGCAACTTGACATAGTATGCTTCGTTAATTGTACCTTTCTTGTGTAATATGTCCAACAAAATATTTTATTGCAACCCCCAATTGTCCCAAAACATTGAATACTGAACCTTGTCTGTAAAACATTGAATAATTTTCTTGGCCCCTGGGATTCCATACCAAGGTACCTAGGACTCTGGGGCCTGTTTCATCAAAACATTTAAGTCGTATTTTTGACTTACCAATGTCTTAAAACTCGCTTAAAACAACAATCGCATAACCCAGCTTTTGATAGAATGGCGATACACTTTTCTTACCCTAAACTTGTCGTAAGTCGTCGGTAAGTCAAAAATACGACTTAAATGTTTTGATGAAACAGGCCCCTGGACTTTTTTTTCGTTCATGAGGATGCAACATGTACTCTTTGGAATTTTAGACCCAACAGTCTGTAAGTTTGTGCATCCTTTGGCGACCAAGCAATATCTTGAAAAAGATAATGCATGGACAATTTCTTACTTTAATTCGCTCAGCAAGTATATCTGATCTGTGAATTTATGACACATACCATCGACAGTGGTTGCAACTTTGCCTTCAGACTGAGCATCATCTTCTTAAGTTTCTCTGTCGCGTTATAACCCCCCCCCCCCCCAAACCACGATATTTTACTTGAGAATAAGCTGGTACAGAAGACCAGTAAACTCATCATGCATGTTTTACCCTCAGTCCCTTTTCAATACAAGTGTCGAACCATAGCAGGCTCTCCCTTTTTTGTGAAAAGGCTTTCTAATAACCGTATATTTAGACAAGTTTGTGCACATATAATGACATATATAAATCGCGGATTCCTTGGTTGATTGGAAATTGCTTATATGTTTTATTCATAGCTAGCCCTTATGTTTTATCGATTTTACCTCATCCTGAGGTTAGCTTGTCTTCCACAAAAGTCAGAATTCCAAAAACTAATGTGTGGTGGAGATGTTTGAAATGAATTAAGAAATGAACGAGCATATCTAAAAACTGATAACAAAACGGAGGATTTCAAATCTTCGGCAAGCGACATATTACAACACTAGAAGTTGGAATATGATGTGTTTCCCTCTCATCATAATCAACAGAGATTGTGTTTGCTATTTAAACTAAATCTTTCAAAACAACATTTTGTTACACGAATACGAGGATTCCTCACAAATCAAGTGTCTTCGAAGTACTGGTATCCAACCAATAAGGTACATATGTACAATTTATAACTGTTTATGTTATCACATATAAGTATTCTGAATTATAAAGGTGTAAAACGATGTCACTCGAATGCAATTTGATAAAGAAATGAATAATTCAGTTGCTATTATAGGCAAATTTTAAATCATCAATTGATGCACATGACAGTGCAAATATGAAATTGACCAGTTTCAACTATCGCTTATTAGAATATATTTGGTAAACTGTGTTCCTGTAACATAGCATTCCAATCAATAGAAGTGGTTGGGAGGATTTCTCTACTGCACAGCATGTCTTCAATAGTATTGTTAAGTTTAAACTTGGAGCAAAATGTAGAAAAAAGCATGCATTACAAGGCAAAAATGGTATAAATCAAAGGTGACCATACATGTACTCCAATGGGAATTCATTATTAAAACGCTTTTTAGTACTTAACTTTTACAAAATAAAGTTTCTTGTGTAAAAGAAAACTGTATTTCACATAGAAAAAAATCAAAGAAAGCAGGTTAAAGTTTTCAGCATGTCATTTGCGCTAAATTGAATTTTATTGTCATTTATACGGTAATTTTTCAGAGCATATATTGTTTAAGATTCTCCCTTTTAATGGATAAATCATGAAATTTTAGTTTTCAAACACAACAAGTAAACAATTTAGGGAAAAAGATGCAAAAATGAAAGTCATTAACATTATTAGAGAATATTTGAGAATTTATTTGCCATTTAGAGAAAAGTATGCAAATAATTGTGAATGCGAATAAGCCCGTAATTGCTTGTTCTGTGTCGCTGATGAATGGTTTATGAACTTATTATTGATCTATTAGTGTTCTTATTCATTTGAAACATTAAGCATTATAAAAACGCATCGCCTCAGCATATTTATTCCATAGAAAAGCCTTGTTTTAGCTAATTAAACACATATTTCTACTTTCTCATTAATATTCATGAATATGCAAATTAGCTAAATAAAAATGATTTCAAGAAAAATGTCTATTTAAATTTTTAAAACTAGTCTCATGTTTTATTACCAAAATAAGTATATATCTTAAATAAGTATTTTAAAATATTTTATTGCAATTAATTGATCCAAGTACTGAAACGTAGGAAAATGAGCAGTTGCCATGGTAACAGGCCTACCATTTTCTTATCCAGCACTTTTAAATCAAACAAGAACCTGACTTCATTAATATGTTTCCTGCGCTTCAAGAAAATATAAGTCTTAAAAAATTCCCACATGGTGGGAAGGGTTTCTATTCACTAGTAAACTACTAAAGTCGTCTTTTTACAAATTAAACACATATTTTCCACAATCTCATTAATATTCATGAATATGCAAATTAGCAAAATTTCTGAAAAATCTTTTGGTTGTGAGAGAAATGTAATGACAACATTTCAAAACTAGCCTCAATGTTTTCTGACCAAAATAAGTAATTTTATTGCAATTAATTGATCCAAGTGCCGGAACGAATGAAAATGGGTGGTTGCCATGGTAACAAGCCAACTACTTGCTTATCCAGCATTTTTAAATCAAATAACAAAGTGAATGTATTGAAATACATCATAAGCTTCAAGAAAATATAGATCTTCAAAAATCCTACCTGGTAGGGAGGTTTAAATTCACTAGTAAAGTCTTGTTTTTAGCAAATGAAACACATTTTCTTACTTTCTCATTAATATTCATGAATATGCAAATTAGCAAATTTTCTAAAAAATATCTATATTGTGAGAGAAATATCTTGGTAATAATTTAAAACTATTTTGAGAGATTTATGACAAAAATAAGTAATTTTTTTTGCAATTAATTGATCCAAGCGCTGGATTGTAGAAAAATGGACGGTTGCCATGGTAACGAGCCCGCCATTTGCTTATCCAGCACTTTAATTTGAACAACAACCTGAATTCATTACTACACACCATAAGCTTCAAGAAAATATAGGTCTTCGAAAATCCCACTAGGGGGGGGGGGGGGAGGGTTTCGGTTATGGGCCCATGGACTATATCGCATGTGGAACTTCCGGTAAAAACAAAAGAAGATCAGTATCTCTGCAAATATGAAATGAAGTTTTACATAAAATGTCTTAATGCAATCCTATGAAGTCAAAATTCTTGAAAACGTAGGTATGAGTGTTTGCTTGCGCTTGCAGAAATGCGTGAAAAATGTATACATATAGCCTACATTCGGAACAAATCGGTCCCATTTCAATATTGAGTTGGCCTAGCTCTTTCTTTTTGAATACGTACGTTTATCAAATTTGTCCCAATGGGCTCAGTCTGAAAACGTTAGATCAACAGAAGTATTAGGTCCAACCCCTGAATTCATACTTACTGTCTGCGCACTTGAGAAACAAGATCGACCATTGCCATTGAATACACGATTTTAAAGCGACATTTCACAATTATTTTTACATAAAGTTTACTTTTATTCTATCTGAAAGAGTGTCTTTTCTTATGGAAATTCTGAAAATTTCAAGTCAAAGTATTGAACTGTTTACGAGAAATATATAGATATCTATTTTTGTGCTAAAATTAGACAAATTGTTGTGGACAACAGTTCAGATTTATATATAGAATTTGTCATTTCTGTCTCAACTTTAAAGGTGTATTTTTTCGCTTATAAATAACAACTTCAAAAAACTGATATCATTTCTACGCACTAGAATAAACAATCTTTGAATCAAGACATATTTTTTTAAAAAATGAAATAAATGTGAAATGTCACTTTAAGCTCACAAATGAATAGCAAAAGCAAAGGAGGGGTTTCCATAAGGCCATTTTCCTGGGACCTAAATTTTCCAATGAAATTTTTACCACAAATAGATACATAAAGGGGACGTGTTTTGCCGAAAAGTATGAATCGAACGGACCTTTGGTTTGGTGTATATTGTATATTGAAAGTGGGTGGGGTAATTCTTTTCAGGCGCTACCCAAGGTTCTTATAAATCAATTTTCTATCTTAATGTAAATAATTGGCGATTTTTTTTAAAACATTATGTTTTGTATATGAGCCCATGTTGAGATGAGATTAAATCCATTGGCTTGCTTATTATCAATATTAAAATATTTGGAATTTTATGTAATTTTTCAATTTTTGTATATTTTCATCTCCCAACTTTGGGCAAAACATCAACACGTTTTTATAAAGCAACATAATGCAATAATATTTCAGATGAGAACTTGTTAATAAATCGTTATTGCAAAATTATGAGGAATTTTTGATAACTAGTCGGGTAGATGAGTTATGGGCCCTTGAATGCACGAAAACCCATGACAAATTGTGGAATAAATAACAAAATACATTTTTTCTGACTTTTTTTCGTACAGAAAGGCAGAAATGTTTAATTTGCTTAAATTATAGCTGACCTCAGCAAATAGTACTACAAATAAGCTATTGCGGTCAGTATCGCCTGTTGTCCGTCCGTCTGTCTGTCTGCCCGTCCATAATATCAGGTTTACACTCTAGAATCCACAAATATTAACCGATCTTCACCAAACTTTGTCAAAATGTGTATGGTCATAAGCCCTTGTGCTGGTTTGATTTTGGACGGAATTACTGCAAAAAGTGCTGAGTTATGTGCCCTTGGATGTCAAAAAATGCTATTTTTGACAATTTTTGCATTCAAAAATTTTCAAATATTACCCAATCAAATGCAAAACCAAGTGAAAATGTTTGCATTTATAATATCTTGGGTGAGTTTGATTTTCATCCAGATCGAAATCGCAAATTTTGAGTTATCCGCCCTTGAATTTGGCAAAATTGCTATTTTTGACTTCATTTTCTCTTTAGCATCCACCAGTATGTAAAACATGAAATAAAAACTTGGACAAATTGATGATGTCTATTAGATTTTTTATAGGTTAAAGTGTTGGCATCATTTGAAATGCCCTTATCTGCCCTTAAATTAGGCAAATTTATGGGTTTTCGTGCAAATCTAGGGCTAATAAGGCAATTTTGTTAAATTCAAGGGCGGATTACTCAAGATAAACATTTTCAATCTGGCTGAAATTCTTACACGTCTTATATATTATAGACAGAAATAATTTGTCCTCTATCGGTTTTAATTGCTCCATGTTTGTGGATGCTAAAGGGAAAATAAAGCCGAAAAATGCAATTTTGTCAAATTCAAGGGCGGATAACTCAAAATATACGTTTACAATCTGGATGAAAATCACACTCACCCAAGATTTTATAAATGCAAACATTTTCACTTGGTTTTGCATTTGATTGGGTAATATTTGAAAATTTTTGAATGCAAAAATGGCCAAAAATAGCATTTTTTGACATCCAAGGGCACATAACTCAGCACTTTTTGCAGTAATTCCGTCCAAAATCAAACTAGCACAAGGGCTTATGACCATACACATTTTGACAAAGTTTGGTGAAGATCGGTTAATATTTGTGGATTCTAGAGTGTAAACCTGATATTATGGACGGGCAGACAGACAGACGGACGGACAACAGGCGATACTGACCGCAATAGCTTATTTGTAGTACTATTTGTTGAGGTCAGCTATAATTTAAGCAAATTAAACATTTCTGCCTTTCTGTACGAAAGAAAGTCAGAAAAAATGTATTTTGTTATTTATTCCACAATTTGTCATGGGTTTTCGTGCATTCAAGGGCCCGTAACTCATCTACCCGACTAGTTATCAAAAATTCCTCATAATTTTGCAATAACGATTTATTAACAAGTTCTCATCTGAAATATTATTGCATTATGTTGCTTTATAAAAACGTGTTGATGTTTTGCCCAAAGTTGGGAGATGAAAATATACAAAAAATTGAAAAATTACATAAAATTCCAAATATTTTAATATTTATAATAAGCAAGCCAATGGATTTAATCTCATCTTAACATGGGCTCATATACAAAACATAATGTTTTAAAAAAAATTCGCCAATTATTTACATTAAGATAGAAAATTGATTTATAAGAACCTTGGGTAGCGCCTGAAAAGAATTACCCCACCCACTTTCAATATACAATATACACCAAACCAAAGGTCCGTTCGATTCATACTTTTCGGCAAAACACGTCCCCTTTATGTATCTATTTGTGGTAAAAATTTCATTGGAAAATTTAGGCCCCAGGAAAATGGCCTTATGGAAACCCCTCCTTTATGAGTATCTTTTTAAACACGACAATACAGAAATTCTGCAAATTTCCCAAAGGCAGATTGAATTTACCTACCCTCGTGATGAAGTTTATTTGTATGTCCGGTTAGTCTGCGCATGTCACTGTGCGTAGTTTATTTACACAGTTACGTCATTTGGTGAAGTGATGACGTTCGCAATGTAAAATGTGACCGAGTTTAGTCTTGTTTACTTTGGGTGTGGAATTTCTGCATTTCATCGTTAGGTTTTTTTTTTTTTTTTAGTTTAGGCCTATTTAGCCTATATGAAGAGAATTTTTGTGCCGTATTTTATTACATAGATCTAGGCTTACTTACTTAGTTTTCAAGTCTTTGCAAAAGAGAAAAATGTGGAGACCGGGGTTCCCACTAAAAATAGTCACATGAATACCGATGAGTAAACTGTAAAATTGCGTTCCGAGAGTACGTTTTGTAGTTTAAAATTGGATTTGAAATATTTACGTGGTGCGTACCATAATTGCAAATGATCATCACGTGTTGCGTATCATGTACGTGTTCCGTACCGTTTCTACAATTTCCCCGTTTTTCGTGAATTTAAGAAAAAACATGCTGAAGCAAAGTACGTATGATTGTTGCACATGAAGAACCTTTGTTTTGAATCGAAACAAGTAAAATGTTTTGAGAGAAAACGCTATTTTTGATGAAAAAAAAACGGGGAACGTGTAACGTACCATATTCAATTTCCCTCGAAAATCGTTCCGATTCGGCTCAAAACCTCGAGGGTATCTCAGAAACTACGTGGAGCCTAGAGACGAGACAGACATCACTGAAAAGCGCTAGGAAATACGCATAGACTGCGCTATATGGTAAGTCAAACGAATGGAGCAGTACTTACCAATTTAGGGAAATCTACCGAAAATCGCTAATTTTCCGCCATCTTGCGTCCGTGTATGTACCCATTTTGATCACGTGATGATCCACCCTGGCAAAGGTCTAAACGAATAAAATGATTTGACACACCGTTCACCGGACATCTATAAGCAAATCTGTTTTCGTTAAGGTAATCCACCCCTAATGAGATTCGCACGACGTCGGAATTATTCGGGCGCGGTCGAAAACATTCGGCGGTGGAACTTTCCACCGCCGAATGTTTACGACCGCACCCGAATAAGTCTGGATACGTAACGACGCCGCTCGGGATAGCCGATGTTTTATGATGTCTCATAATGGCGACATTACGGGTAATCTACCTTAACATTCATCTATCGTCGTCGCAACTGGTTGAACGGTGTGAAATGGACAATTTTCCATTTGTATAGACTATAAAATGGAAATCTTTGGGAGAAAATGGGAAAATGCTAATCATAAAGAATTTTCTTCTTTTCCCTCGATGGTTTCTATGACAAAATATACCTACAGAAGGGTCGACAAGGGCTGTCAAAGAAAGAACTGCAGCACTGCACATGCTTATGCGTTGTGCAGTGGGCTGCGAGTCGGACTACGAAAAAATTAGGAGTCAAAATCAAAACAAAGTAGCATCAATACAAGTAGGCATACACAATTTTACAGGTATTTTTTCTTGTAACTTATGTGTCAATTTTCAAAAGGTTTTGTGTACTAGTATGTGCACCACGAAACAAAGCTCTCCCATCGACTGTATGATTTGTATAGGGGAAAAACAAGTCGCATTTTCACAAAATTCGAAAAGCTACCGACATGAAAAACTGCCGTGCACGTTATCTATCCGATTATCCACAGTTCGTACAGTATAAAATCGAGATAGTTTGAGAAAGAGTTCATTACGATCTAGAATACATGTGTTATCTATAGTTCAAAACAAAACAAAAAATGTACCCAGTGAACTTAATTAATTAGTTTAACCCTTTCCCAAACAAGACCTGTTTTGACGCATCTGGGAGACTAGGCTTGGGAAAACATTGAGACAAAAGAAGAAAATGCTGATAATCAGCATTTTCTCCTTTTGCCTCCGTGTTTTCTGCACCATTTCATTTCATATTATTTACCTTTATTTACATTCATTTTGTCGTCTGCAGCAGCTTTTAAATTGAGCCGCTCTAAAATGTTGTCGTTTGGGGAAAGGGTCAATTGTTCTTTGGACATAAAATAGTCTAGACACACTAACCAACAAACAAACGACGACAAAATGCTGGTCCAAGGTGAAATATACTAGTGACTGAAAGAATGGAATGATGGCCTCCTACTGTCTGGTAAAAATATCGGACAATGCGTAGGAAATGTTTTCGGACAACGCAGCGAGCCGTCAAGCACCTAGCTGTTATTTTTAGGAAAATCAGGAAGTGACAGAATAAAGCATCCCCAACGTTTCTGCATCATTGAAAAATATCCAAAAAAGTTTCCCTTCTATCAAAAGACCCTTTAAGGCATGCTTGTTGTTGCTTTTTAGCGAGCCGGGACTTTATGTCCGGGGAGCTAATGTCACAGCCCTAGTGTCGGCGTCGCGTACCATCCCGTCCCGTCGCGTCTTCACTTGAAAAACTTTAACCTGGTCTATATCTCAGGCACTATTAGAGATACAGCTTTGATATTTCACACATAGATACTTCTCGACAAGACCTTTCATTTGTGACCATGACCTTTGACCTAGTGACCTTGACCTTTGAGTTTGACCTACTTTTAAAAAACTTTAACCTGGCCCATATCTCATGCACTATGTACAGAGTGTCCCAAAAAACGGAACCCATTTTTGAAAGTGCATTTCTCATATATCAAGCAATATTTCTCCGCCAAATTTGAAAATGCAATAGCAACGACAGTTATCTATTAGCAGTTACAATTTGATTGAAAAATAACGAGCACTTTTGAAAATATTGGCATTCAAATGAATGCACCCGCAAAACCATTTTAACACGATATCGATCTTTTCGCTTTGCAGCTCGCGCCTACACTCATTGAAAAAATTGACGCTTCACAATTGGCTAATATATTCAATACAATAAAAAAGTGATTTTGAAAATAGTGCATTTTTATTTAATCTTTTTTGCTAATAAATAAACTGTTAAAGAAGAGCTACGATATAACTAAAATGAATACAAACAAAATATTCAAGTGCATCACAGACTCATGCATAATGATCATGGGCACTTATTTTATTTCTTACCATCATTAGATACCAACAATTCGTACAACTTTGGCCGCCATTTGTGACAACGGAAATTAACGATGGTATACCCTCGTCAATTTTCGGGCGTATTCCTATTCAACTGAATTTGACGAGGGATACCCTCGTCAGTTTCCGTTGCAACGGATGGCACGAAGTGTTTGGTATCTAATATTGACAGCACTTGTATACCCGACTATCTCCCACACGGAAGTAGAAATACTGATACACAGAAGATAGTGTCCATTTGGTCACAGGAAAATGTTGTACACTAAGTCTTGTATGACTAAAAAAGTTGAACATGACGATAATTCCTATACAAACATATCTACGGAATTAATGATGACATGAGTTTTCCATATAGGCCCTAAATCTGACCTTGACCTAAGGCTACGGTACAAATTCGCTCGTAAAAACACCACTACTATAAATGTATTCTGGTTTTATGTGCATTTACATCCAATCTTCATCAATTATTCTTTGTAATTAGTATAAATAACAAACATTTGTGACAGCTCTCACAAAATAGCCTGCTGAGTGCCAGTTATATATTGATCCCAGAATAGGGATATTTAACCCATTATGTTGACAAGATGTCGCAATTTTAGACCTGTCCAAATTCAAAGATGTTGCAGATGACAATTCCTAGTGAATGAAACTTTATATTTTTACATTTTGGTATTTTGTGTTTGTTTGCGTGTGTAGATCCTTTTTTTTTTTTTTTTTTTTTTTTTTTTTTTTTTTTTTTTTTTTTTTCTTGCTAGAAGACATTGTGTAAAATGAAGAATTTGCTTGCCACAAGCAATCTTTTCAATTTTCCACAAAGTTTTCCAAAGCCTTTGTTTTGTGGGGCGATATTTTATGCGTCAATGTGTGGAAGTTGATTGAAATATATAAACCTCAAAAGTTTTGTGTTTATGCAAGTGCAACATTTTGAGAAAAGAAGAAATTGCTCAAACTGAGCAGTTTTTGTGTTTCCAGAACTGTTTTCTTTTGTCATCTTTTTACATAAGACATACCTCGAAATCAATCGATTTGGTGACAAATTTTAAGATATTTTAGCAGTAGATGAAGCTTTAAAAGTGTAAGGGCATTAAACACTGAGTTTTGTTTTTGATCGCGAAAAACAACGACAAACAAACAAAAAAATACAAGAAAATATATTCAAAAGCATTTTATTGGTAAGATCGACAATATCTAGGTGTTTGGTTTAAGATAAGCTTTAGAAAACAATTAAAGCCCATTCTCACATAATGACGTTTTTTGATGCCCAGCATGATAATGTATTTGCAACATATTGTTGAAAATGAACGAAGTACTTGTCACAAGCAATTTCCCATTTCCCACGATGTTTGCTATACAGAAAGACACAAAATATCAATTTCATTCTCTTGAAAGTGTCGTTTGCAACGTCGTCGAATTTGGATAGAATTAAACTTTTGCCGTCTGGAAATGGGATGTGTTCTCTTTGTATGGTATACCGTTTGGGTCACAAGTATTTATTTTCATTTTCCGACCAATATCATATTTCATCGGACGAATGCTATTTTTCATCGAACGATGAAATTAATATAACTTAAGCTATATTAAATTAATAACATTATAAAGTAGTCTTTCAGACAGATGAGTCTATACAAATGAGACCTTTTTTTAGGATTTCCGAAAGGATCAAAAGCATTTACTTTTCGTCGGAAGAAATATTACATTCGTTGTACGAAAACAAATATCCATCGGACGAAAATAAATATTCGTTCGACGAAAAATAATGTTAATCGGATGAGAGAAAAAGTTTTTGATCCAAGCGGTTCTCCATATTTCTGGCCCATGTAAAACGTTGGTCATGCAGAACGCGCATCTTTCCACGAATCCATGTTTCCCCTGACCACAGTGATACATTCCGTAAGTTTAAGGTAGTCCACCCCTAATGAGATTCGCGGGACATCGGAATCATTCGGGTGTCGTCGAAAACATTCGGCGGTGGAACTTTCCACCGCTGAATGATTACGACTGCGCCCGAGTAGGTTCGGACACGTAACGACGACGATCGAAAAAAAAAAAAACAACAACAAAACAAAAAAAAAAAACAAAAAACAATGTTTTATGAAATACGAAAAGGCCATATTACGGGTATTCTACCTTAAATTAAGCATGATCTCTTTTCCTCTCAAAAAACGAAAGGACATCAAAACCAGTCATAAAGAGCATATCGCCTCTGTTATGGGATCGTATGAAAATAGTTCCATTTTAATTTGGAAGAATATGAAATAGTCCAATTTTAATTAGATCAATGCTTAAATTTGAGAGCAATTCTGATGCAAACAGAACTTTTTCTTTCTCTAATGTATAATACGAGGGATGATCCAAAAGTAATGTCACAAACGTTGTTTACGTTGATTTCATGAACGTTTCGTTATGTAATTTTACATGCCGAAAGATTAACATTCGTTTAATGCATGTACAAATTTTCATACAGTTTCGTGTAAAATTACAAAAATAAACCTCATTTTTACATAGCGCATCGGTGTCCACCGCCGCACAACACACAACGTCTACGTGTTTAATGGAACATTCGTGGCGTTTGGTCCACTTCATAAATGCACTTACAAACAACTCGTTCAGAAATTTCTTGAATGCATTACTTGAATCGATTTGTTCTCAGTTGGTTAATGTCGACGCGATGAATTCCTCTTAAATTCAGCTTAAGAACCAACCGGAAATAGTGCAAAAAAAGTCACATGGACGTTGGCGTCATTCCGCTGCTAATCATGTCTTCCAGGTCGCTTTTCATTTTCAAACGACTAATCCTCACTCCCAAAACGTCTACACCAACTGTAGACGAGACTCCTATTAACAATCCGTTCTTTTAGGTTGAATTTATTGTTTCTGTTGCTCCAATATGCTATTTTCCAAGCCTTTAGCAAAAGTTCAGAAATGCACGTTGTGGTCCTTTATCCGATTCTGCCATTTTCACGATTGCGAGTGATGAATTCAATGAGGCTTATCTGGTATTTCAACGCGTCAATTTTATTGAAACGTTCTAAAGTAGCTTTAGCAATATCATGACGTCGTGTCATTTAAATATCAGCTAAATTGACGAGGTTTTTCTTTTAATATTATGATAGAACATAAAGTTATAATTATCTTCAAACGAATAGTCTAGGGCGTGCGGCGCACATGCACGATACGGATCTTTCTTAGCACTTTATTTTCTCGGATGTATAAATAATATTCAAATAATTCAGAAAATCATATTTCCAATAGGATAAGCTTGAATGATAAGCCTATATTTGTACAAGAATACGTCGAATAACCAAATTATGGGCACTGTGACATTACTTTCCCTCGTACAAGAAATGAAACAGTAACAAAATAACTAAAGACGTTATTCTTCGGCAGACCACGATTTGTGGACTCTAGCCGAGGTAGCCCCTTGCAGAGATTATATGTGAAGAGCAACGAACGGTCACTCTGTGGGGAGAATGGCGAAACGCTGACTGAATGAAACAAAAACTACACAAATCTTGTCGAAATGATTTTCATTTTGATCAATAAAAGTTAAAAACCACATCTATTTTGCACCAATAAATTCACAATCATATCATTTTACAGAGTATCCAAAGACAACTCGCTTGATACCATGGCGGTCTATAACTTGCTGCGGTAAAGCAACACTGCAACATTTGCTTCTTGGCGACGAAGACAGCGCGCCTTTTGACGAGTTCCGGTATTGTTCTAACTTCTGCAAATGAGCTGCGATTCTAAGATTCTCAAAATCAACAAACAAATTATTCGGACCCGAATAATTTGGTGTTGATTTTGAAATCTTAACAGGCATTCTATTTCGGTAAAGCTCGTTCTCCTTTTCTGGTAGATTCAACCGGACCTCGGTACTCATTCCTGTTTTCTGATATACAATTGAATTGTGTGTGGGATTTTGTTTTTCTCGCCTCCTCAATAAATCGTTATAAATCGGTCTCGGTGGGTAACATCCATATTGTTCTGATAGACCTAATTCATGAGAATAAACACAGTTTTTGTAGCCAAGCTTTGGTCTTTGGTTTGAAACCCCGATCGGCAGTTCCGCGGTTATAATCGTTGTAGATACACGTCTCTCAGTTGTATTGCCATTCAGTTCTAAAGTCACGGCTCTAGGAGTGCATGAAACACTTTCGTCTGACTTGTGATCACTTGACGCAGCACCATTGTCCATTGATTTGTCACCTATATAAGTATACGTGTGACCCTGTGGAATTGGTTTTATGTCCGCGATCAGTTCAATGATAGGAATAAGCTGATGTGCTTTTTGTCCATGTGAAGTTTCAATAGATGGTGATTCTTTCAAGGGTCTTCTGTCATCAGTTAGGCCTACTGCCATTGGTACTGACAGATATTGTTTATTTTGTTGTCCTTCAAATTTGAAGTCAAAAGTTGCAACTTTATCTGATTTAACCGAGTCCATATCTTTGATTGATTCATTAGAACTCCTTGTTTTTGACGAACGTTGTCTTTTCTCCTTTTTATTACAGTCTTCTGATTCGTTTTCGGTTGACGTCACAGACGATTCACGGAGAAACGTAACTCGCCGTCTGGCTGTGCTCTTTTTTCGTTTCGGTCTTGATTTCTGCACTGCAGCCTCTTTCTCCTTTTGATTTTGTTGTAGTAACACCATACTGAATGGCTGAATATTGGAAACGTCACTCGACCCACGTGTTTTCTTATTCCTCGCCCATTTTTGATAATATGTCGGCTTCACTTTCAGTTTTACATCTAAATCATAATCATCAAGAGTTTTTGTCGATCTAGTTAACGTTTCTATCTCGCTCAAAACAAAATCACGTCTTGTTAATGAATGACGCTTTTCCGCAATCGACGGAAGTTCCAGAACGTCTGTACTACTTCCGGTAACACTTCCGGTCTTATTTTCGGTATTGCTTTCAAGGGTCGTATAGGTACTTCCTGTTTCAACGCAATCAGAGATGGCACTGAGTTCGTCCCTGATGTTATTTTCGAACAATATAGTCCTAGGTTTCGGTACACGATCCAAGCTTGGCGGACTCACGGAGAAGAATCGTATATCATTATAATCCTCCAACATTTCGAAACATTATCTCCGAAAACACAAAGTAAATGATTGTCACGAGATCACGAACTTTTAGTCAAATCCTACAACATTTCAAAGCATTATTGCCCGTCCTTGAAACACGAAATAAACGATTGTTAGCCAAATGTAGAATTATCGGTATCCATTTCTGGCACCACAAATTCATCCATTAATGTTTCATTGGTATTCGATTTAGAAAATCCTTTCTGCATTTGCCCGTTTCCTATTTAAGGCGAGTTGAACTTCACGAAATGCATCAAGGCTATAGGACTAAAAATCAAAAAGGTTCATATTCATCAATAGGTACACTACGTATTTCACTAAAGTTTGTTTGTCCTGTTAATGTAAAACTTTCCGATTGTATATGACTGTTTGGCAGTAATAAAAGTGCATTAATTATTAAGTTCCATTGAAATAAAGTTAGGCACACAATAAAACTGTAAATAATTTATATTACATGTCAACACTAGACCTACAGATAAGAGTGGTGATGGCTTCCCAAAACGATCAAAATATTTTATTTACTTGTTATTAAACCCCATATTGTGGGTTCTCATTTGAATCGTCTCAACGAGACGATTCAAATGAGTACCAACAACATAGGGTTTGGATTTGAGATAACAAAATTAGAATGCCTTATCGCCCTGACCTCTTATCTGTTGCCAAGGAACACTTTTGTCTAACGAGTCTCGACCGATGGCAAATAACTACATCCAAAGCCAAAGGCATCCATATAATAATTTTCGATCACATAAATTATATGAAAACTCGGTCTGTCAATTTTAATGCTGTATCTCCACATTCGTAACTTTAGACTTAATAATTACAAAATTAAAACATAAACGTTTAGATTATAACAAGATTATTTATTTTTTTCGGTGTTTTAATCCAATTGAGTTCAAATACATAATAGCAATTTAAAAGTACATCAAACGTCTCCTATATCAATGAATTTATTACCGAAAGTTGCGACAAATTATGCGACAGCCATTATACACCGTTCAAAAGTATTAAGGGATCAAAAACTTGTCTTTTTTATTGCGTAGTATAGCTCACGATAAATGACCTGACAGAGCAGCCCATGCTAATCAATAGAGATGCTCTGTCAGGTCATTTATCGTGAGCTATATATGCGTCTGTAAATGCCGAATTTCGTGAATTTCTATTCTTATCGCGAATTGATATCTGCTCTGTCGAAACCTAATGTAGTTATCATTTACAATCGAGCGTTAGTTAAAGGTTCGCCGGCTTTTGTGGATAAAGCCCCATTTTTGTAATGCCACATGACCTTACATGAAAGTAGGTCTGTGATTCTTTTAACAATAACGTTTCAGTTATATGATTTTTATGAGGATACATCGAAATAATTTTTTTTAAAGAAAACGTTCATTGAATATTGCCATTGTGGGTTTCGTCAAAATGTGGCTTATCAGTTAAAAATAATCACTTGTCCGCAGATTCCACATTGGTAATTTCGTTGGTACATGTAACCAGTTAACTATTGACCCCTTTCAGTTATCGTTTTAGTCCGTACCTATGAGCCACTTCCTGTGGCAAACAATGGGTTTATGGGAAATTAACATTGTATACACACAGACACGGTTCCAATTTGTTACTGAAAATAACAACACATCAGTCGGTTTCTTTATGCCAGATCGAGGCTCTGATCCCATTCCGAGCAAAGCATCCCACGTGCAATGGCAAAGAACGGTGAATGGCCATAATTGTCATCAAAGGACGACTTCCGGTGGCTGTTGTGTGTGTGTGTGGTGGGGTCTTAGTGGAAATAAGCTAATTGTGCTATAACAGATTTCTCGGGACTTACAAAAAAATACACAATGTTAAATTTACTCGATCCTTTAATTCTTTTTAGCAGTGTATTTTCCAGTGTAATAAATATTGCACTAATTTCCTCGATTGATCAACTAAATTTAAAGTATATACCACAAACGTTTTCGATATCGATGAAGTTCTTACCGAATGTTACAATTGATTACGTTAGTCTTATTACGTTTCAATTAATTAATATTGCAACAAATTCCATCGATTCGTCCACTTTCTAAATTTAAAGTTTACCACAATTTAGTCGTCGATATCAAAGAAGTTTATTCTTATTGAATGTTACGAAGAATTACGTTAGTCCTATTACATTTCAATTAATAAATATTGCATTAGAATTGTTCCCGATTCGATCACATTTCAATCTAACCCTTTTCCAAAAAACACGTGGTTGTGATGTCTCTAGTAAATTAGGTTTGGTAAAACATTGAGACAAAAGAAGAAAATGCTGATAATCATCATTTCTTCTTTTGTCTCAGTATTTTCCCAGTTTCATTACACAAAACAACACAAACATCTATAATTTTTCAAATTCAATTTTCTCGTCTGAAACAGTTTCCAAATTGGAACAGTCCATAGTATTATTTTGTCGTTTGGGAAAGAGTAAAATGAATATTGCATCTAATTCCACCGATTGGATCACTATCACAATGATCTATCTCCACCTATTTCACTCTGGCATTGCTAGTTTGCGTGTTTCGTCGGTTCTTCCATTTCCTAGACGAAAATATTGTTTAACCCTTTCCTAAACAATGTCCCTTATAGAAACGGGTTGGGAAAACAAGGGCGGATTCAGGATTTTTTCCAGGGGGGGGGGGGCAAGGGAGGGGGGCTTGTCCAAGCCCAAAGTTTTTTCCAGGGGGCGTCCAAGCCCAAATTATGGCTTAAAATGTAGTAAATATGTAACGTTACACTAGGTTTATATAGTCAAATTTCAATTTTCGGCCAATGCCAGGGGGTCCGGACCCCCCCCCCCCCCCTCTAGATCCGCCCATGGAAAACATTGAGACAAAAGAAGAAACTGCTGATAACCGGCAGTTTCTCCTTTTGCCTCAATATTTTTCATACGATATTGTACAAAAATCTACCATAAACAAGGTCCATTTGTCGTCTGCAGCAGCTTTTGAAATTGAAATTTTGAAAATTTGCCATTTGGGAAATGGTTAACTGATAAAGTTCGAAAAAGTTGCAGACTGCAAATTTTGATTAAAAAAGGATGGATGTTTTTACAGTTAGGGAGAAAATTGCTAGTGAATTTCTCATTTTTTTTAAAAAAAAACCTTTTTATCCCAGGTTTGTGAAACAAGATACCGTTTAGGTAAGCGTTGCATGGGTCGATTCTCACAGAATCTTTCCCTTGCACGTTGAAAAACATGTTTTTTTTTCTTCGTAGCAGGACATGCTTTCACATCTAGATGCTTGTCATTAAATTGCAAGGTGATAAGTAACGTCGACTTGTCATGATAACAAGAGTTTCGCAGAGCGGCGCATATACGCCCGAGAGGGGCTTGTCAGTAAAATTGGCCATTTTGTCAATTCAAGGGCAGATAATTCAAACATGAAGTATTATCATAATTTTGTTTTCACAAGCAAACACCATTAAGATTCATTGTGGCTAATTTGAATAAATTCTGGTTGAAACTGTAGGAAATCATTCAATTCGCACACGAGAAAATGGGCATTTTTCCTTAAATTCAAGGGTAGATAATTCAAGAACGAAAACAGTTATCTGAATTCCGTAAGTAGTGTGCACAACTAGACACCATGGAGATTCATTGTGGCCAGTTTGATGAAATTCTGATCAAAACTGTAGGAGGAGTTGCACACACAAGAAAATGGGCATTTTTTAATTCAAGGGCAGATAATTCAAGAATGAAAAGAGTTATCTGAATTCCGTAAGCGGTGTGCACAACTAGACACCATGGAGATTCATTGTGGCAAGTTTGATCAAATTTCGATCAAAACTGTAGGAGGAGTTGCGCACACAAGAAATTGCTAACGGACGGACAGACGGACGGACGGACGGACAGACGGATGGACAGACGGACGGACGACCTGGGCCATAACATAATACGACCCTTCGGGCGTATAAAAAATAGGCTTTTAATCCCTTTCTCGAAACAGTGACGCATTTTACGCAATATATAGGGGACATTGGGTACATTAGATGGGGGAACGAGACAAAATTAGTAAAAGGATGATAATCAGCCTTTTCTCCTTTTACCTCAGTATTTCATTTGCTATATTGTACCTAAGTTCTATTTATAATAACACCCATTTTGTCGTCTGCAACATTTTTGATATTAGGACAGTTATTTTTTGTGTGCTCCCCGAAAATATTTCGGGGGAGCATATAGTCCGTCCGTCCGTGTGTCCGTCCGTCCGTGCGGCCGTCCACAGCCAAATCTCAGCAACCCTTGGACCAAATTCAATGAAAATTCACAATGATAATCCCTACAGGCTAGGAATCTTTTTCTCCGTTTCTTAATTTGAGGCTACGTAAAGGAAAAAGGGGCCTTAATGTAAAAATTAGTTTTTCTCTAATTTCTCTTCATCTAATAGGCAGAATTTAATGAAATTTTGTACTTCTGTGATAAATGAGATGTTCTAGACCATATTCTATAAATAATGTGTGTACAAAAAATCTTTCATGGGAAAAGGGGGCTTAATGTATGATTTTTTTTAATTTTGTGACAAACACTTATTCGGGGACGGCTCTTGTTTTTGGGTTCTTTCACGGCCCTGATTCAGCAACAGCAAGCAAATGTCACTTTGAACACGGTGGATAATCACGTGATACAATATTTTCAGAAAATCTTCAATAATTGTGTAAATACTGGACCGATTTGAATTCGGTTTGAAGCAGAGAATGTGGACAGACGTCACGCATTAGATGGACGTGGATGATTTTTGAAAAATCAACTGATAAAAAAGTTATTGAAGACAAACCAAAAATTTGGTTTATCTTCAATAACTGTTTTTATCAGTTTATTTTTCAAAAATCAAACACGTCCAACTTATTCCTGGCATTTTCCCTTCTTCCCTGCTTCAAACCAAATTCAAATTGGTCAAGTATTAAAAAAGACATTGAAGATTATCGGAAATTCTGAGTCACGTGATTATACACCGTATTGAAGCTTGCACATTTCAGCATGAAAATCCTTGTTCAATCCTCGCTTACATAAATTAATTATATGTATATTTCATGTTTTATAGGTCTACATACATAGGCCTACAGTGCGAGTACTTTACATTGAAGAAAAAGAAGAACATTTACTGTTGACGTAAAATTTTATCGTCTTTTAATTTTGACTGATTAACAGCTCCCATGTATATTTGCACCAAAATCTGGTTTCAAAGTGTGATATCTGGTAGTAAATCAACAAAATAAGCGAGTTCTATAGAGGACACTGATTAAGAGCTTCTATGCCCATTTGCACAAAAATCTTGATTCAGTGTGTGACATCTGGTAGTAAATCAACAAAATATGTGAGTTCTATAGAGGACACTGATTAACAGCTCCCATGCCCGTTTGCACCAAAATCTGGATTCAGATTGTGATATCTGGTGGTAAATCAACAGAATAAACGAGTTCTACATGTATAAGGGACACTGATTAACAGCTCCCATGCAAAATGCACCAAAATCTGGATTCAGAGTATGAAATCTCGCAGTAAATTAAGAAAATAAGCGAGGTCTACAGAAGAATATGATTAACAGCTCAAAGGCCTTTTGCACAAAAATCTCGATTCAGAGTATGATATATGGTAGTAAATCAACAAAATATGTGAGTTCTATAGAGGACACTTATTAAAAGCTCCCATGCCTATTTGTACCAAAATCTGGATTCAGAGTATAATATCTGGTAGTAAATTGACAAAATAAGCGAGTTCAATAAAGGCCACAAATCAACAGCTTACAGGCTCATTTGCACCACATTCTGGATTCAGATTATGATATCTGGTAGTAAATCAACAAAATAAGCAAATTCTATAGAGGACACTGATTAACAGCTCCCGAGGCCAAATGCACCAAAATCTGGATTCAGAGTACGATATCTGGTAGTAAATAATAAATGAGCGAGTTCTATAGAGGACACTTATTAAAAGCTCACAGGCCCATTTGCGCCAAAATCTGGATTCCGAGTATGATATCGGGTAGTAAATCAACATAATAAGCGAGTTTTATAGAGGACACTGATTAACAGCTTCAATGCCCATTTGCACCAAAATCTGGATTCAGAGTATGATATGTTGTAGTAAATCAACAAAAAAGCGATTTTTATAAAGGTCACTCATTAACAGCTCCCAAGCTCATCTGCACAAAAAGAAAATTGCTACCAGGCCAATTTGCACCAAAATCTGGATTCAGAGTATGATATCTGGTAATAAGTCATTCAAATCAGTGAGTTCTATAGAGGGTTTGAGTTAAATGGGGTTTTACGCCGTTTTCAACTGCCAGGGTCATATCGCGGCGGCTGGAGCACCTACCCATGGATTCCTGTTATTTCCAAAACCAGTACTACCATAACACCCTTACCGAGCCTCCAGCTGCTCGCCCACTTAGGTTAACTCATTGGTGGGTGACAATTTTGTCAGAAAGGGTATTAGCCGCGGCCGCGTATCGAACCCGGGACCTCTCGAATGAGAGGCAAATGCGCAACCAACTGCGCTAAGGCCGTGGGCATTGATAAGTTTACAGTTCTCAGGCCCATTTGCACAAAAATCTGGTTTCAGAGTATGATATCAGGTGGTGAATCAACAAAAAAGTGAGTTCTATAAAGGAAAATGACTAAAAGCTCCCAGGCCCAATTGCACCAAAATCTGAATTCACAGTGTGATATGTGGTAGTAAATCAACAAAATAAGGGAGTTCTATAGAGGACACTGATAAACAGCTCCCAGGCCCATTTGCACAAAAACATGCATTCAGAGTATGATATCAAGTATTTAATCAACAAAATAAACGAGTTCTATAGAGGACACTGATTAACAGCTCCCAGGACAATTTGCACAAAAATCTGGATTCAGAGTATGATATCTGGTAGTAAATCACAAAATAAATGCGTTCTATAGAGGAAACTGATTAACAGCCCCCAGGCCCATTTGCACCAAAATCTAGATTTAGAGTATGATATCTGGTAGAAAATCACAAAATAAATGCGTTCTATAGAGGAAACTGATTAACAGCTCTCAGGCACATTTGTACCAAAATCTAGCTTCAGAGTGTGATATCGGGTAGTCAATCAAAAAAATAAGCGAGTTCTATAAAGGACACCGATTAAAAGCTCCCATGCCCATTTGCACCAAAATCTGGAATCAGAGTATGGTTTCTGTTAGTATATAAACAAAATAAGCGAGTTCTTTAGAGGACACTGGTTAACAGCTCCCAGGCCCATTTGCATCAAAATAAGGATTCAGAGTATGATATATAGTATTTAATCAACAAAATAAGCGGGTTCTATAGGGGACACTGATAAACAGCTCACAGGCCCATTTTAACCAAATTCTGGATTAAGAGTATGATATCTGGTAGTAAATCACATAATAAACTAGTTCTATAGAGGACAATGATTAACCAATCCCATGCCCAATGCCCATTTGCACCAAAATCTGGATTCAGAGTATGATATCTGGTAGTAAATCAACAAAGTAATGCCTCTCTTACAACCGGTCGTACGTGCTCCTGCATGCAGTCTGCGTGCGGTCTGCGTAAAAAACGTACGTTTCTAAAGTCGTGCGATGCACGCACGTGCAACGTAAGATTTTGGTGGACACAACCACGACACAGACTGCACGCAGCAAAAAATTGACCGGAAATTTCTTTGTTGCGACCATTCTGCGTCTTTTAAAACGACAGGAGCACGCAAGACAGAAGTACGGAGCACGTATGATAAGCGTACGTGTGACGCAGGGCATGATAAACTGAAATTCCAGAAAATTCACAAAGAATGCGTACTTTTCTCGAAAGAGATTCATACTTTTGACCTGCTTTGAATGTACATGTTTTAAGGCGCTCTTACAACCCGTCGTGCGTCTTTATAAATCATGAGATTTTGCAGAGTTTTAAAACGTACGATTTAAAAAGACGCACGACGGGTTGTACGAGAGGCTTAAGCGAGTTCTATTGAGGACACTGATTTAGAGCTCCTATGCCCATTTGCACCAAAATCTGATTCAGAGTATGATATCTGGTAGTAAATCAACAACATAAGAAAGTTCTATAGAGGACAGTGATTAACAGCTCCCACGCCCAATTGCACCAAAATCAGAATTCAGAGTGTCATATCTGGTAGTAAATCAACAACATAAGAGAGTTCTATAGAGGACACTGATAATGCTCCCAGGACAATTTGCACCAAAATCTGGATTAAAAGTATGATATCTGGTAGTAAATCAACAAAATAAGCGACTTCTATAGAGGACACTGATTTAGAGCTCCCATGGCCATTTGCACCAAATTCTGGATTCAGAGTACGATATCTGGTAGTAAATCAAGAAAATAAAAGCGAGTTCTATAGAGCACACTAATTAAAGCTTTCATGCCCATTTGCACAAAAATCTGGATTCAGAGTATGATATATGGTTTTTAATCATCAAAATAAGCGAGTTCTATGAAGGACACTGATTGACAGCTAATGGACCCATTTGCTACAAAAACTGGATTCAGATTATGATATCTGGTAGTAAATCAAGAAAATAAGCGAGTTCTATAGAGCACGCTAATTAAAGCTCCGATGCCCATTTGCACCAAAATCTGGATTCAGAGTATGATATATTGTAGTATATCAACAAAATAAGCGAGTTCTATAAAGGACACTGATTGACAGCTAATGGACCCATTTGCTCCGAAATCTGGATTCAGAGTATGATATCTGGTAGTAAATCAAGAAAATAAGCAACTTCTTTAGAGCACACTGATTAACAGCTCCCAGGCCAATTTGCATCAATATATGGATTCAGAGTTAAGTATGATATCTAGCATTTAATCAACAAAATAAGCGAGTTCTACAGAGGACACTGATTAACAGCTCCGAGGCCCATTTTAACCAAAATCTGGATTAAAAGTATGATATTTGGTAGTAAATCTTATGATAAATGAGTTTTATAGAGGGCAATGATTAACAACTCCCAAGCCCATTTGCACCAAAATCTGGATTCAGAGTATTATATATGGAAGTAAATCAATATAATTAGCGAGTTCTATAGAGGACACTGATTAACAGCTCCCAAGCCCATTTGCAACAAAATCTGGATTCCTAGTTTAATATATCGTAGGAAATTTAGAAGATAGAGATAGATAAAGATAGAGTTCTATAGAGGTCACTGATCAACAGCTACCAAGACAATTTGCACCAAAATCTGGATTCAGAGTATGGTATCTGGTAGTTAATCGTCCAAATCAGTGAGTTCTATAGAGGACACTGATTAACAGCTCCTAGGCCCATTTGCACCAAATTCTGAATTCAGAGTATGATATCTAGTAGTAAAATCAACAAAATAAGTGAGTTCTATAGAGGAAACTGGTTAACAGCTCTCATGTCCATTTGCACCAAAATCTGGATTCAGAGTATTATATCTGGAAGTAAATCAATGAAATTAGCAAGTTCTATGGCGGACACTGATTAACAGCTTCCAGGCACATTTGCAACAAAATCTGTATGCAGAGTAAAATATATCGTAGGAAATTTAGAAAATAAGAAAGTTCTATAGAGGACACTGATCAACAGCAACCAGGCATATTTGCACCAAAATCTGAATTCATAGTATGATATCTGGTAGTAAATTAAAAAAAAAAAGTTCAAAAGACTACATTTATCTACAGCTCCCAGGCCAATTTGCACCAAAATCTGGATTCTGAGTATGATACCAGGTAGTAAAGCAACGAAAAAAGCGAAATTTTAGAGGACATTGATGAACAGCTCCCAGGCTCATTTGCACCAAAATCTGGATTCAGAGTACGATATCTGGTAGTAAATCAACAAAATAAGCGAATTATTTAGAGGACACTGATTAACAGCTCCAAGGCCCATTTCCACCAAACTCTGGATTCAGAGTATGATCTGTTAGTAATTCAACAAAATAAGCGAATTCTTTAGAGAACACTGATTAACAGCTCTCAGGCCCATTTGCATCAAAATCTGGATTAAGAGTATGATATCTGGTAGTAAATCAACAAAATAAGTGAGTTCTATAGAGGACACTGATTTAGGGCTCCCATGCCCATTTGCACCAAAATCTGGATTCAGAGTATTATATCTGGAAGTAAATCAATAAAATTAGCAAGTTCCATAGAGGACACTGCTTAACAGTTTCTATGCCCATTTGCAACAAAATCTGTATTCAGAGTTTAATATATCGTAGGAAATTTAGAAAATAAGAGGGTTTTATAGAGGACACTAATTAACATCTCCCAGGCTCATTTGCACCAAAATCTGGATTCATAGTATGATATCTGGTAGTAAATCAACAAAAACAAGCGAGTTCTATAGATGATACTGATCATCAGCAACCAGGCACAATTACCCCAAAATTTGGATTCAGAGTATGATATCTGGTAGTATATTTAAAGAAAAAAATACTAGTTCAATAGACGACACTTATTAACAGCTCCCAGGCCAATTTGCACCAAAATCTGGATTCAGCGTATGATATCAGGTAGTAAATCAACCAAATAAGCGAGTTCTATAGAAAACATTGATGAACAGCTCCCATGCCCATTTGCAACAAAAACTGGATTCAGAGTGTGATCTGGTAGTAAATCAACAAAATAAGTGAGTTTTATAAAGGACACTGATTAACAGCTCCAAGGCCCATTTGCACCAAAATTTGGATTCAGAATATGATATCTAGTAGTGAATTAACAAAATAAGCGATTTCTAAAGAGGACACTGATTAATTGCTACCAGGCCAAATTGCATCAAAATCTGGATTCAGAGTATGATATCTGGTAGTAAATCATCTAAATCAGTGATATGATATTTGATAGGTAATCAACAAAATAAGCGAGTTCTATTGAGGACAGTGATAAAAAAACCTCTCAGGCCCATTTACACAAAATATGGATTCAGAGTATGATGTCTAGTATTAAATCAACAAAATAAACGAGTTCTATAGAGGACACTGATCAACAGCTACCAAGACAATTTGCACCAAATTCTGGATTCAAAGTATGGTATCTGGTAGTAAATCAACAAAATAAGCGCATTCTAGAAAGGACACTGATTTAGAGCTCCCATGCCGATTTGCCCCAAAATCTAGATTTAGAGTATGACATCTGGTAGTAAATTAAAAAATAAGCGAGTTCTATAGAATACTATGATTAACAGCTCCGGAGCCCAATTGCACCAAAATCTGGATTCAAAGAACATATGTTATCTGGAAGTTAATCAAGAAAATAAGCGAGTTTTATAGAGGACACTAATTAACATCTCCCAGGCTCATTTACACCAAAATCTGGATTCATGGTATGATATCTGGTAGTAAATCAACAGAACAAGCAAGTTCTATAGATGACACTGATTAAAAGTTTCATGGCCCATTTGCATAAAAATCTGGATTCAGTGTGTGATATCTGGTAGTAAATCAACAAAATATGTGAGTTCTATAGAGGACACTGATTAACAGCTCCCATGCCCATTTGCACCAAAAATCTGGATTCAGAGTATAATATCTGGTAGTAAATTAACAAAATAAGCAAGTTCTATATAGGCCACAAATCAACAGCTTACAGGCTCATTTGCACCAAAATCTGGATTCAGATTATGATATCTGGTAGTAAATCAACAAAATAAGATAATTCTATAAAGGACACTGATTAACAGCTCCCAAGGCCAAATGCACCAAATCCTGGATTCAGAGTATGATATCTGGTAGTAAATAATAATTGAGCGAGTTCTATAGAGGACACTTATTAAAAGCTCACAGGCCCATTTGCGCCAAAATCTGGATTCAGAGTATGATATTGGGTAGTAAATCAACATAATAAGCGAGTTTTATAGAGGACACTGATTAACAGCTCCCATGCCCATTTGTACCAAAATCTTTATTCAGAGAAAGATATCTGGTAGTTAATCCACAAAATATGCGAGTTTTATAGAAGACACTGATTAACAGCTTCAATGCGCATTTTCACCAAAATCTGGATTCAGAGCATGATATCTTGTTGTAAATCAACAAAAAAGAGAGTTTTATCAAGGACACTCATTTTACAGCTACCAAGGTCATCTGCACAAATAGAAAATTGCTACCAGGCCAATTTGCACCAAAATCTGGATTCAGAGTATGATATCTGGTAATGAGTCATTCAAATCTGTGAGTTCTATAGAGGGTTTGAGTTTAATGGGTTTTACGCCGTTTTCAACTGCCACGGTCATATCGCGGCGGCTGGATCACCTACCCATGGATTCCTGTTATTTCTCAAACCTGTACTTTCACAACACCGTTACCGAGCCTCCAGCTGCTCGCCCACTTAGGTTAACGATTTCAAACCCATTGGTGGGTGAAAATTTTGTCAGAAAGGGTATTAGCCGCGACCAGGTATCGAACACGGGACCTCTCGAATGAGAGGCATATGCGCAACCAACTGCGCTAGGGCCGTTGACACTGATAAACACCTCTCAGGCCCATTTGCACAAAAATCAGGTTTCAGAGTATAATATGATTAATATCAACTGGTGAATCAACAAAAAAGTGAGTTCTATAAAGGACAATGACTAATAGCTCCCAGGCCCAATTGCACCAAAATCTGAATTCAGAGTATGATATCTGGTAGTAAATCAACAAAATAAGCGAGTTCTATAGATGACACTGATAAAAGGCTCCAAGGTCCATTTGCACAAAAATATGCATTCAGAGTATGATATCAAGTATTTAATCAACAAAATAAACGAGTTCTATAGAGGACACTAATTAACAGCTCCCAATCTTATTTTAACCAAATTCTGGATTAAGAGTATGATATCTGGTAGTACATCACATAATAAACTAGCTATATAGAGGACAATGATTAACAAATCCCATGCCCATTTGCACCAAAATCTGGATTCAGAGTATGATATCTGAAACTAAATAAACAAAGTAAGCGAGTTCTATTGCGGACACTGATTAACAGCTCCCACGCCCAATTGCACAAAAATCAGAATTCAGAGTGTCATATCTGGTAGTAAATCAACAACATAAGAGAGTTCTATAGAGGACACTGATTAATAGCTCCCAGGACAATTTCCACCAAAATCTGGATTAAGAGTATGATATCTGGTAGTAAATCAACAAAATAAGCGACTTCTATAGAGGACACTGATTTAGAGCTCCCATGCCCATTTGGACCAAATTCTGGATTCAGAGTATGATATCTGGTAGTAAATCAAGAAAATAAAAGCGAGTTCTATAGAGCACACTAATTAAAGCTCCCATGCCCATTTGCACCAAAATCTGCATTCAGAATATGATACATGGTTTTTAATCAACAAAATAAGCGAGTTCTATAAAGGACACTGATTGACAGCTAATGGACCCATTTGCTACAAAAACTGGATTCAGATTATGATATCTGGTAGTAAATCAAGAAAATAAGCGAGTTCTATAGAGCACGCTTATTAAAGCTCCGATGCCCATTTGCACCAACATCTGGATTCAGAGTATGATATATTGTAGTATATCAACAAAATAAGCAAGTTCTATAAAGGACACTAATTGACAGGTAATGGATCCATTTGCTCCAAAATCTGGATTCAGAGTATGATATCTGGTAGTAAATCAAGAAAATAAGCAACGTCTTTAGATCACACTGATTAACAGCCCTCAGACCCATTTGCATCAATATCTGGATTCATGGTATGATATCTGGTAGTAAATCAACAGAACAAGCAAGTTCTATAGATGACACTGATTAAAAGTTTCCTGGCCCATTTGCACAAAAGTCTGGATTCAGAGTATGATATCTAGTATTTAATCAACAAAATAAGCGAGTTCTATAGAGGACACTGATTTACAGCTCCCAGGCCAATTTGCACCAAAATCTGGATTCAGAGTATTATATCTGAAAGTAAATCAATACAAATAGCGAGTTCTATAGAGGACACTGATTAACAGCTCCCATGCCCATTTGCAACAAAATCTGGATTCATAGTTTAATATATCGTAGGAAATTTAGAAAAAAAATAGAGAGTTCTATAGAGGACACTGATCAAGACAATTTGCACCAAAATCTGGATTCATAGTATGATATCTGGTAGTAAATTAAAAAAAAACACGTTTGATAGACGACACTTAATAACAGCTCCCATGCACAATTGCACCAAAATCTGGATTCAGAGTATGGTATCTGGTAGTAAATCGTCCAAATCAGTGAGTTCTATAGAGGACACTGATTAACAGCTCCTAGGCCCAATTGCACCAAATTCTGAATTCAGAGTATGATATCTAGTGGTAAAATCAACAAAATAAGTGAGTTCTATAGAGGATACTGATTAACAGCTCCCATGTCCATTTGCACCAAAATCTGGATTCAGAGTATTATATCTGGAAGTAAATCAATAAAATTAGCAAGTTCTATGGTGGACACTGATAAAAGCTTCCAGGCCCATTTGCAACACAATCTGTATGCAGAGTTAAATAAATCGTAGGAAATTCAGAAAATAAGAAATTTCTATAGAGGACACTGATCAACAGCAACCAGGCACAATTACACCAAAATCTGGAATCAGAGTATGATATCTGGTAGTAAATTAAAAAAAAAAAAACAAGTTCAATAAACGACACTTATCTACAGCTCCCAGGCCAATTTGCACCAAAATCTAGATTCAGAGTATGATACCAGGTAGTAAAGCAGCAAAATAAGCGAGTTTTATAAAGGACATTGATTAACAGCTTCTAGACCCATTTACACCAAAATCTGGATTCAGAGTATGATCTGTTAGTAAATCAACAAAATTAGCGAATTCTTTAGAGAACACTGATTAACAGCTCCCAGGCTCATTTGCACCAAAACCTTGATTTAGAGTATGATATCTGATAGTCAATCAACAAAATAAGTGAGTTCTATAGAGGACACTAATTTAGGGCTCCCATGCCCATTTGCACCAAAATCTGGATTCAGAGTATTATATCTGGAAGTAAATCAATAAAATTAGCAAGTTCTATAGAGGTCACTGCTTAACAGCTTCTAGGCCCATTTGCAACAAAATATGTATTCAGAGTTTAATATATCGTAGGAAATTTAGAAAATAAGAGGGTTTGGATTAAGAATATGTTATCCGGTAGAAAGTCGACAAAATAGGATACTAATTAACAGCTCCCAGACCCATTTGCACCGAAATCTGGATTCAGAATATGATTTCTGGTAGTAAAGCAACAAATTAAGCGAGTTTTATAGAGGAAACTGATTAACAGCTACCAGGCCTATTTGCACCAAAATCTGGATTAAGAGTATGATATCTGGAGGCAAATCAACAAAATAAGCGAGTTCTATAGATGACACCGATTAACAACACCAAAGCCTATTTGCACTAATGTCTAAAATCAAACTATGACATCTGGAAATAAATCAACAAAATCAGCGAGTTTTATAGAGGACACTGATTTACAGCTCACATGCCCATTTGCACCAAAATCTGGTTTCAGAGTATGATAATTATCTGGTAGCAAATCAAGAAAATAAGCGAGTTCTAATATGACACTAATTAACAGCTCTCATGCCCATTTGCACCAAAATCTGGATTAAGAGTATGATATCTGGCAGTAAATCAACAAAATAAGCAAGTTCTATTGAGGACACTGATGAACAGCTCCCACGTCCATTTTCATTAAACTCTGGATTCAGAGTATGATATCTAGTAGTGAATTAAAAAATAAGCGATTTCTATAGAGGATACTGATTAATTGCGACCAGGCGAAATTGCATCAAAATCTGGACTCAGAGTATGATAATTGGTAGTAAATCATCCAAATCAGTTAGTTCTATGGAGGACACTGATTAACAGCTACTAGCTCAATTTGCACCAAAATGTGGATTCAGAGTATGATACCTGGTAGTAAACCAGCAACGAAAGCGAGTTATGTAAAGGACAATGATTTTAACAGCTCCCATGCCCATTTGTACGAAAATCTGATTTCAGAGTATGATATCAGGTGGTAAACCAACAAAAAAAATGATTTCTATAAAGGACACTGATCAAAAGCTCACATGTCCAATTGCACCAAAATCTGAATTCAGAGTGTGACATCTGGTAGTAACTCAACAAAATGAGCGAGTTCTATAGAGGACACTGATTAACAGCTCCAATGACAACTTGCACCAAAATCTGGATTCAGAGTATGATATACATGTATGGTAGTAAATCAACAAAATAAGCGAGTTCTATAGAGGACACTGATTTAGAGCTCCAATGCCCATTTGCACCAAAATGTGGATTCAGAGTATGATATCTGGTAGTAAATCAACAAAATAAGCGAGTTCTATAGAGGACACTGATTAACAGCTCCAAGGCCCATTTTAATCAAAATCTGGATTCAGAGTATGATATCTGGTAGTAAATCACAAAATAAACGAGTTTTACAGTGGCCAATGATTAACAACTCCCATGCCCATTTGCACCAAAATCTCGATTCTGAGTATTATATCTGGAAAAGAATAAATAAAATTAGCGAGTTCTATAGAGGACACTTATTATCAGCTCCCAGTCCCATTTGCAACAAAATCTGGATTAAGAGTTTAATATATCGTAGGAAATTTAGAAAATAAGAGAGTTCTATAGAGGACACTGATCAACAGCTAACAGGCTTATTTGCACTAAAATCTGGATTCAGAGTATGATATCTGGTAGTAAGTTTTTTTAAAAAAAGTTCAATAGACGACACTTATTAACAGCTCCCAGGCTCATTTGCACATAAATATTGATATAGAGTATGATATCAGGTAGTAAATCAACAAAATAAGCGAATTCGATAGAGGACACTGATTAACAGCTCCCATGCCCATTTGTACCAAATTCTCAATTCAGATTATGATATCAGGTGGTTAATGAACAAAATGATTCAGTTTTATACTGACTCACTCTAAAACGCATCACTAAAGTTCACTTTGTATTATCATATATTCAACAACAGCTTAATTGACATCTTCCCAACATTTCCTGAAAATTTTAGACAAAAATTCGTTTAAATGACTGAGATATAGCCATCTGAAGAGAGGTGGTTTGCGGTATTTGACAGTTTTCTCTATTTAATAACAAGTAATTCCGCTCTGAGTATGAAAAACGTTCCACAATCATGACCTCGTTTACCCTTAAGTTGAAACGAAATCTTTATTCTTTTGGGCTTGAATTATCTACCATATATTGCTGGAGAGTATTCAAAAGTTTTTGCGTCCGTTTTCATCATGTCTAGGTCCAACACACCCTGATCTGACGATGACTTTCTGGAAGTATCTTTCACGGGCATAATCGCAAGTAGTGAAAATCACAATATCTTATTCGTTAATTCACTGTTATGGCAAGAGTTTGTCAGTAGCAACATTTTTGTATTACAATTGCAGTTGAAAACGTTGTTGTAAACCAATTACGTAATTGACGTTGACGTATGTTATTATCTTGACGTGAGCTCGTTTTAAACGGTTGGTCAGGACGCTGATGCTTAGCAGCAATTCCTTGAGATTTTGCTACATTAATACAAGTGAAAAATCGTCGATTGGTTTACATTTAAACGTCTCGCCCGTTCTCGTTGACAAACACCCGCTTAGAATAATTAACAGCTCACAGGCGCGATCTCTTAGCTTTTATTTTTGTATAATCAAATTGATTGAGAAATAAAAGTAACTCCTGACCATTTGAATATGAAAACAAAAATCCAGTTGGCCACTAAGGTGTAGTTACGTAAACGTTATCCATATTTTGCACGTTGACGTCCAGCGAAATAACGTGGTAACTGACTGCAAAATTTTTTTTATTGGATATCGTGTCTTATTGGTTGAAATATATATCAGAAGTACAAATTTGATCCTGTTGACTTTAACAACGAAAATATTTTGAAAAATAAGTGATGCGTTTTAAAGTGAGTCAGTATATAAAGGACACTGATTAAAAGCTCCTAGGTCCAATTGCATCAAAATCTGAATTGAAAATATGATATCTGGTAGTAAATAAAAAAGTGAGTTCTATAGAGAACACTGATTAACAGCTCCCAGGCCCATTTGCACCAAAATCTGAAATCAGAGTGTGATATCTGGTAGTAAATCAACAAAATATGCGAGTTCTACATAGAGGACACTGATTAACAGCTCCCAGGACAATTTGCACCAAATCTGGATTCAGAGTATGATATCTGGTAGTAAATCAACAAAATAAGCGAGTCCTATAGAGGACACTAATTTAGAGCTCCCATGCCCATTTGTACCAAAATCTGGATTCAGAGTATGATATCTGGTAGAAAATCAAGAAAATAAGCGAGTTTTACAGAGGACACTAATTAACAGCTCACATGCCCATTTGCACCAAAATCTGGATTAAGAGTATAATGTATGGTAGTAAATCAACAAAATAAGCGAGTTCTATAGAGGACACTGATTTAGAGCTCCCATGCCTATTTCTACCAAAATCTGGATTCAGAGTATGATATCTGGTAGTAAAAAAAAAAAAAAAAAAAAAAAAAAAAAAAAAAAAAAAAAAAAAAAAAAAAAAAAATAGGCGAGTTATTAAGAGGACACTGATTAAAAGCTCCCATGCCCATTTGCACCAAAATCTGGATTAAGAGTATGATGTATGGTAGTAAATCAACAAAATAAGCGAGTTCTATAAAGGACACTGATTTAGAGCTCCCATGTCCATTTGCACCAAAATCTGGATTCAGAGTATGATATCTGGTAGTAAATCAAGAAAATAAGCGAGTTCTATAGAGGACACTGATTTAGAGCAGCTCCCACGCCCATTTGTTCCAAAATCTGAATTCAGAGTGTGATATCTGGCAGTTAATCAACAACATAAGAGAGTTCAATAGAGGACACTGATTAACAGCTTCCAGGACAATTTGCAACAAATTCTGGATTAAAAGTATGATATCTGGTAGTAAATCAACAAAATAAGCGAGTTCTATAGAGGACATTGGTTGACAGCTTATGGACCTATTTGCTGCAAAATGTGGATTCAGAGTATGATATATGGTAGTAAATCAAGAAAATAAGGGAGTTGTATAGAGGATACTAATTAACAGCTACCTGGGCCATTTACATCAAAATCTGGATTCAGAGTATGATATCTGGCTGGTAGTAAATCAAGAAAATAAGCGACTTCTATAGAGGACACTTATTAACAGCTCCCATGCCCATTTGCACCAAAATCTGGATTCAGAGTTTAATATCTGGTAGTAAATCAAGAAAATAAGCGACTTCTATAGAGGACACTTATTAACAGCTCCCATGCCCATTTGCACCAAAATCTGGATTCAGAGTTTAATATCTGGTAGTAAATCAACAAAATAAGCGAGTTCTATAGAGGACACTGATTAACAGCTCCCAGGCCCATTTGCACCAAAATTTGGATTCAGAATATGATATTTAGTAGTGAATTAACAAAATAAGCGATTTCTATAGAGGACACTGATTAGTTGCTACCAGGCCAACTTGCATCAAAATCTGGATTCAGAGTATGATATCTGGTAGTAAATTATCCAAGTCAGTGAGTTCTATTGAGGACACTGATTAACAACTCCCAGGCCAATTTGCACCAAAATCTGGATTAAGAGTATGATATCTGGTAACAAGAGTGCCATGGTCACAATATACGCCGCCACTTATAAAACTTGAGACAAAAAATGACATTGACAAGGATTTATAGATATTCACTGAAAAACATGTAAAAAATTGTGTTCACAAAAAGGTTTTTATAAACATCCAGTGAAAAACCTGGAAGGAATTGCGTTCACGAGGCTGAAATATCATTAAGCCCCAGAGACTAAGATTGAAGGGGGCATAACTCTGGCCAAAAATCAATGAACCATAAAATCCCTCCTTCATGCACATCTACCAATTGAGGTTATAACATTGACCAAGTTTCATCAAGATCCAGCCAGAAACTGAGGAGGAGTTGCGTTGACAAGGCTGCAATTTCAATAAGCCCCAGAGACTAAGTTTTTAAGGGGCATAACTCAGGCCAAAATCGACGAACCATAAAATCCTTCCTTCATGCACATTTACCAATTGAGGTGATAACATTGACCAAGTTTCAAGAAGATCCAGCCAGAAACTTAGGAGGAGTTGCGTTGACAAGAAAAGTGGACGGACGTACGGACGGATGGACGGATGGACGGACGGACGGACAGACGGAGAAGATGACGCCAATATACGTCCGCCTCCGGCGGCGTATAAAAAGTTAACAACATAAGAAAGTTCTATAGAGGACACTGATTTACAGCTCCCACACCCAATTGCACCAAAATCTGAATTCAGAGTGTGATATCTGGTAGTAAATCAACAAAATAAGCGAGTTCGATAGAGGACACTATTAACAGCTCCCATGCCCATTTGCACCAAAATCTGGATTCAGAGTGTGATATCTAGTAGTAAATCAACAAAATAAGCGAGTTCTATAGAGGACACTGATTAACATTTCCCATGCCCATTTAAACCAAAATCTGTATTCAGAGTATGATGTATGGTAGTAAATCAAGGAAAAAAGCGAGTTCTATAGAGGACACTGATTTAGAGCTCCCATGCCCATTTGCACCAAAATCTGGATTCAGAGTATGATATCTGGTAGTCAATCAACAAAATAATCGAGTTCTATAGAGGACACTGATTAACAGCTCCAAGGCCCATATGCACCAGAATCTGGATTCAGGGTATGATATCTGGTAGTAAATTACGAAAATAAGCCATTTTTATAGAGGACAATAACTAATTGCTACGAGGCAAAATTGCATCAAAATCTGGATTCAGAGTATCATATCTAGTAGTAAATCATACAAACCAGTGAGTTCTATAGAGGACACTGATTAACAGCTCCCATGCCCATTCGCACCAAAATCTGGATTCAGAGTATGATATATGGTAGTAAATCAACAAAATAATCTAGTTCTATACGCAGCACTGATTAACAGTTCCCATGCCCATTTGCACCAAAATCTGGATTCAGAGTATGATATCTGGTAGTAAATCAACAAAATAAGCGAATTCTATAGAGGACACTGATTAACAGCTTCCAGGCCTAGTTGCACCAAAATCTGGATTCAGAGTATGATATCTGGTCTACTGGTAGTAAATCAACAAAATAAGCGATATCTATGGAGGACGCTTGTATTGTTTGTTTATTACCAGATACCTGAATCCAGATGTTGATGCAAATGCGCCTGTGAGCTGTTAATTAGTGTTCTCTATAGAACTATATTGATAAATACTTAATGACATCACTCGCCACTGGCATTTATAAATTGTTGTGAAAATATGTAATGTTTATGGCCCGGTAGCCTTACAAAATATACATGTATTGATTTTAACTTGAAATTTGAAATCAGTTTGAAAATTCATGTGGTATTTGGGAAATAGTTTTTTCGGGCGTGGCGGACATTTTACCTTTGTCATGATGGAAGGTTACTAAAACAATAGGGAACGATTTTATCAAACTGACTGTGACGTAATTTCGGACAAACAAATAGTATCTCGTTGGTGTTGTTATAAAATCTCGAAATTACGGCTTGATTCATGCCGTAGTTACGAGATGTTAAAATAACACAGGCGGTTTATAAAAACATAACGTTTAACCATGTCTATTTTTAGCACAAAATTCAAAGCTATTCGGTCACGATGTCTAGGGTTCAAGGTTTCTACTTAAACAAATACCAACTGTTTGTCACAAATAATAATGTGAAATGAAAAACATACCGAGAAATACACTGCCCACAGTGTTATAAACGAAAATTGGAGGCACCAATGCTCATCGATATTCAAAAGAATTAAATCTTTCGGAAGTTTTAAAAGTTATTTTTCATTAATTCAAATGTTGTTACAGACGACAAAAGGGATGCTGATAAATTTAAGCATTAGACTTGTCTTCGCGTTGAATATAGCTTAGAAAAAATTGAGGCAAAAGTAGAAAATGTTTTATGTCGATATTCTATCAAGTTCTTTTGCCTCAATGTTTCCCAGTCGTTTTTCACTAGGAACAGTAAAACAGGACAAAGTTCGGAACTGGTTGGTCACAACTGTCACAAATCAGTCCCTGGACTTATGGTACATTCACTGAAATATCTTCACGAAATCCTCTGACATTTTTATGGCTATTCAATTATTTGTTTAAGATCTGATAAGCCCAATGCTGCCCATCACACTGTAATTAGAGATATCAGGTTTCAGGCAGTCTGCTGGACGAATACACACTCAAACTCTGTTTCATGGAGTTAAATATAAATTCTCTCTGGACGTATGGGCTCTGGAGATGTTATTTGCAATATTATGATGTATAGGCCCACATGTTTGAGTGAAGGTCCTGCCATTTGATGAAAAGATTCCCTAAAAACAAAGGCAAAGCATATCCTATATTTCAATTTATTCAAATATGAAGGTCGTCCTGCAAATGACAAAATGAATGTTTATGTGTATAGCTCGGAAAATATTGAGGCTAATGAAGAAATTTCTGGTTATCAGCATTGTCTTCTTTCGCCTCAATTTTTTCTCAACCTTTTTCCGTTAGTGACATCAAAACCAGGTCCTGTTGGGAATACTTTAAGACCTTTATGAATTTTATTTTATGAAAAATGCATGGTTTCCCTGAAAGAGAAAAGATTGACATGACATGTCTTTATTTTCATCTATCGCTGCCTGCATTATGAATATTGTACAAAATTCTACTTAGTGAGCCAGTGCATCACGAGTTACAATGGAAAAGGGTCATTTTTAGTGCATAAAAAGAAATTTATATTGATCTGTACAGATAACTAAAATTTGCTTTTATGACACGGTTTAATTATTGGGGAACATAGCAGATCTTGATCAATTTGCATGTATGCACAGGCTGATCTTGATGCATGTTGGAATTAAATGTCTTATGATTGATAAGGTTTATGAGGACGGGATTTGCACATGAAATAGTACAGAAAAGGGTTTTTTTAGGCAAAAGGAGAAAATGCCGGTTATTAGCATATAATTATTCTTCTATAAAGGACACGAAAACAACGTTTTGTTTTGGAAAAGATTAAGGACGAACAAAACTTAGAGACTTATTGCAATGAATTGATTGATTTGTTGGGGTTTTATGCTGTTTTCAACTGCTATGGTCATACTGCGGCGGTTGGAGCACCTTACCTTGGATTCCTGGTATTTCTCTCACAAAAACCACAACAATATCCAAACCGAACCTCCAGCTGCTCTCTCGCATAGATGACTTACACCCATTGGTGAAATACAAATGACTTTTGTCAAATGTCAGAATGGATACAAGCCGAGCCGAGGTTCGAACAGGATTGAGAGACTCCGACGTTACTGATTGAGCTATCGGGGCTCGGCATATTGCAATGAAAGTTTTTTTCTACTTTTCCCTCATCACTTTACCTTATTAAAATTCATAATCTATATCAGCCTTCAACTTGAATTTTGTTTTGTTGTCTGCAACCCCATTCATTTGCTATAAAATAAATTGTGGAGGAATTGTCATCAAAACTCCTTTTAAATCAATACATCTTGTCCACAAAGATGCGTTACAAAAAGACATTTTGCGCAGAAATTACGGGGGTAGAATGAGAGAATTTATTTTCGTTCGCTTATTTTTTTCCGAGAGGGATCTCAAAGCCATGTTTGTTTGGGAAAGGATTAAAAATGTTAAACTAACAATAATAAGCAAATCTTAAAAAATCTTACGGATCATGACCATAGCGTTTGTATAATTCAGGCTGATCTATGTTTCTTGCGAAAATAAAATTCTTTTTCGTTACATTATAACATATAAAGGGGTATTTTCCCTGTTCTCAAAATGTATGCTTTCCAGTTTCAGCATTCTGTCCTGCTAGCATACTTCTCATATTTCACTAGTCTAAACAAATGGTCAGTGAGGTCAGCATGCTGACTGTTTACTGGTATTTTATCACCTATAATGATCTGATTATTGAGATGTGGGACTGATAACGCAGAGCACCGTGAAGGTGCTGTTTGCTGCCCTAAGTCTACAGGGTAAAATTGTATATGATTGCATAGATCTATATTTTGTACTTTTAAAACATCTTTCTCAATTTGCAATCCTACGTATGTAGCCTATAAGAAGAAATTTGTCAAAAAATTGCATGCTTGTTTTCAAAATTGTGATGTTCTCCAAAAGTACAATGAAGTTGTTCAATGAATTTATCTTTCGGCAATTTTGTCAATGCAAAAGATTTGTTCATTTTTCCAATAGAGTTTGATGAAACAATTTAAACAATATTTATGCACCAAACAAAAGGCCTATTTCTAGACGTCTCGATTAAAAAGAAGAATATTTCGTCACTTTTCAACAAAAACCTCGTAATTGCAGCACAAGCTGTTGTTGTTGAAAAGCAACAATTGTCATATTAAAACCCTACAGAAGCCTTGTTTTTTTTCTTGTACAAATTTTAAAAAAAAAAAAAAATGTATGCAGGCATATTTTCATCAGCGACAAAAATATAGTTCAGATAATGGAGATTGTCAGAGGTGTAATCAATCATTTCATCTTCAAGATGATCCTTTTTTTTTTTTTTTTTTTTTTTTAATTATTTACCGATCGATATCATTCGAATATTCTCGGATCTTATCGTTACTCAAGATCCCCTCGAATGTACTACAGTTGCCGGCATGAGCAGATCCTGCCCTTATCTCTCCGCAAGCATAACAACGGTAGTGCGGTCACGACAACGGAAGCAGACCAAACAACCATTTAAATCTACGCCAGAAAAATATTTGAAACAAACTGCGTTCAAAAGTCGATTGTATCCTCATAAATGTCACAAAATTTTATCAGATAAAATAATTGATGTGATTTACCGATCATTGACAGAATGTTTCACTTGAATTATAACGTTAGCTAAAGGATTGAATTGTTTTGGTGACGTCATTTACGCGCGTCTACTTTCACGTTCAATATGGCGGTCACTGTATTACGCTCGAGATCATGTTGCAACCACGTTCGAACGCGGCAAAAGGTTGCAAACAGTCTCGAGGGTCGCGATTGCGATCGATATGTAACGCATGAATGATATATTCTGTGGTATCTAGTCTATTTCTAGTCTATTTCAGTTTTTTTCGAGATATTGCGATTTTGCCTGGAGTTCAATATGTTGAAGAAAGACGAAATGACGACATTCGCGCTTGGTGTGGGACTTGGAATCGTGATAGGATGGATCTGTAGGGGACGATCAAGATTGTTTAATAGACTTCTTTTCAGAAACTCCGCCATAGCTGATCCGACTAAGGTAAGAACGAATCTAGAGTGTTGACCAACGCTCGTACCCTAAATGTTTCGTACAATTTGTTAATTGGGTAAATGTTACACCAAACAATGGTTAATGCCCCATTTAGATCATGTAAATTTATAACCAATTCTTAATGTTGGCACAAGATGAATATATGTTATTGATGTGAAGTGCTACAACTCGCAATGCAAGTGACAATAGAATCTAGTGATTACGCGTACATTTACTAAGATTTCGTGTCAGACATAAATTATGGCAGTTTGCATAATGTGGCTCTGACAGCGCTTGTCCAGATTTGCTTAACCCTTTCCCAAATGACAAAATTCAAAGGAGCTGCAGACGACAAAATGGATGTTATAAGAGACAAGGTTTGTGTGTAATATGGCAAAGAAGATATTGAGACAAAAGGAGAAACTGCTGGTTATCAGCAGTTTTTTTCTTTTGTCTCAATGTTTTCCCAAGCCTTTTTTATTAGGGACGTCAAAACCAGGTCTTGTTTGGGAAAATGTTAAGACCGCACCAGAATTTGATGCTATTTATTCTAGATATATGATGTACAATGACATAAAATTTGTAAACTTTCTTTGTTTGCTGTTCAACAATCTGTGGGGGAAAAAAGAGCTACAGAGATGGTTTTGCCATGATTCTGAATTTAACCCTTTCCCAAACAAGACCTGGTTTTGACGTCCCTAATTGAATTGGCTTTGGAAAACAATGAGACAAAAGGAGAAACTGCTGATCACCAGCAGTTTCTCCTTTTGTCTCAATATTTTCTGTGCCATACTTTACACAAATCCCATCTTTAATAAGTTATTAATAATAACATCTATTTTGTCATTTGTGGCAGTTTTTGAAGTGGATCACTCTAAAATTTTGTTGTTTGGGGAAGGGTTAAATTATGGACCCCATTTTTTGCGTACCTAGTTTGGTGTTCTGTTATCTAAGCTCGAATGAGTATGTAACTTAGTTAATACGTCATAGGATTTGACAGATGATTGAAGGCACTTATATGTTGATCCCATTGATAATCAGTATTGATTGCCAGGGAGTACCCATCCTCGGAAACCACAGCGGTCATAGCTCACGCTACATGACCCCTGGGGCACTTGGCTAGTTAAACTTTGTATTAGCCGCTCCCCAATGCCGCTGTTTCATTGGTTCCATCATCATTTCATGATGGGCGAGTAGACCAATCAATCTGGCCGATACAAATCGCCATCATCAAAACAGTGATTACGTCAGAGATACGTAATTTAAACCTGATTCAGGATAAATAACTGCGTAGGAGATTGACAAATCGCTTCGGGTAAGTTGTCAATATGGAAGATTAATATCGTTTAGCGTGCGAAAAATTTGGTGTTTTGAATTTAAAAGACTTCCAAAAGAAACTTTCCCCATGATCATCTTTCTATTTCAAAGCCGTATAAGATATCAGCGATTTGTAATTCTTATATAGTTGTCTCACAAATTACAACTTATCATGAGCGCAGCCATCTTGGTTGTAACTGACAACGCATTGACGTATGAGAGCTGTTATTTGATTAGTCTTGCGCTCACGCGTTTCGGATCGATTTTCAGCGGCTAATTCAAAGTTTAACTAGCTAAGTGCCCCAGGGGTCATGTAGCGTGAGCTATGACCGCTGTGGTTTCCGAGGATGGGGAGTACCCAACAGACCCTTTTTCAAAACTGTACAGATAAGTGGAAGACGTGATTACATTTTAACTTTGTTGATTTAATTTGGAACCATAATGTTGTGGGTACTCATTTGAATTGTCTCAATGAGACGATTCCAATGAGTACCCATAACATAGGGTTTGATGAACAATCAATGAAATTTTGGATTACAAAAAGGTGAAAAAGCCCTCAATCCCTCGATCTTGTCTGTTGCTCTGCCCTTCTTATCTGTTACACAGGCGGCAATCACGTGACTTTGTCATGATATATTTTCCTCACTTATGTAAACAAAAACACTCGGTAAGAACACATTTTCTCAAATTTTAAATCAAATACTTAACTCTCAGAATTGAGATACGTACCATTCGATGCGTCGTAATCTCCGGTTTATTTTGATACAAAGCTCATCCCTCAAATCCATGCCAAAGCTGAGAACATTCGTGCAAAGTGCAAACATTTCTTAAGAAAATATATCACAGAATTTAAAAATACTCTGCATGAGTGTTCTCAGCTTTGACAGGGATTTGAGGGAAGATCTTGGTACCAAAATAGATCAGAGAGTATAACGTATCGAATGGCATGTATCTCAATATTGAGTGATGAGTATTTGATTCAAAATTTGAGAAAATGTGTTCTTACCGCGTGTTTTTGTTTACATAAGTGAGAAAAATATATCATAATAAAGTCACGTGATTGCCGCCTGTGTGTTAATCTGCCATTTTTTCATGTCATGAAACTGTGTACATTTTGTGTCATTTTCAGGACAACAATGTATCAGACCTGACAGACTCGGACACGGCAATGTCAGACTCGGGAGAATATAAAATGGTTCTGGTGGTCAGGATGGATCTCAAGATGGGAAAAGGAAAAGCTGCTGCACAGGTTTGTAATTTCATTCATATTTTTAACCCTTTCCCAAACGGCAAAATTTCAAGGTGATTCACTTGAAAAACTGCAACAAATGACTAAATGGATGTTATTAAAGATGGGATTTGTATAAAAAATGACACAGAAAATATTGAGACAAAAGGAGAAACTGCTGGTTATCAGCAGTTTCTTTTTTTGTCTCAATGTTTTCCCAATCAATTCCTATTGGGGATGTCAAAAGCAGGTCTTGTTTGGGAAAGAGTTAAGTTTGTAGATATTGTCGCTTTTCTTCAAAGACTTGTAATGACAATTATGATAACTTTATATGTAACAAGCTATATATATGTAGTTACAAGATTTTTGTCAACATTACAAAGGATAAGCAACAGAATGACTCAACCCTTTCCTAAACAAGAAGTGACTTTGACGTCTCCAATTAAAAAGGCTTAGGAAAACATTGAAACAAAAGAAGAAACTGCTGATAACCAGCAGTTTCTCCTTTTGCCTCAATATTTTCTTGGCTATATGGACTTCATACACAAA